>JAWNNV010000238.1:0-213139 GCA_035044485.1 Scaptomyza reducta | reverse complement strand
CAATCACGACAATCGTTCCAAATTTGGAGAATAAGTCAACCAGAGCCTCGTGGCTGTACTTTTCGGGCATATTAGTTATGCATAGAATCTGCTCGATCGGCATTTCCGCCGGAATTCTTGCAACGGCTACCTTCGGTTTAACTTTATTGGTTGACACCTCGATTTTCGGCTTTTTGGCAATGCTTTCCACAATTGATACCTCATCGCTGTCCGAGGACTCATCAACTATTATTATAGCGTCATCAGCTTTTCGTTTTGGGGCCTTGACGGGCTGGTCTTCCGGATTCACTCCGGCCAATTCTTTCAACCTTTTTAAAACAAATTTGCTAGTAGAATTCCGCATGTTTCTGGTTTCTACTGTTTCTGCTAAAAAAACGAAATTTGAAATTAACTCCCATTTGCACCAATATGAACTTTTTTTTTGTATCTACATTTTTATGTTGTAAAACTTGACTCAACTTTTTTTTTTACTAGATTTTTTTCGAAGACAAGCTCGTGGCAGTTGACGCGTGTGCTGTGCCAAAATATTCTGCGAGCTGATATTTACAGTATCGCAATATTAAAAGAAAAATCGATATGTTGAAGCTAGAACCCTGCCAGTTTTAATAAATGTAAATAATATCTTGGCTTACCTTAATCTGCAGTCAATTTAACTTCAATACTTGAATAATATCTCGTTATGCTCGTGGAAACCGTTGCGTCTGTTGTGCTGTTAAAAAAAAAAAATTACCACAATGATTCCACATGTTAAAGCTCTGTTAAAATGCTTTGTAAGAAAATTGCAACTCTGCCATAAAACACTGAAATTATGAATATCACTTTAGCTAAAAGCTGCATGCACCGTTGGATATATTATGAATAACATTTACTGTACATCACTTTTTTTGCCATCCCAACCCTAACCTCATCGCCAACACGTGCAATCGCAGCTGCGCGCAAACGACGCGAATATTAAAAAATTGTAGCATTGAAAATTGCAATTTGATGTTATTTTCTGATGTAAATAATGTCTTCACTTACCCTTGTCAGCTAGCAATGTGATTTCAATACTTTAAGAATCAGTTATGCTCGTGGAAACCGTTGCGTCTGTTGTGCTGTTAAAGAAAAATGACACAAATGATTTAACATGTTAAAACTCTGTTAAAATGCTTTATTAGAAAAATACAATTCTGCCATAAAAAACTGAAATTATATATATACATATAATTTTAGCTAAAAGCGTAGGATATGATGGCTATATTATGCATATCATTTCACTTTTTCTTGCCATCTAGCAGAACCCTAACCTCAATGCTAACATGTGGCAATCGCGCCTGCGCGCAAACGACGCGAATATTAAAAAATTGTAGCATTGAAAATTGCAATTTGATTTTATTTTCTGATGTAAATAATGTCTTCACTTACCCTTGTCATCTAGCAATGTGATTTCAATACTTTAAGAATCAGTTATGCTCGTGGAAACCGTTGCGTCTGTTGTGCTGTGAAAAAAAAAAATTACAACAATGATTCGACATGTTAAAGCTCTGTTAAAATGCTTTGTAAGAAAAATGCAACTCTGCCATAAAACACTGAAATTATGAATATCACTTTAGCTAAAAGCTGCATGCACCGTTGGATATATTATGAATAACATTTACTGTACATCACTTTTTTTGCCATCCCAACCCTAACCCCATCGCTAACACGTGCAATCGCGGCTGCGCGCAAACGACGCGAATATTAAAAAATTGTAGCATTGAAAATTGCAATTTGATTTTATTTTCTGATGTAAATAATGTCTTCACTTACCCTTGTCAGCTAGCAATGTGATTTCAATACTTTAAGAATCAGTTATGCTCGTGGAAACCGTTGCGTCTGTTGTGCTGTTAAATAAAAATGACACAAATGATTTAACATGTTAAAACTCTGTTAAAATGCTTTATTAGAAAAATACAATTCTGCCATAAAAAACGGAAATTATGCATATAATTTTAGCTAAAAGCTAAAAGCGTAGGATATATTGGCTATATTATGCATATCATTTCACTTTTTCTTGCCAGCTAGCAGAACCCTAACCTCAATGCTAACATGTGGCAATCGCGGCTGCGCGCACACGACACGAATATTACAAAATTGTAGCATTGATAATTGCAAATTGACTTTATTTGCAATTGCAATTGGTTTAACCGAATAATATAATAATATACTCGACTTACCTTTGTCAGTAAGCAATGTGATGACAATTGGTGTTTTTTGTCTTTTGCTTTTTTTTAGAGCTGCATGATTTGAAGATGTTGCTTGTGTTGCAGCAGAAACTGAAAAGGCTTTTTTTCTGGTATCGCACAAAAGTCATAGAGATCAGATAAATGACTATCGATATGTCAAAAGTCATAAAGACCGGATAAATTACTATCGATAGATCGAAGCTGCCGTGCTCGATACGACAAAATGTCAATAATTGATATGCAATTGATTTGAAACAGATTTTTCGGAGTTTATTATTTGTTTATGATCCCAGGAGGTACTAATATATTTCAGTTATCACACAACGACCACATATATTGGTTAAATGAAAATGGATAACTTTAAGCTTACTGAGTTTTGCAACACTGCTCGATATGTCAATTTGTTTTAATAAAATCCAGCAAGAAATTATGCAATTGGCTTGGATAATATTATTTGACTGTTCTTTTCAACCTTATTTTGTTTTCTAATATTAAATGTTTCAATGATATAATTGGCTTGGTTCGAAAGTAAACCCCAAGGTAATATTTTAAAAGAAGTATCGATAACTTTAAGCTTTCTTAATTCTACAACACTGCTCGCAATGGCCGCTTGTTTTGGAAAGTGCGCAACACTGCTAAAATTGATACGTTTTTTGTTTACTTTTATAATAAGATGAACTTTTTTTACATTTTTCTGCATTACTCTGCCAACATCGGCAAACAACGTACGTATAATGAATATCATAAAAATATCAGTTAACAGTTCCCTATCCCCCACCACACGCTCAAACGCATTGCATTCGCTGCCAGTTCCAAAAGCGTCTGCGCAAAAAAACGCCAACAATTGAAGATGCGCAAGACACGACAATCTTCAGATGCCTACGAGAAGATAGGCTTGTACTCATGTTTCGAAGAGAATATGTATTAACACGAATGCAAATTGGCAACGAATAGTATGCTATTAAAGAGGCATGCAACTGAAAGCCGAGAGCTTGCTAATGCTTTTCAACATGTGTGAAAGAAATTCTTTCAGATTGTTGGCAACTGTCTGACAAACGTTTTTTTCTGGCGTTTGGCTGTCTGGCAGCCCATTTGGCATGGGCTTTTGTGTGTGTGTCTAAATTTGAAAGTGGTCGCAAATAGAAAACCAAGTCATGGTCACCACAATTGCCACAATCGGTTTTGCCGGGAAAGTGCTACTAATTAGCCATGACCAATCGCAATACCTGGCATTCATTGGAGATGGTTTGGTCATTTACAAAAGCCGCCCGAAAAAACGTGTCGCTCCAAATGTGCGACAATGAGATGACATTTTGTTGTGGTTGCTATTGCTGTTAAGCGAGAGTGGAATAAATATTAAAAGACGTATATAAAAAAACAACAAAATCATATAGGCGTATAGTTGCTTTACTTTTCATTTTGCCCTATTGGCATTGCATAAGTCTCACTAGACAGAAACCTAAAAGAAGAAAATACATACTAAAATATATTTAAGCAAATAATTTGCTGTGCAATTTCGCGTCAACTAGTTTTATGTTCTTTTAAGTTTCATTGATATTTAAATGAATATTCTTCATGGACTTTTTGTTAAATTATCTGGCTTTAATCGAAACTCTGATAAAGAACACATGCTGCTACATGATAAGTAGGGATATGTGTATATATAGTGTATATATGTGTGTGTGTGTGTGTGAGGTATAAATCCCGTTTGAAGTACATTAAGCCGCAGTCAATCAGCCAGGACGACAATCCGGCTGTCCATTTGGCCAGACAATGCAAAGTTTAAGCTGCCAACGAAAAAATGCCACACACAAAACGAAATCATTTACATTGCTTCTCTTTTTTGGAATCCCCAGCCACATTTTAAAATTTTTTTTTATTTTTTCACTCAATTTTATGTATATATATATTGCTGTACCTTCTTTTGTTTTTATTTTTTAATTTCGGTCATCGCCAAAATAACAACCAATGAATTTATGCATACGAGTAAATTCGAAGCGTAGCCGCCAAGAATTTTTCTGAAGTTTTGCACCGTTACAACTACAAATGAACACTATGCCCCAGCAGGGAGTAAGTGTGGCGGCGCGGCACAAAACAAAAAGAAAAAATGAAATAAAGCAAACAATGAAAATGCTCGCAATGAAATGCATTGAATATTGAAAATCAATGAACTGTTATAATAACTTGCCGCAGCGTCAGAGTCAGCAAGCGCCATGCCACACACCAAGACATATAGACATATATGCGTGTACATATCCATCTCTGTGCCATTGTGCACGTAAGTATGTATGTACATATTTATGTGGGTACGTATAGAGCCTTAAATGCATGTTTGCAAGCCTGAAGAGAGTCATTCGGTAGAATGCACAGTCAAAGGCGGCTTGCCCAAAACTACGCTGTTAAAAACAAAATTATTAAAACGTTATTCTTTATTGATGTACATCAAATATGTATAAACATATGCTATACATCATTTAAGAACAGTTGCAAAATGATGATGATTTATATTTGATATATATTTGCTGAATATCTTGTGAAAAGATATAATTGTTAATTATAATTTCTCAAAAATATGTATATAATCTCTCAGGCTTGCAACTATCTTGATAAACTCATTGCCTCATCACTTGCCATTGCAGATTCATCAAGATGAAAGCAGTAAAGCAGATTCATGGAAAAAACGTTTCAGTGTACGAAAACTTTGGCTGTTGTTGCGGTTACTCGCATTGCCTGTCCATATGGCTGAGCCGAAATGGAAATGAAAGTGGACGCAGCAAGGATGTGTAAGCACTGGCGAATGGTGGCAGTGTGGCGTGGTGCGTGCAACGCTCTTCATTAAACATATGTAACGCATTGGACTACGAGTTGCAACGTGGTCATCTCGCCACCGATTCATTCTGCTGCAATTGTAAGTTCGGATGCAACGATTAAAAATTAAATGCTGCCGTATTAACAAACAAGTTGCAACTGTTGCAATCAGCTGGCAGTTGCAGCATCTTCGGCCACAGAATTGTTGTAATGCAACAGCAAATACAACCGGAAAGTTAACAACAACAACAGCAACAGCAACAACTTCAACCGAAAAATAAATCAGCGACTGACTTTGGTGGCAAGGCTGCCAAGGATGTTGAGCTGAAAATCCTTTTGTGCATGTTAAATGCATGAATGGGGTGGCGAGGCGGCGTGCCACGTGTGAAATTTATGCACATATGTTGAATGCATTTAAAGAGATAGTGAAAGAGGAAGAGCGCAACGCCAGTCGAGGCATTAAGACTCTCTCTCTCTCTGGCTAGGTGATCAAAATTCATGAAAAATCAAGCAATGCGCGCATATACATATATATCCGAATAACTGGCAAACTGCTGTGCGAAAGAGAATAAGAAATATGAAAATAAAATTGTTGGAAAATTGCAAATAGCAATGGCAATGGCAACGACGATGGCGATGGCGATGTGTGTGTGTGTGTCCAAAAGCAAGGCACAAAAGAGATGAAAGGAGCGGAGGCAGAGCGACAACGATGTTAAAGGATATGAATGCCATGAAGCCAAGATTAAGGGGAGCACGCGGCAGTAGCAGGGTGATCAAGCGCATTAAATGAGTTGGAAAATGCATTTGCCTTGAATCGCACTTGGGCATGCAGCTAATGGCCAAGGGATTGCACACGATGCTTCTCTTGGCTGCCTGCTCACTCAGTCAGTTAGTCATTAAGGCTGCTCAGACAAAGCCGAAATATATATTTATATATGCTATGCGCCGTTCTTATGTTAAGACTGATAAATCGCTGCTGATTTTTTTTAGCACAACGAAGATATTTGTATTGCCAAGACCTGCCAAGGGCCGCATCAAGTTGCATCATTAACGTTTAAAGCAAGCATAAGAAAAAAAAAGAAAAAAATGAAATACAAATGTTGCATAAATGTTGAAGATCCTCAAGTACACATTGAAAAGTGTAAAGTCATTTTGCTTGGCAGGCCAACAAATAGCTAAATTGCACATCAATAATCACAATACTGAATATATTTGTCGAATAAATACTTCAAATATCAAGCAAATGCCGCATTCAATATGTATCTAAAGATAACAAGATAAATATTTCAACATACTTAGACTTTGATTTCGTGAATGAGAGCAAAAGATAGAGAAGCAGTTGGACCAATTGATTGAGTTGTTTGGTTTGGCTTATAGCCATGTTGTCGCTTTCACTTAACAAGTATTTCATTAGCCTAATTTTCCATGTCAATTCGCTGTTTGATTATTTGGCCGGGCAAAGACTAAAAGCAAAGTGCAAAGCAAACGATTCCTGAAACGCAACTTCTTGCTTAAAAGCGCGCCCACAACCACCCCACCACCACACCAACACCCCACCACCCATCGAGCCATCGTCAACGTCGTTTTTCATCATTTGCTAAGCAAACAGCTAGCGAACGACACTAACACAACGGATGGCCGACTGTCACACGCGACGTATGCGCAATGATTCTTTTACTATTTTTGCACCCAGTTCTCATGAAATGCGTTAAACCGGGCATGCATCAGCATAAGCTAACCAAATGTTTGTGGTATGGTAGACGTTATTTGACAAGTTCGGCTACTGACCTCAGAGACTTAAAAGGAGGTTAGTGTACGTGACTGATAACTTATCATAAATTATGTATAGAAATGATATTTATGTACAACTGAGTATCTGAATGTCAGGCATTCTTGACTACAAATTATTCGCATTTAACTTCTCTCCTTTGCTCTCTGTTTCAGCTTAGCTCATTTGAAGCTGCTGACAGTTGAATTGGATACGTCCGGAATGCGTTGAATGGAGATGCTTAAATGTGTTAATCGCAGTCAACGTGAAAATGTCGAGACACGGTCATGAATGGCAAAAGTGGCAGCACTCTAGAGATCATCCTGCGCTTTTCAAGATAATGCCAATTAAAAGCGAGTGTTTAACGGTTTGATTATCTTTTTCCATAGATTGTCGCGTTTATACAGACAGACAAACGACCATTCCGTTGAAGGTATATACAAAAACTGAGATTTAGCTTTCGATTGGTGATTATAAGTAGCTCGTGGAATGAATTGCTTAGATCTTCAATAAGTTCACGGTTCATAATACTATGGATTATAATCCATCAATCCAAAGCATCAGCTTTTAGTTTGGCTTAACCCTTTCCATCTCAATTATCCACATAACCAAACAAAATTCACAACTTCATATAATATTGCCACCTAATACTTGAAAGTGGCTCCTAATGTGGGTTACTTGGCTCGGATTGGCTCTGAGGGAGCCTTCCACTTACCATTTGACGTAATCTTCTCTCTCTTGCTCTGCCTCGCTGTTTTCTTTTCCCACTACAGCTATCTTCTTCTGTTGTTTTTATTTTTATTGTGCTGCCAATTAACACATTGACTTGGCCAATGGGCCAATGGGACTCTCTATGCAGCACTTAAGTTGTTTACAATGGGTCAATTTGTCTGCGAACTGAAGTTAAATAAATTGCCTTTTGTGCACGTTTTGATTTCAACAACAATCAATAGCAAAAATAACTCTGACTTACATTTACACACACGCATACTCAGATTTCAGTTCATGAACATTTTTAGACTATTCATTTATTCACTCAGCATTTTGCTGTCATTTGTTCACCTTTCCATTCAACAACAACTTAGCTAATACATTTTAAGTGCTCCAAAAACGGCTTCTGTCCTTTCATTGTCTTTGCCATGCTTTTAACCATTTGCTTTTTTGACTTCAATGCATTCGTTGTTCATTTAGTTAATATAACCTTCCAACTACACTTCAAAAAATGATTTTTACTGGTATTTATTTAATTTTCTTCGCATTTTCTAAGATTTTCCATTTGTTTTGTTCAACTTTTTTGATTCATCTACCCGAAGAAATAAATAAGAATTCTGTATTTTAGTAGTGAACAACAATCAGTTTTGGGGCAATTCAACAAATTGCTAAGCTATACTCTTTTTCTGAGTGTGCACTGTGAATTAGTTTGAGTCAAATACTTATTACTTACCTTTTTGCTGTTGCAAAATGAAATTCTTGTTTATTTTTAAGGCTCACATTCAGAGCATTCATAATTGTCGTTTGGTACGTATCTCATACGCTTCCAACAAGAAAAACTACGAATTAGTTTGATTGCATTCACACACACACACACACAGAAATCTTTTGCTCCGCACTCATGCATCTATGCACTATTATATTCACTGGTTGGAAATGTGTATTGCTCTTAGGATTCACTAGCATTTTCTTTGTGCTTCCTGTACGGCTGCTGTGTGTCTGTGGTCAAGGCGACCCCATTTCTTCATCCCATTGCTTTACTCAGAGCCATACCCAATCCCCATTTTTAGGCGGCATGCAAATGAATATTGCCACGATACGGCACGTGCAGTCATCAGCTACCCTCTTTTGGGGCGCCGTCACCTTTATGTGGCCAGAAGTTGAAGCAGCAGCAGCTAGAAGCTGGGAGTAGCCAGAACTTGGACGTTGTTCGACGCGGCGCAGTGGTTTGTTGAAGAGACGGCGCCATCCTGTTGCAGGATGTGGCACGGTTACCCAGCACACACACACACACACACACATACACAACTAAAATGCAAACAATGCTTGTTTCATTTGCGTAATAAAATATTTATACAGGTATTTAGTTAGCTGGACTGCAAAATACAGCGAAAAAAGCGCCGAGGCCAACGAAAATTAAGCGAAATGCCAGACAAGAACAAGAACGCAAAAAAATGACTAAAACGAAAGAACTCAAACATAAAATATTAACATATAAAAAAAAAGATGGCCAAGAAAATGGACAGCTTCCAGCGTTGTTGGGCTTAAATTCATGCAGTGCCTAAACTTTAATATGAAACCGAGAATCGTTTGCTGTTGCTATACTGATGCTGATGATATCGTTGTTAGCGGCCCATTGTTTTGGGCGAAAACAAAAATCGTCTAGACATAATTTCTCAGCTCCCTGCTCGCATATCCTTAGACCCAGTCTCTGCCCTGTTCGCGATATGTTAGATAAATCAACACGCGCCGCAATTTACCACAGCTCGCAGCCAGTTGCACTTGCCTAGAGCATAAGAATTGTGGCCATGAATGACGTAGATATTGCTTTCATTTATCAAGTGTTCTGTGTTCACTTTTAGCCTCAACTGAATACAGCATTTGGTGGCATAACGTGTTGCATGGTATGAACAAATTACACAGCTTTTGTTTAGTAGTATCATTAATTATTTTTTTGTTGATCAATAGTCGAAACCGTTTCTAAACTGTCAAAAGTTCCTAATATTGTGATAATTAGTTATAATATTTATTTTCTTTATCACTTAACGTACTTTTGCACTGCTTTTAATACTGTAAAATCAATTCGTAAATGACATTTTGGGCATGCCGATGCGAAAATACTCTGGGAGATGTCCACTTGTGGATGGATATCTTATTGATCATATTTTATTAAAATTTACTCTGATAGGAACAACAAACACTGGGGACTTTGATCAACATTGCTTATCCAATGCTTCTCAAACCTGTAGATATACTCTTGCACTGCTTGTTTGTACTGCTTACATGAATGTGGATTAATATTGAAGGGAATCAATTAAAACTTCTCAAAGCCAATCATTCTTATCAGCTTATACTTTTAGTAAAGTCGCTTGCAAATGAAGACTATGTAGCTTCTCCGTCTGAGCTGCATTAATTTGTATTTATTATTCACTTATATTTATATATTATAATAATGTATATTTTTGTATACTTTTTTCAGCTGAGCAGCAAAAATTGGCTTCAAAATAAGTCTGGAAAATGTGTGTTAAGTGTTTTGCGGCTTGTTGAAGCTTCTCCTGTTTGCTTGAAAGGCAGATTCCTGCGCCAGTTTCAGGTGGAGCCAAGTTATGCTTATCACGGCCATGGGATTTGGTTTGGGTATTTTTAATGCGCCAACTGCGGCTGGCTGCTTTTGACTGCAACGTGCCTTATCGCAGAGATGTTAATTAATCTGTGACGCCTTCAACTCCATTGTTGCGGCTGGCGCTGCTGCTGCATCTTCGTGCAGGTCGAACTGATGGCTTGCCCCCGAATGCTGCCCCCAATGACAGGCCCCTGGCCCCATTGACTCTAATGCGATGCAGTAAACAATTTTTTGTTTAACACGTTTTTTGCGAAACGGAAATTCTTCTAATATTTTTTTTTACATCATTTTATGTGCGGCTGCGACGTTGACGGGGCGCAGAGACGCTGCCAACCACAATGACAATTAACAAAATATACAAAATGTAGCAAAAATAACAAAATGAGTTGTGGGCTGTTTGGCTGTTTATGCCACTTGCCGGTGGGGTGAGATGGCAGATCGAGGGATGCCATTTGTGGATGGGGAGAGGTCGGGGTCGGGGTCCCAGCCTTACTTGCCGTGGCACACAAACAGCACATTTTTAATGTGCGGTCAACAGTCAGGCGACGTCTAAATTTGAAATGTCAGCGTTGTCAACGGCAATTTAGTCGCAAACACAGTGACAACAGCCCAAAAAAAAACCAGCAACAAAATGAATAATTAGTTACTTTTTGGGCATGCCGATGCGAAAATACTTTAGGAAATGTTCACTTGTGGTTGGATATCTTATTGATTATACTTAATAAAAATATACTTTGGTAGGAACAAAAAACACTGACATTAATCAACATTGCTTGTCCAATGCTTCTTAAACCACCAACCACTCTAATTCTAACACTGCTTGTTTATACTGCTTGCAATATGGTTGTGTATTAATATTGAAAAAAATCTATTAAAACTTCTCAAAGTCAATCATTTTTATCAACTTATACTTGATAAAAGTGCCAGAATGCATGACAAATGTAATGGACACTTTCACTTTAAGAGTGCCCATATAAAAAGTTGCAACAGATTGCACAATGTTGTTGTTGCTCTTTGTTTTTTGCTAGTTGACAACAATTACACTTGTACACAAATAACGCACAATACATAATAATAATTACGAAAAGCTTTCAAATGTTTTGTTTAAATGTTTTGGTCGCCGCTTTTGGGCATTTCTGTGTTTTTTTTTTTTTTTTTTTTTTTTTGTGTTTCTTTTGGTGGGCCTTGGCACCAGTTCGCTACATCGCACGAATAAAAACAATACGGCATGCGGCATGCGTCATGCGGCATGATGCATGTGGCATAAAGCTTAAGCGCTGGGCATGAGTTTGCCCAATTCTCGTTGAGACTGCACTGCACCTTTTGGCCATTGTCGCACATTGGATCCGAGTCGGTAAAGCCCGGTGAAGGGTCGACCCGGTGCAGTTGTGCAACTTTTCTGACTAAGCACAATATATACATTTTTGTTATTATCTTGCAACTATTGGGCTTAAAGCTACCTTGGTCAATTAATGGCCCTCAAGTTTGTTTAGCGTTATTGAACATTCTGGGTTGAACATTATAAACACTTTATTCATGATTCAAACAAATGGTGTTCAAGAGCTTGCAAACTTGTAGCTCATAATTATGATACTTTTTACTTTAATTACTCGTTTGTGAAAAAGGTTAGTTAATACATGTCTTAGATATATATATTATAGTATTGAAATTAGTTTAGTCTTTAAAAGTCTAAGGTTTAAGTAAAAACAGCAGATGGATTGATTAAAAATATTTGTAGATTTTATGGATATACAATTCGCAATCTTTAGATGATCTATAATTTTTTTAAATGAATTTTAATATTTAATATAATATCTTTATTTATATTAAAGAGTTTAACGCAATATTTTCTCACTCAACTTTTGTTCAGATATTTTTAACAAATATTTTTGAATGTTTAAAATAATTCTGATGGATATTAATACCAAAAACCAACTTTTCGATCACTCTTAGCTTTAAGCTTTAAGGTGGTCGAAAAACGAAATAAAATTGGTTATTCTTGGTATTAAAGTCTAAAATAGGAAAGGCTTATTCCTTTAAATAGTAAGCTAACTTTATTTGGTGAATAAAACTTGCCGCACAGTTTTCTGGTTTGTATCTGGAGTGTATGAAGGAAGTATGCAGATACTCGCATTTCTATCCAACAACAAAACAGACATACTCACACACAGACACATACGTGCCATGCAGTGTGAAACCCAAAACTATAGAAGTCTCGACGAAAAAAAAAAAACATTGTCAACGCGAATTAGTGACACATTTTTCGAATTCGATATAAATGGTTCTTCTCGTTTTTATGTATGGGGTTTCTCTAGCTCTAACAGAGCAGCACATCAGCAGCTAAAGATTTAGAGCACAGCGGGGGCTTCGAGAGAATGGATAGGGGGGAAAGGGTGTTGGGTTTTGCAACATTGATAGTAATTGCGAGCAGCATGCACAATTGCAGTCGCTTGCAGCTTACTAAAAACGAGACGCGTAATAAATCCATAATCCAAGGCGACAATTTGAATCATTGCGCTGTAAATGGAATGGCGTTCCATCCCCGAACCCGAATGGGTTGTACAATGGTTTCGGGGCTCCAAAAGGTCTTTCGGGTCGAGGCAAAACGCTTGACAGGCAACGCCGTTGTCACAGCTGCAACTGCTCCAGCTTCAGCTTGCTCGTTGCCAGCTTTCAGTTCTCAGTCTTGGTTCTCAGTTGTGCCGGTTGGATCCAAAAGACAAGACAGTCGCAGCTGCAGTCACAGTTTTGTTGCCCTTTGCTTTCCATTCCTTTCCTTTCCATTTCTATTTCATTTTTGTTTTATTGCATTTCACTTTACTGGCTTTTAGTTGTTGTTAGTTGTTATTGTTGTTGTTGTCCTGACGCCAAATTCATTTGCCCCACCCCGAATCGACTCCCGACTAGCCGTGTTCGCTGCCAGTTGCCGCTGTCAGGCATGTGAAAATTGCATTTTATACTGCGCTACAACTAACCCATGCTCCATGCCACACCAGCTCCACTCAGCTGCTTAGCGAGACGGATCCTTGTGCTGTGTGTGTTGGTGTGTGTGTGTGTGTGTGTGTGTTTGGCTTTGCCTTGGCAGTTAAAATAATCATAATAAAAACAAAATCCAGCGCACAAATGCGCCACAGACGAGACGTAGACGAAAACGAAGACGTAGAATAGGATTGAGCATAAGGCTGGTGGCAAGTGGCAAGTGGGAAATGGGAATGTGGCAAATGGGAACTGTGAACTGGGAAATGAGCATGGCCAGAACAAGCGAAAGCGCATTAAAAGAGCAGCAGCAATGGCAATAGCAATAGAAATAGCAATAGCAGCAACAAGAATGGATGTCAACATTTGCCAGTGCACTTTGGCAAACAAACGGAAGCTTGGCAACAGGACATGGCCTTTGACTGGGACATGGGACAGGAATGAACGTGAATGCCTCACGTCGGCTTAGCTATCTTGATCAGGGGACACAACAATCCATTTAATTTGCCCTTAATGAAGTTTGTTGAAGAAAAACAACAACAGCAACAACAATACACTAACAGCAATCAGTGCACTTTGAGGTCATACGGTTACAAAAGCTGACGCCGTTCGATTTATTGGCCAGCCCCGTTTTCAATTGGCAGCGGATTTTCATGTTGCGGTTGGTTGGCAGCCAAACAGGCGAGACCCTTAGCCAGGATCTGATGTTAATTTGCAAATGGTTCGCATTGGTTTGGTTTGGTGCGGTTCGGTTCGGTTCGGTTTGTGGCACCAACAACCACAACAACAATAACCAACAATGTTAGTAGCAAACATTTGCGCCAGGTCCCAGTGGCTAACAACGCCAGCTGACAGTTAACCCTTCAAAAAGTATGCATTTTCGTAATATAATTAAATATTGTATGCAGTTAAGTCTAAACATGTGTGAGTAATTGCTTATGTGTGGGTGGGAAGTTGGGGGTAACATGTTGTTGTTGTTTTACATTTTTAAAAGCCAATTCATAGGTAGAGAGTGCGCAATTGGGCGTAAATAATTCTGTTTACGTTGTTCAACCTAAAATTGTCTAATTGCGCGTAGTTCTGACTGTATCGAGGTCGTATCCAACCCTGGTTAGCCGAGTTGCTAGCTGGCTATCGATACAGTGTTGGACAGAAAAGTTCGGTTCATAACACTGAAATTGTTTTCATGACATTTTTACATTCATTTTGCTTAGAAATATTAAATTTTATTATAATTTATTTATAATTTTTATTTATTTATTGTTATCTAATATCGATAGTCTGCTTAACTCAATAAATTAAATTTTTAAAGCGTTTTCCAACACTCAATTGATAAATTTGCAAAACAAACTTATGAAATTTGCAACGCTTTTTTGTTGCTACTCCATTAAATGCCCCAAATTGTTTTAATGTTGTAAGTGCATAAATAAACGTGAATATATAGTGAATTGGATACCTTTGGCAGTTTTTCTTGTGTTCATTGACCTAATTTTTGACATCAAAACATTATTTGCCAAACGATTTTTAGTCGCAACAATCAAACGCAGGCTTAATTGGAGTTTAACCCAAAAAAAAAGAAGATAAACGCGATTAATTCACACATTATGCATGCATGTTGATGCATTTGGTCAGTTGAGCCTCTTTTATTGAGCATTTGGTACGTTCTACTATTTTTCAACATTTGCATTTTGAGCTCAATCAATTTCGTTGCACATTGCAGGTTGCTGGTTGCACGTTGCACTGGAAATCGAGATACTGTTTGGGATCATCTTATTGAATTAATGCAACGACGAGTTGGCCAAAGACCACAAAACATTTATCGCTGCTTGTGTTTGTTTCCCCAACTGACATCTGGCATATTAGCAAAATTTGTCAACGGACGGACGGACGGACGGGCGACGACCTCGTTTGCTGATTGACTGGTCAAAATGGTCAAAACACATTGCAAATTGAACTCTCGAACCTGGTCAATGCTCACACATCTAACTGGCAAACAGGCAAACAGGTAACAGTTTACAGGTCACCGCTCACTGAACAACATCATTGGTCATCGGTCATCTTTCGAATAAGCAGCGGGCATCGTTTGGACGCCCAATAGGCAATCAAGCAAGTGACCAACGCATGATTGACAGCTATGGCATCACGGATAACCCGCCAACAACAATGGTCAGCTGGACCTACAAGGACAACGACCTGTTCTCCCAATATCCATGCATTAATAAACTGTTCCCGTGTGTGTATGTGTGTGTGTGTGCCACATAATTAGACGGTGCCGGAGTGCAAGGATGATGTCATTGCTATGTCTCGACGATATATCAATATTACATCGCATGCATAGCTGGCAATTTTATTGCTTTATGATTTCGAGAAGCGGTTTATGAACTTATGACATAGCTAAACTTCATATGTTCGTAACTAACAATTGAATAATGAGTATGTTTATAACTTAACTTATAACTTAGCTAGTATTGACAGATTTATTATGCTAGCTTTTGTTGTAATCGAAAGTTGAATATTTTCACTTGCGAACAAATTCTTCTTAAATGCTGTATTCATGCACTTAATTCGCATAGCTCTAAGGATATTTTATTTTAATAAGCGTAGAATTTCAAAACAATATGCAAAACATATTGCTAATTGTTTGAAACATTTCAAAATTATTTATTCGGGTTTCTGTATTGCTGATACGACGACATTCAATGCTTTTGCAGCTTTAAGGCATTAAAGGTTTGAAGCACTTTAGCAAGCTGCTAAACAGACGGCTGCACCCCCCGCTCACCTCCCGCTACACCCATACGCCAATATCACTAGCACTCTTTGCCGCAAATGGAAAAGCACTTTCTCATCGTGTGTGTTAGCGTTTGCGTGTCTGCCTTTGTGTGTGTTAACCAAAATCAAGCAGACTATTTTGCATAAGCAAATAAAAATAAATAAATTGAAATACGCTGGGCGTCATTCACGCACACACACACACACATACACATAACATATACACTTTGTGGCGCTCCAGCAGCTTCGTCCTTTTTTAGCCAGCATATAACACGCATGTAAATCGACGTTTTACAACACAAATGCCACCTGTGGGGCCCACTGCGTTCCCCCCTACCCCAACATCCACCCGCCATCCGCCATCTGCTTTTGACCCGTTAGCTAGCTTCGCTGTCTGGGGCGTAGTTGTTGCTCAGCTCAGAGGTAAATTTACTTTTCTCAACTTTTCCCG
Source organism: Scaptomyza reducta (assembly GCA_035044485.1). Lineage (NCBI taxonomy): Eukaryota > Metazoa > Arthropoda > Insecta > Diptera > Drosophilidae > Scaptomyza > Scaptomyza reducta. The sequence goes on along the minus strand of JAWNNV010000238.1, from coordinate 196,829 downwards.
TGGATGGGGCACCGTCAATTGCTGTGAATTGTATGTGCTATGTCCTTGCCTCTCTGCATTTTGCATATTTTTCGATTTCCAGCATACGAATGGGCTCTGTGACGGCGCTTCGTTTGTGCTTTACTCAAAACATATATATACATATATATATTCAGATGTTTTCATCTTTACCTTGTTAAAGGGTTTGAAAAGTTTCAAGCTTTGCTTTTTTGAATTTTGAATGACATCACCAAATATCTGCCCAAAACCTCGAACAATTCTTGTCCGAATGTTAAGTTTTTTTTAAAGCTGTAAAAATCGCAAATATAATATTATTTTCTTCTTCTCGACAACCTATTTGGTTATTCAGCCGGCAGTTATAAATGTGGCCTGTCGATTAAAGTACTTTAATCAATTTCTAAACAAAGATTTTTATTCTCTTTGCAGACGAGGACGCAATTACAACTAATTTACTGGCACCACATCGAATGTGTGTGCAATAAAACGAAATTAAATGCCATAAATCAATGCCAAATACGTTGGTAGCTTCCCAACATAGAAGCAACATAAACACACGCATACACACACACACACAATGCCGCCTTGACCTTTGACCAAGGCAAGCGCGCAGTTGGCTGCAACATTGTAGGCTTGCCCCGGTCTGGCCATTTTGGTGAGTAAGCTCACAAATCTCTGATGATGATTATTAATTCGACTCGGTTTGCCGTTTGCACAGTTTGAACAGTTCCTTGAATGGAAAAGCTCTTTAAGAGTCTCGAATGCGATATGATTTGTATGGCATGAAGCTGTTTGATTTGAAGTCAAAGGTGAGTTAAGAGTAGGTCAATATGCATTTGACAGCTAACAGGATTTAACAACAACAACAACAACAACAACAACAGCTAATGTTTTATGGAAATGTTTCCCAAACAGCAACCGAACAATGAGAAACCAACCAACATTAAGCAAAAAGCACAGAAGAAAACCGAACAAAAAAAGTATAAGGCAATCAAATGGAAGTAAAGTGGTCAACGGCTTGTGGCTGAACCGTGGCCCGTTCCAGAGAAACAACAGCAACATGTAAGAGTGGTACGAGCGGGAGGAGCAAAAGCATAAGAAACCATGTGGCGGGACCACCTGTCCTGTTCTCCCCTCCCTTTCGTACAGCAGCAAACGACAACTTTATGCGGCAACAACGAATAGTCACAATAAAATGCCAAATGCCAATAAATGTCAATAAATCAAACAATTGAGCGGGGCCCAAGTTTTGTGATGTCGTGCGCCAAATAAGTCCAGCCAACAACGTTGTCCCCAGCATTCAGAGCAGGCCAAAATGACCAAAAGCCAAACCAAAGCAAATGAACCAAAGTATGAACGTTGTTGCCTAGGGTAACCGAATGCCCAATACTCTAGTGTCTCTCATTTGTGCGCACATAAATAAAGAAAAACGAAAAAGATTTCCTTTGATGGCTTTGATTTTTTTATTATCGCTTATAAGATTGCATATCAGATTACACCGTGAAAACATATAAACATAGAATTTGGACGATGAGCTAAACATTTTGGTTATGTCTCTGACATCCATTAGCTCCCAAGAAGGAGAAAGAAAGTATTTTCAACAACAGATTTCACGGCGAATTTTAGAATTTCTGTTGCATTTGTGTTGATAATGTTCGTTGGAGGTTTTTTTTTGTTTGCGTCTCTTTGTTGTTGTTTAATGTTTATTAGTGTGTGTTTTTTTTTTCGTTTTATTTATTTTTTTGCTATTTGTAGCAGATAATTTGTTTGTTTGTTGTTTAGCGGTTGATATATATCTAACCTAACTGCTATCTAGCATGTGTACATGCTCTTCACGACAGATTTCTGCTTAACCATGGTGTCCTTGTGCAGTTGGTAGCGCAGCTGATAGGAGCTCTCCATGCGTAGACTTTCGCGCAACTTGCAACCGATCTCCATGGCGGCTGCCTCATTGTTCCCATTGGCTGTCCATATAGATATCTTGTTGTTTTTGGGACGTATGTTAACAACGGCGCCGCACAGCTCATGCGAGTAATGGCATGTCTCGCCGATCAGCAACATCATGGTTTCCAGCCAAAAGTTATCCAAATCATTTTTATTACATTTGTTCACATTGATTACCCAACGACCGCCTTTCACATTTGCCTCATCCTCCCACATCGGACGTATGCCTTTCTTGAACAAGTAATAGTCGCTGCCCATTTTGATCTCCGACGGTGTCTTAATATGATTCATAAGGCTCCAGAAATTCTCGACCGTTTCGAAACTGTAGACCTCGTGCAAAGTTTCCTCCCAACTCTTGGTGCGATCAGTCTCCAAATACCATAGTGTCCATTCATTTTGCAACGGATGATGCGGCTCACTTGGCCCCTGATCCTTCTCGCTGCTTGAATCCAGTGCATCAATGCTGTCCGAAGCTGCTCCAGTTTCATCGCTGCGATCACTCAGATCCAATGATATTATATCGCATACATCGCTGGCGCAGCCATTCGCCTCCGAACGCGGCGTCAATGCTGGTGTCGATACTGGCGAGGACACTCCGCTACCATTGTTGCTGCTGCAATCGGCATTCAAGTCGCTCTTGCTGCTGTTATTGCTGCCACTGCCACTGGCCGGATCTGGCTTGCTGACAATCTTCTTTATCGAACCACTCTGAATCGGTTGCGTGGAGAACTCATCATTGTTCGAGCACGACTTGAACATGGTCCTTGGGTTGGCAAAGTTCTTCTTCTTGTGAAAGTCAGACATTCTGCACGCTCAATTAACTGTGAAGGAAACAAATCAAATCATAACACAACAACAAGCACACAAACAGCATGAAGAACCACTACGCCGAAGAAAGTCAAAAGATGGCTTAAAGATATTTCATGCATGGATGGATTAAAGCACATCGCAGTGAAGTGTGCCTTATTTTTTCTTATTTAGCAAAATTCCTTCAAGCTTGTGCAAGCTTGAAAGCGCAACAGCTGCTACGGACTAAGCCAGTGTTGGATATGTTGTCCTTACCTTTGTTAACAAGTAATATGATGTCAATCGCTAATCTGATGTGCCGCTTAACTAAGCTCGAATTAAAAATTTGTTGCTTTCGATTTTTGGATTAACACAATATGAGAACTATATTCTGTGTACGCCGTCAAGTTAACTATCAAGCTGACATTTAAGTCTTGCCTTAACACAACTATCGAATCGATTGTGTTTTAACACCCTATCGATAAGCAACAATTTGAACTGCTACGCTCCAAACAAACAAACAGTAAATGCTTAAAAACAATCTACAAAAATCGAGAATTTACTTAAAGTGTTGCAAAAACTTTCTTTGCAGCGTGCTAAAAACGAAGTGCAACAATCTTTTCAACTGATTGATACATAAAACTTATTTCAAAACTTGCTCAACTAATTATACCCTTACAATACACCAATGCTCTAACAAACAAGCAACAGGAAACGCGAGCTGATGTAAGCAATTCTATACCCTGTACATAAGAACAAATTGCTTCTTCACTAACATAAAGTGACGTCAAGAAATGCGTCTGTATCACGGAATTTTGAATATATCTGCATCGAGACTGGAATTTTGTATATTTGTTATACTATAGCAAACAAATAGCTTAAGGCTGGCATATCCTTCCGAAAACTTTAAAAAAAAAACAGAACAGAGAAACAAAAACTAAGTGAAACTCGAGTAAATGCTTAATGCTTAAAATTAACTAACAAATACCCTGCCTCTTTTCTCTCAGCAGAAATAAATGTCGAGTTAAATTGCAAAAAAAAAACTAACTTTTATTTTAAAGTCTTCAATGTTTACTAGTTGCAATCACATTGTTTTATAAAAAAGAAAAAAAAAACTTTGCTTTTATCCATTAGTGTATAAATGAAGTCAGTTTTCTACTTGGTCAAACATGGGGTATTGAATATTTTAAGCTGAATGCTGACCATGGGAAGAAAAAGCAAACGTGTGTGCAGTTTGAAACTGGGAGTTGAATTTCGAGTCCTGATCCAAAGCCCAATTTCAATTCCAATCGCACGCAAAACTTGACGAGTTTCAAAATAAATATTTACACTCACACGCACAAGCATCAGTATAAGAGCCACACATACACATATACACACACACACACACACAAACACTCGATACACTTTGCCAACACGATGAAGCAACACTTCACGCATTTCTTATTAGCTGCACTTCAAAAACTGTACAAAGTTGTGCTCCAAACTTATTATGGCACTCGGTCGGACCCAAAAAGAAACGAAAGAAAACGGAAAAGGAAAAGGAAAAGAAAGGGGATTGGCAATGGGAATGAAAACGGAGACTGGGTTTCTGATGGCGAATGGTATACAGTAAGCCAACTTTAACTAATGGCAACATTTTTGTTTGCTCATGTCGAGTGTTATTGAGCCAAAGCAAAAGAGCAAACTTTCATTTGGCTTCGGCTGTCATAAGTTTAAATGGGGTTATTGGGCGAATAAGGAAAAGCAAGAATATTTGAAAAATGTCAAATTTCAAAGGCATGGCAACAACTCATTGGATATGACTGGACAAATATTTATGCTACAAATATGTTGAGCTATAAAATTCAGTGTTAGCATATTTAAACATAGGACAACCTGGTGCTGAGTTTCCAATTAGACACATTCCAAAATCGGCACGCAAAAAAATATAAATATATACAGATACCAGCTAAATACGCCTTATTGAAAACTTTTGCAGTTAAATATTCTTCAACCATTTAGTTCAAATATATTTATGACTTAGTTGGGAACAACATTGACAATTCGTTAAACAAATATCTTTGCCTGAATAAAATTCTAAGTCGAAAAATGTTATTGAGGATAGAAAAAAAATATTCAAATAGAATTTCCTCCCTTAAATCGCAGCTTTCATGCAACAACAGAGCGAACATCAGAACAGCATAAAACATAACAAAACAAAACAACACAAAACAAACCAAAACAACACGAGTCTGCCATGTTTTTTGTTAATTAAAATTGTCTGAGCACCGACAACATCAACGACCATTGCAAAACATTTGCCAAAAAAATTTAACACGCACAATTTTAAAAGACAATTTTACGATTTAAATGTAACATTCATAAAGGCTGTGATTCGAATTTTGGATTGTAATTTAAAGAAAGTGCCAATATTCTCTCTATAAAGAAACATAAGCGATGGTAATTATAAAATTTGTATTGCATACTTTTCGGCTTAAACCAAATTGTGTTTTGATTGACGAACCATTAATATGCTATCAATATAAGCTAATCAAATGACTAGCTGAATCTTGTAGATACAACGATTCCCAAATTCTTCTTTCAAAAATGAACCGTAATGCGTTAAGCATAAATTTACCTAGACCTTGACTCATTTCTTCTTTGGCAAGTGGCCGTACACACACACAATCCTCGTGGAAGTTTGTCAAATACCAAGCGGATGGGCGGGCAGGCGGTGGACCACCAACAACGCGTCGTCCATTCACAAAGCGATTTATGTGCTGCCAATAAATTTACTCAACACTTTGGCCCCAACTAATACAATATTTACATCAAATTCTTGTAATACATGAGGCGATTGTTGTGGTGGGGGCCGGCGCTGACTGTGGAAGAAGCGGGGGGCATAAGCTGAAGGCGAACGTTCAAAATAAAAAATTGCAAAGCGTATTTTCTTTCTCCTTATAGCTGAGCGTCTTTTGCCCGGGTTTCACAAGCTGGCAGGAAGTGTACCAAGGGTTCCAGCTGCCAGCAGACCCTCCTAGGACTGTCATTTAAGTTAAAAGCGCATTTGTAAGTGCGCTCCGACTGTGTGCGGAGTAAAGTATTTATGTAAGTAGTAGTGTGTGCATGAATGGGAAGGTCGGTAGTCAGGCACTGTTGCTGCAAATTCACAATTCGTAGGTGGAGGGGCCGGGTCCCCGGAAAGCTGGAGTCTTACAACACAGCAAGTTGGCACTGGCCTGGGAGCCAATTTCAATCCCAACGCGCTTTTTAAAAGCAAATCTGGCACAAGCTGCGCACTTTTTTTTGTTTGCCTTTGCTTTCTTGTGAGCATTTTATGTCAGTTGTGCAATGTTTTAGAATATTTCTCTTGCCCCCGTCACTTTGTGATGGCGTTAAGTGTTAAACGCTGGCCGTTATGCTCAAGCCAAATTAGATTCGTGCACTCGAAAGTGATGAGTAAGTTCCAAAACTTACACAAAAACCCTAAATGCTTAATGATTATAGATTCTATTAAAAATAATGAAAGCACTTCCATTAAGTCTAAACCAAATATGAGCTCAAAATTGAATGTTTGCAACTGTGCATTTTAATTAAATGATAAAAAATAATAATTATTATTATTTTATATACCAAACATTTTCTATATTATGCATATACTAAAGGACACCACTTTCTGTTACGGATTTCAGTGCGGCTCTCATACCAAAATCAAACTTTTGTGTATTTTTGGCATTGTTATTTATGCAATGCAAATAATTAAAAGTGCAACAATTTTTGTATATGCATGCAATTAATGTAAATTTAAAGCCTGCATATGCGAATGCAGCAACATTGATTAAATATGATAATAACATGAAAACTTTTTTATTCAAAAAAAAATACTTATCAGTTTGTGTATGCAAAGTGCAATTTATAAATAATCGATGAAAACCTCCAATAGTTGAGTGAAAAAAAAAACATATAAAAATTCTAATTATCAGCGTCAATCATAATTTTAAAGAACATGTTTTTTTTCAGGTTACAAACTTGGCTGTAAGTGGTAGATTGCCGTATTAATGTGGGGGAAAAAAAATGTACACTCAAAATTTTTATTATACCCTTAACCCGTTGAAAATGGGTAAAAAGGGTATAATGGTTTTGTGCAAAAGTATGTAACAGGGAGAAGGAAGCATCTCCGACCCCATAAAGTATATATATTCTTGATCAGCATCAACAGCCGAGTCGATATAGCCATGTCCGTCTGTCCGTCCGTCCGTCCGTATGTATGAACGCGTCGATCTCAGAGACTATAAGAGCTAGAGACTCCAGATTTGGTACATAAGCTCGCCTAATCCCTAGGCAGTACAAGTTTGTTTTAAATTTTCGATAACTCTTCCTGTTTCCGATATACACATGTAATCGATAACAACAAAATCTTCAATTTGGAAAACTTTTTGATGCAGTTTGAAAGATTAGACTAAATAATGACAAACTGTGAAAATTTTATTGAAATCGGTTTAGAAACATTGGAGATATGGAGTATTGAAATTAAGAAGGTATGCACTATACGCGTATACATACACACACTCACACATACTTGCAAGCATTGACTGTATGCGTAAAGTATCGGGTTAAGGGTATAGTCTAGTCGGGATTTCTCGACTAGAGCCTTCTTACTTGTTTTATATTGACTAGGTTTAAGGAGTATGGCAGTTAAATAATAAAAATAGCGTGACTCGACACATGATAAAGAAAAAGACCAAAATGTTTAAGATTTTGATCAAATATTGTTAGAGCTATTAAAAATAGACGTTCATTAAGTTCCATTAACAGCAAATGCAATATAAATGTCTACCCTATTATTCTAAGAGCCTATATAAAGATAAAAAAGACTGCAAACGTTGCGGTATTTTGCTTTGAAACTTAAGTTTCATCACAATCGTAGAAAAAAAAATGATAACAAGCATAGATAATCTATGTTCTGTCAGACATCTAAATAATTAATATTTTATTTTGACTTACACTTATCAAAAATCACATTGAAAAACATATCAATATGAATAACTGCTAGTTGAAAAAAATCCATCAGAAAATAACTGCCAACTGTCAGCTTATTAACGAATAATTTACTATTTGTGTCAAGGCGTTCTAATTGTGTTTGCCCTGCCAATCTGTAAGAGTTTTATTATCAAATTTATGTTATCATAGATACACTTACTTATCTGTTAACTCAACAGTTTAGCATAACGGTTTCTTTAACAGCGTTTGCATGCCACAACTCTGACACTCAACGGTCAACTGACAAACAGTTTGCTAGTGCTATAGTGCTATATAGGCTATGACGCAACTTGTCGTTCTGTTCTGTTTGCAACAGAAGCCAACTGCAGAGACAACAACTGTTAACTTACAGCGTAACATTTGAGGGCGAGGCTTTTGTTAGCCCATTAACTTGCTGGCATTTATTTACTGTGTGTTATTATTCAAAAAATGTTCTAAACTGTTAGTTTTCAAATGCAAAAATCATATTTAACTACTATTTAATTCCCCTAGTTTCTTTCTTAAGTTGAAGAACTTATAAACACACCTGAAGATTGGTGCATGAAAAAGTAATAATACGTCAAAGTTAAGTGCTGTTTTAAATCTAAGTAATTATATGATACGCTTGCAAACCAAAAGCAATACAAAATTGAATGGTGTTCGGTACCAATTGAAGTTATTTGGTAAGTTCAACTGATACGAGAGATTAACAAAAGTTGAAAACACCGGGAAAATACCAAAATGTCTGAAAACAGTACAAAATAATACAATTGAAAATATAAAATGATAAAAAAAAATAGAGATAAATTAACAAAATATTGCCAAAAAGGTTTTTCCATTTCAAAAATAAAAGCACTCAATGCGCACACAAAATACATATTTGTGTATACTTTAAGGTAACTATTGTGCGTGATCCGATAGAGCAACAGGTAAAAATGTAATAAGAACATTAATGCTTATAACTATCTATCTACGCAGACATGTCTTCACTTGAACAACAAGCCAGCAACAAAACACCAACAAAGAAAAAAAAACAATTTGTTCTCTTTTTTTTTTTTTTTTTTATCAAATATTTCATTATACCGTGCACTTCGACGCCAACGCTGGCAAATTTGAGTTCGGTTGTTGGATAACCGAAAACGGAACGGAGCTACTGGCTGCATTTTAGAAGCAGCTGTCGAAAGTCAAACATCGAACAACGTTGAGCGGTTACGGTTGTGAATATGCTTTCGAATCATGCGCGTCTACTCAAGATATTTGTGTTGATCATCTTAGTGAAACTGTTCATTTTATTCGTACTGTACGGCTACCACAATTCCGATGAATACACTCCTTTACCCCAACGCGACGTTCTAATCGATGAGCTGCTGGTTGACAAAAGCGAGAGTAAATAAGGGACTAGCTAGGTTCTGATCTGTTTGTTTATTGTTAAATTGTTTCAGCACCCAGCTGGGAGCAACAATTGAAGTATATTAGAGAGGAGATGCCATCGTTTCCGCTAGACGAGCTTGAACATCGACCCGGTGGTGCTCCCAAGTGCGGAAAAGTCCCTAAAACTATGGACATACATTTCAGCAACGACTACTGGCAAATGATGAACGTGGAGAATCTTACATATTATCTTTTTGGTGCGTACTATGACAACAGGAAGACAATCAGTGAGGCGCCACTCGTCCGAGTGCTCAGCATGATCAATCGTTATGGCAATCGAAATGAGGTTAAATATCCCCAGACTTATTGTCAAATGTGGTTCAAGAATCGTGTTGAGCCGACAATTGTGAACGTAAGCGATCATAAGATTATTTGGTTTTGGGGTGGTGGATCGTCGAACGTGTTTCCCACGCTCCTAAGCTGCATCCTACCCACGACGGAGTTGGAGATACCCGAAATGGTGACTTTGGTAACGCAACGTTGCGATATGGCCAGAAATTTGTTGCGCGTAGTTTACGAACCGGATGTCAATGGTATAACGGCCACCGGGGATCAGTCACCAAAGGATCAGGATGTGACAGGCAAACAGATGCGGTTTATGGTGTGCGTCAAGGCGATGGACTTTATCTATGTAGACAAGTCCTCGCGATTGATTGAATGGCTCGAACTGATGCAACTGCTGGGTGCCAGCAAGGTGGTCTTCTACGATGCCCAAATGCATCCCAATATGACGCGTGTGATCAAAGATTATATGGCTAGCAGTCCAGGCCTTGTCGAGCTGCGTCCCTTGTCGATGGCCAGGGGCGAACCGCACTCGGGTCCACATTTTCATCACTATGCGATGGGTGCCGATTTCTGGAATCGCATACTAAATGAGATGATACCATATAACGATTGCTTCTATCGCAACATGTACAAGTTTGACTACATAGGCGTCTTTGATATCGATGAGGTCATCATGCCGCTGGGCAACGTCACCAACTGGACGGATCTGATCACGCTGGCGCACAAGGTGCCCGACTACGAGCGGGAAACATGGAAATGCACGGATTGGGCGAGCTTTTGCTTTCGCAACGTCTACTTTCCACAATATACAGAGAGGCCGAAGGTATACAAGAAGTTGCCCAGCTTCTACTATATGCTGCAGCATGTGGAACGCGTGCAGGAACATTGTGATCGCTATTCGGCCACAAAGTGTTTGCACTCCACAAAGTATGTGGTTGGGCTGCATAATCACTTTCCCCTCTTTCGCGCCGACAACGGTGAATGTGAGCCCAAATCAGTGCCCATTGAGTTTGCCCAGCTGCAGCATTACCGCGAACCGGACAACAAGACGCGTCTCATCAATCCCATTGTGGACGACAGCATCTGGCGCTTCCAGCCGCATTTGCAACAGCGTGTCTATGCCAAGTATAAGAAGCTCGGCTTTTTGCCCGACATTCAAGAAGTGATCGCAGCCAAGAATCGACTTCGCAAAGCCGATGTGCGACAGCTGGAAGAAGCTGTTGCGGGATATAGTTAAAAGTGTACAACTTATCTCATCTATTATGTAAGTCGAGTAATTAAATATGTCTATTGCTTTTTTTTTCAAATTTTTTTTTTTTTTTTTTTTTTAGTTAAGTAATTAAGTTTGTGTTTTTGTTCACTTGAAATAGAAGAACATGCATTTTACTCAATATTAATTAATAATGTCTAACCGCTATACATTTTTTTTTAGATACTCTTAGAGCTAGAGCCTTGAAACATTAAAAATATCGGATATTAACCGAAAAAAAATGTATTTGTTTAGTTGGAAGCCCGAAAATAAAAATTACTAGACCACATTTTTTGTGCTCGTTAAACAACCAGAAATAAACAAATAAGGTCTGAAACATGTACCTTGTACATACATACGTCAGACAGTTGGCTTTAAGGTTGGTATATAATGAAAAAAAAAAAAACAAAAAACCTCCAAAAGAGTAAAACAGTGCTAGCCAAGCGGAATGTGGCATAAGTTATAAGAATGACAAACAACCGCCAAAAATAATGTCAACCCGGAATTGTCGGCGAGTTATGCATGGAGTTTACTTGGTTTTTGCACCCAAAGGCGCCGACTGGCACTCACTGGCTCGTCTCGGCAATGTAAAGCGCCTCTGGGGTATGCAACAGACACCACAAGACAAGCGCAAGCAAAACTAAACGGTAAACGAAACCCAGCCACACACCCATTGTTTGCGAGTGTGAGTGCAAGTGTGTTTCTATATATATATATATATATATGTATGTATATTTGTATGCGTGTTTGCCCAAAAGTGCACACAAAAAACGCACCTGAGCGCAAATGAATGATGATGTTGTGCAGTCGATGTTCTTTTCCCCCTTTCTCCATCGTTCACACAAAACGTTGCACGGTGGGCGCAGATTGTTGTCTCTGCAATTTAAGACTAATGCCACTTTCATTTCCATATTTATTAAGTCGATTAATTAAACATTTTTACGTTTTCAACTTCAACATTGATCAATGTTCAATCTTCAAAGCTTGTTAACTTTACAAACAAGTTATGATAACAACAAAACTATAAAAAAAAAAACACTTTGTTAATGAAAGAATTGCTTCTTTTGTTTGTTTGTCTGACTTCGAATAAAACAAGTACCATTCAATTAAATTCCTATATATATATACATATATATATGTATTATAGCGATAACAACCATTGTACATGTGTTGGAAGATCAACTCGTCGACATGTTTTGCTGCTGGCTGGGCTAACTGTGGCATCCGTTGGCTGTTGCTGCTTGTTGCATCGTTTTTTGGCTCATATGTTGCAACCTTTCGCTTAAGCAAATTGCCAGCGTATGGGTCTGCCTCTATGTGTGTATTAGTGTGTGCGTGCGTCTGTGTGTGTGTGTGTTTTTGTGTGACTTGATGAGTTTGCATTTGCTGGCTGTGCAGCAGTGCTTCTTGCCTTCTTGTACTTGCGGCCAGTAAAAGGCGCAGAGTTATTGTATTCGTGCAGTGAACAAAAAAAGCAGCGACAGCAAAAGCAAAAGGAGCACAAGAACCAACAGCAACAGCAGCAGCAGCAGCCGCTTTACCCCAAAAATGGCAACTTGCAACATGGTGAAGTTGCTCTCATTTCACACCAGCACCCTTTACGTACCGTCGCGTATGTGTGTGTGTGTTGCATTTCACTTAAAATGCTTTTAACCAAAACATTAAGCAGCTGGTGTCACATTACATCACATTGCAGACCAGCTTTAGTTGTAACAAGCCACAGCAACAACAACAAGCAAATTTATGGCTTAAATAAGCTCCAACGACAATCTAGAAAACAGGTGAGCGACAATTTATGCTGAATAGTTCACATGCAAGTCGTATGTGCAGATTAGCTATCTCGTTCACTTTGTATCGCAACGGACGTGTTTTTCTGTGTTTTTTGCTTCTTTTTTTTATGTTTGTGCGTTTAATTTCTGTTTTAATATCGGGCTAATAAATAGTTTTGTGACTTTATGTGTAAAACCCAAAGTGAACATTTAATTAAATACTTTGTTGGCATTTCTTCTGCACAACAACAACAACAACAAACTGCAGTGGAAGCATACTGATTAATTTGCTCAGTTTACTTGTCGCTTGCTAATAAATAAATAAATTTGGCTTGGAATAACTCAAGTCATTTTAAGGCAATTAAATATCGTTTTACTTATGTCAATCACAGTTAATTTACATTTACCTTTCCATGCACAAATTGTACGTGCATTTCATTGAATATTTTGTTTGTTGCATTTTCGAACAATTTGTTGTCGATCGATATTCGCTGCTGCTTGTTTGTTTGCCATCAATTTAGCGTCTGTTGTTGTATATTTGTGCAGTGATTTTTAATATAATTATAACTGTTGTTATTGACTAATCAGGCTGAAGTTAAATTGTTTGTTTGAGTAATGGCCAACAATTGCATATTATATGCTGAACCGAATACATTTGAATGCCATTACACACAAAAAAAATATATTGTGTATATCATGTTGCTCGTCGCTTGTTTTAGTGTAAAACCAAGGAAAATTCAGAATAAATTGCATAGTGAAATGTTGAAAGGCTATGTGCAAAAGTTGTAGCCAGCTTATTAGCTGAAATGCTGACTGGCGTATTGGCAGGTCAGGGAAAGGTCCGTGTCGGTCTGTGTCGGATCAGGTCAGTTGTTTTCTCGATGGTAGTTTGGCATTTGACTTGCATCACGTTACTTCAAAAGAAGCTTAGGCCAAAGGCTTTTAAATGTAAATGTCAATACCACGCACACACTCATTTACACACACACACACACACACACACTAAGGAGAATGGCAATGGCGTCAATCAAGCTGCTTATGTGAGCATTGATTGCATGTTTATTCAAATTAAATTTTGCATAATAAACTAAACGAAAAGTGAACTCAAACTCAAACCCATTCTTGTTTCCCATTTTCAATAATTCATGTAATAAATTGCCCAAAGATGCACTTAAAGCTGACGCTCACTTGCCTTACAATAAAGAAGCACGGGCAACAACAACAACATCTACAGGAGCTACTTCAAATAGTTTTACTCACAAATTACTATATGGCTGTGCGTCGAGGTCTCTTTGGCAGTGTGCTGGCCACTTCATAAATCACTTCATAATCTCCAAGCAGTGTTCGTCCTCTCACAGTCACCTACAACGAAGGCCAAGGCCATGTTAGCAGTTTTTGTTGGGGCACTGCCAGTAGCGACGGAAAGCTGCGAACGATGTTGAATATACGAATTTTAATGTCTGAACTTATTATACTCTTTACGCATAAAAGTGTAAGATACAATCGAGTTGGGATAATGTATGAAAAAACATCAGAACTATCTAAATATTGGTTGATATTGGATTAAGTCTTCCTTTGGGAAGAGACAATTGACTATCTATCGTTTAAATATACTTGCGTATTTCTTGATACTCTTTTTGTATGTACTGAGATCATAAACGTAATGGATGTTTTGGTTTTTAAATAGTATTCAATTTAGTTTACTCATAATAAAAGAAAGCATGCCGCAGGAGCTAACGTCAATATTGAAGCTCTTTTATTTCATGTCATATGCAATTTCCCAAGTCTTTCAATTGCCATTCCCATCAGAAGCAGCTTGCTCAACACCCGAAGTTACCTACACACACATGTACATATATATATAAATATATATATATATATAGGTATACGTATACGCATCATATATCAAGCAGCTCACCTTATTGTTTGTGATTTAGTGATTACTTTAAAATGAATCACAAAAACAACTCTAAAATATTTGTTATTGACCCTAAATTGCGAAAGAAGAGTTCATAGCTGTAATTTAACAAACAAAGCTTGCTTTGGTTGGAGTCATCTTGAGCTCCACTCTCAGCTAGAGAGTGTGTGTCAGGGTAGGATTAAGTGTTTGTGTGTGTGTGTGTGTGCGTGTGTGCAGGACGTTGGGGGAAGGGTGGGAGGGTCAAGCAGTGTGTTGTTCTGGTTGTCCAACTGCAGCTGAATCGTCAGCATGATTAATTGATGAAAATCCCTTTTGCCATGCAGGATAATAAATTACAATACACCAGCCAGGCACACACGACGAGCGGAGAGGGGTTAGACGTGAGATGGAAGAGACAGGGAACGAACGCACGGACAGGTAGCATGTGCTCCAAATAGCTAACAGAGAGACAACTCACACCCGCGCACACACACACACATACGTGATGTTGGTGGTCCTGCATTGAATCAAACTACAGGCAGGACGCGAAAGTCGACAAGTTCCGGCGCGGAAGAGGACTACGACGACACGACAACACGTTAGCTGTTTCCTAAATTAGCTTAATTTCATTTAAAAGCACACCGTGTTGTTGCAACATCCTGGGCCACATCCAACCTGCAAACAAGGCAACATATTTCTTATACTGTTATTATTATGTTATAGTATTATTCTGTTCTTTTTTAATGTTTGTAGTTCATTTGCTTGTTAACTATATTTGTTAGCTTAAGCACACGAAGTCTAATTAACTCGACCTTTAACAAACGCTCAGCCGGATTAAAGCTACTGCAGAAATCAACATTTGCATTTCTCCAAATCACCAGCTATGCTGGAATGCAATTGCAAATATGTGCCTGGGCTTAAGCGCAATACCAACTCACAACTAGGCAAACTAATTTATCGCGGACAATGGGATAACTCTAAATTGGGCAAGCACGCATCGCGTATAAGCAATAAACAATGGGACCTCCTGGTGTTTTGTCCAACGCGTCGTGTGTGAGTGGTTGGATGCTTCCGTTTTTGTTGCCCCTAAAAGTATGCTTTGAGTTACCTTTCGCCACAGACTAGATAAAGTTATAGAGAGAGAGAGAGAGGGAAAAAGAGACGATGATGCAATATTTAAAATTAAAAAAAACATGGATACCGACTGCATAATACTCTCATGCTTCTGCAATAACGGATGGCACGAAGTCTTTGCGGCTATAACTTTTAATAATTTTTTTTCGTGATTTTGATACTTCTAAAGTATATATATATATATTTATATATTCTTACTTTTTTTTTACACTACTGTAATATCAGTATGTTTTACTTTTTACTGTATCAACCCTGTGATTTTTTTAAATTTTCACACGCATTTGTATTTCTTGCGAATTCGATAAGCTTATATGATAAGCATTCTTTTCGAAACGAATATACGAGGAATAAACTCATATTTATGTGTACTTTATTTGTTATTTGCTAATGGTCGTCACAGATCAAATATCCCAAAAATTATTAAAGCTTTTCAGGGAATGGAGTTAATTGCATCTTGTAATCTGTCATCTTATCCAATGATTTTTGTAGAATTTCTACTCATAACCTTAGAAAAATAAAAAATTTCATTAATCGACGTCTTCAATAGTACTTTGATCCCCAAGAACACACAGTGTGCGTTATGTGCTTTGTGTTTTGCGCTTCCCGTTTGTATACCCTGAACCCATTGAAAATGGTTAAAAAGGGTATAATGATTTTGTGCAAAAGTATGTAACAGGCAGAAGGAAGCATCTCCGACCCCATAAAGTATATATATTCTTGATCAGAATCAACAGCCGAGTCGATATAACCATGTCCGTCTGGCCGTCCGTCCGTCTGTATGTCTGTCCGTCCGTATGTATGAACGCGTCGATCTCAGAGACTATAAGAGCTAGAGACTCCATATTTGGTACATAAGCTCGCCTAATCCCCGGGCAGTACAAGTTTGTTTTAAATTTTCGATAACTCTTCCCGTTTCCGATGTACACATGTGATCGACAACAAAATCTTGAATTTGGAAAACATTTTGATGCAGTTTCAAATATTAGACTAAATAATGACAATCTGTTTAATTTTATTGAAATCAGTTGAGAAACACTGGAGATATGGAGTATTGAAGTTAAGAAAGTATGCACAACTTGCAAGCACTGACTGTACACTTAAAGTATGGGGTTCAGGGTATAGTGTAGTCGGGATTTCTCGACTAGAGCCTTCTTACTTGTTCTCTATACAGTCATACTGGGGCAATAAAGCGATAAAAGCTTATCGCAGTCATTACGTAGCTGAGCAACGGCTCTGACTGTCGTTGCCGAACTTTGAACGCAAATAAAGTGCTTGAATGTCGGTTGTCATACTACTACTCAACTGGTTTCAAAGCATGGAGACTTGAGCTTTT
This sequence comes from Scaptomyza reducta, assembly GCA_035044485.1. Lineage (NCBI taxonomy): Eukaryota > Metazoa > Arthropoda > Insecta > Diptera > Drosophilidae > Scaptomyza > Scaptomyza reducta. The sequence goes on along the minus strand of JAWNNV010000238.1, from coordinate 180,000 downwards.
GCTCAAGCAGAGTTCAAACTATGATCGTAGATGGGACAGGGCTTAAGCGCCATTTATATGATCGTTCTAATAATTACTATATGGTATACCTGCTAGAAGTATGTCTAATTGGGCTTAAGCACGGGTTAGTCAATGAGCAACCCTTGGCACTTGATTACTGCCTGCCGCTGGCGTATAACTAGAGTAGTAAGTATTAAGTATTTAACGTTTCTCTAAATGTTCAGTTGCTTAGTACAAAATCAACTGTGTCATATTTATTGAATACAAATCTTCAATGCTGTGAACACGCTTGAAATTGATAGTTTACAAGTTCACTTAGTAGCAGAAGCGTCTGATGGGAAACGTTTGTGGGCAGCTTCTAAATCACTATTATTTGTTGTTTTTATATCGATAAGCAATTGCGTTTGTAAATCGCTTGAGGTGAGTTCATAAGTACATTTGTCAATACTCGTATAATAATAATAATAATAATATAATGCACTTCCACTTATTCGCTACAATTTAAGTTCATCTCTATTGTTCAAAAATATAAGCTAAGTGATATGTGTGAATATTTCAAATAATGACTACATGAAATATTTTGCTTGTATAAAGAAAATCATGTTTTATTGCTTTTCTGCTCTTCTCTTTCTGTTTATTTCTTTTTATTTATGCACACATATGCCTTGAAGGTTTTGTTGGCGAAAAAAAAAACCGCTGCAAACAGCATAAGCGTCATTTAGCTGATCGTAGGCATATTAAGAAATCCACAAGCTGTAATGTATATCACATAAACAGCACTTGAAAACACTTTCAGCAATCATTTGCAATCGTACTGTGGTACCGGAGATCAGCAACAAATTGAAATTTGAAATATATGTGGATATTATTGCTGTGATTGCGTTTTCGGTTTCCTTTGTTTCTAGTCTCAGTCGTTTATCAGTTGATTTCAGAGCATTCCGTCGGTGACTCCGTTGCTGTTACTAAACGGACGGGCCTGCAAATACATCGATAGTGCAATAAGCGTATAAATAAACACTACAAGGCAGCACCCACAGATAAGATAGGGGGACGGCCAACCTATGGACAACATAAGTTAAGTATCGGTTGTAGCCTATCAATGTGTGTGAGGTGTGTGTATATTTACATACATATATGTATGTATCATACTTGTTAATAGAAGTTTGTATACGGCTAGCCACATAACTGAATATCATTCACGACAACTGTGGCCTTTGCCCAATGTTACAAAAACACACATAACGTAAACGATGTCACATAAATCCATACGTATATAACAGATTAAAGTTGTGCAAAATGCCACACAGTGTGTTAAAGAGTTTGTCGTTATTGAAAATGTTAAAGTGTTGTTTCCTTATCATATCATTTGTACACGCTTCTGATATTCCATAAAGTTTTGATAAAAGCAAAAGTTTTTGTACTTCAAACATTCCAATTGGTTATTAGCCTTATTATCAATATCGATTCTTGTTTTTCGAATCTTTCATATCTGATCGTTTTAGCTGAGGTCTTCCATCTGGCTGATAAAGCTGCCAAGAGCAAAGAAAGTTGCATGTGAGTTTTGAGTACAAAGTACTCATAATGGTACCAAAAACTTTAATTTAACTAAACTTTAGTAAGTTTGTTTAAATGTTAAGTGAATATTTAAAATAAAAAAACTTCATACCTTATGGCAATGTGGCTTAGGTAAGTTTACGTTAGCTAACAATCGGCATATAGAACCTTGACGAGGTTCTTTACTTTAAAAATTGTAAAAACGGTTAAGTTCGATAATAATATTGATAAGCTGCTGCTAACTAAACTAACTATACGCGGCCAGATATCATTGACAATCTGAGCAGTTTTCGCGCATTACGCACAGCCATTTAACCACTGTGCGCCACCGTGCACAGTTAAGCCTCGCATTTGCTGGCACTTGTGAACAACAAGCGCTCTCATTCACTCGCCGCAACGCGTACTGTACGGAGGCATAGCAGTAACGGAGGCCGCAATAACAACAACAGTAGATACGAAACTTCTAACTCAAGTCAACTAAGCAACTGATTTGCCAACATGAACAAGTACGCTATGCTGGTCGTCTGCCTGTTGGCCATCCTGGGCGCCATTATGCTGGAGGTGCGCGGCAGTCCTAACCCTCTTCCACAGCAGTTTTCTGCCAGCCAGCTGGGGAGCGTTTCCGCACAGTTCCTGCCGCCAGAGTTTCGCAATACGAACGTCAGCATGGGTAAGTACGCTGTGACATAATCGTTGTATAAGTTCGTATGTTTATACTTATGATCGAGTTGCTTTATAGATGATATTAAGCGTGTGTATCGCGAGAAGTGCAAGAAGGTAGTTGGCTCAAATAACTCAACGCTATACAACGATATTGAGACAGCTGCATCAAAACTGGGCGCTTGTCTGAGTGGTCTGGCTAATCTGACGGCGCTGCAGGCCGAAATGGAGGCAGCTCGTCCCATTGGTGAGTTGGATACGGTGTTCAACAAGTACTGCAAGCGTGCTCCAGAAGCAGAGGATTGTGTGCGTGCCTTCAATGAGAAAGTGAAGCCCTGCCTGACAGCCGAAGAGTTGCGTCAGCAGGCAACCATGATGCGCCTTGGAGCTTCATTGTTGGGATTCGCCTGCTCGCGTGGTGGGGATCAGATTGCGCTATTTGTCGCCGAAGAGGGACCCGAGTGCTTGGAGGCCAACAAGGAGAGCATTAGCCACTGCTTGAACAGATCTTTCCATCAGTATATACCCAAGGATGGCCAAGTGCCCGATCTGATGAGCCGGCCCGAGCTGCTCTTCTCGCCCACACACTGTGTCGATCTGCAGAGCTTCGAGGGCTGTGTACTGCACCATCTGGAGCAGTGTGCTGAGATCACACCCGCCAACATTGTGGAGTCGATCTTTCGCTTTGTGAAGAACGAGACCGACTGCCAGGCATGGATGGATGCTCGTGCCAATGAGCGTCCCATTCTCTTGGCCAGTGGCAACAACAGTGACGATGGCGCTGGGTCTCTAGTTGCGTCACTTGGCGGCACCTTGGCCCTCACACTGGGTGCCTTTATGCTGCGTTATTAGGCTAGCATTTGTTGAATATCATATACTCCGAAATGCGTTAGATGTTGATAAAATGTTTATAGTATTCGCTATTATACCATTGATTATCATATTTTATTTTTGTGTGCGTTTTTTTTTTTTAACATTTTTATCTGCGATAATGAAAGTAGTGATAACGGTTTCTGCAGATTGTGCAAGTGTATGTGTATTTCATTTTTTTTTGTTTTTTTTTTTTAAACTTATGTGCGGTACTTTGTAATTTAATGACTACTTTATTTATTGCTTATAATAAACAGAAGATTACGATATTTGTTCCGTCTAACAAACCTTTCGATCAGCAATGTGTGGCAAAACCTAAAGTCATTTCTTGACTGGGAAGGGGTAAGTTTTATAAACAGACGCTCGATATTGAAGCCTCAGATACATATAAACAAGCTACAGCAAATCAAACGAATCAACTTCAGACAAAGATATCAACTATCCATCAAAAAAATACATATATTTATTTCATAAATACGTTATGTGTTTATTTGCATCGCCATATCGATTCTTGTCTCAAATTCATAAGTACACAAACTTATAATCTGAGTCATCTTTGGAGTGTCTCTTCTATTTATGTGCATATTCAAAGGTTAATAATTCGCTGGGACGCACATTATAGATAGTGTCGACGATGATTCAGTTTTTTTTTGTTAACTGCAAGCACAGTTTGATGAGCATTGCGACCAATGTTCAATTGTGATAAAGTGTAGCTCTTTGTCATTATGTTGAAATTGTATTGCATACTTTTGCGCTGCCAGTGAAAATTATGTTTGAAGAACTCAACTGTTTAGGCTTCTTGAGCACATAATAGATACATTAAAATAAGTATATTTACAGTGTTATTCATATATTTATTGGTATACAATTAGTAAATTCGTTACTATATCTATGTGCATATACCCAGCCTATGTTTTTACAGGGTAGCCGCAGCTTTTGGTAAATGCTTTAGGTAAGCAATAATCAGTCTACGTATATAGTCAACGATGGAAATAGTCGTTATGACAAGCACAATGGGAAAACACACAATTCCATGTTTAAGAGTATTGATGGGTAATGTTTGAAATGTAGTCACATGTCTACATTGCGCTATTTGAATATATACTGGAACTACCCATTGAATGAATGTTGATAAAGTGCGTAGAATGCAGATAGATTAAAATAATTAGTTTTTAGTGCTTTCCACTTTTGGTTTACAACGGACCACAAAAGCATTAAATAGCTGCTTAAACTTAATAGTGAAGCAATTTTTATTGCCTTATATATAAGAAATAAAGATAAGAAAAAGAAGGCTGAAAATAAGATATAACTTTTTTTTTTTGGGTATCAAGTTAAGCATTAAATAAAATAATAAAATAATATTGGCCAAACTATTTCCCAAACTATCTTAATCTGACGAGTTTTATCAAACTGTTTTAAAACGCAATTTATTATTTTCCAAATTGAAAATAGTTTATTAATAAAAAAATGCGAAATATACCATGTGAACTAAGTACGTTTGCGGAGGTAAGCAAATATCTATCTTAGCAAAGTTCGTTCATAAACGTTTTTGTTATCACGCGATGAAATGTAATCGAACAATTTAAAAATATACTTTGAGTGCCTAACAATGCAGTTGCGTTCACGAAAATAGAAGAAACTGACAACTTAAATGTTATCAGTCAGACTTTGAAACAAAAGTGTATTTTTGAAACTAAAGTAAAACTTCGTTTATATAAGAAAATATATTTTTGTTTTTATTTATACATAAATATAAATGGCTTATAAATATAAACTTTACAGCTAACCTATACAAACACTGTGAAAAGCCTAAGAAAGTTAGCAAGACGAAAAAAAAAACAAATAATAATAATAATAAAAACTTACTTCTATTTTAGCCTAAATTTTAGCTCGCGACTTTAGCGGACTGTGCTTGTTGCAACATTTGCTGCTGCTCTTGCGCCTGCTCCAGATCCGTTTCCTGTTCGAGCAGCTCCCCTAACGGTGGCTGCTCCTCATTATCAGCACTCTGCTCCTGCACATCATCCAGATGCAACCAGACATTCTCCACAGCCACACGCAGCTCACTGGCATACTTCCAAGCACTGCGATCATCGACTAGCTCATCCAGCGGATACTTCTTGTCTGGCTCACGATAGTGTTGCATTTGTACGAGCGTCGTGTTCAACGCTCTCGGATTGCAAACACCGGGCAGCCACTTGAGCGTGAAATGATTGTGCAGCGTTAGCGAGTAGCGAGTGTTGTGGAAGCATTTCGTTGCCTGATTCGGTTTCGAGTAGTTGCGGTGCCGCAGCGTGTGCTGCAACACGAACAGCTCATCGGCCTCCAGTTGGTCGTGATTCTGTGCTTCGGGCACCACCCTGGTGAAGTACGTATTGATGACGCACAGAGACACATGACCGTTTGGGCACTTCACACGCGTGTTGTTGCGATCCGCTTCGAGTACTTCCTGCCAGGTACGCAACGAACCCATTGGCATAATCACCTCATCGATGTCCACATTGAGCATATAGTCATGCCGATACATATTGCGATAGAAGCAATCGTTGTAGGGTATCAACTCGTTCAAACGCTTGACCGAACGCCGCTTTTGCAGCAGCAAATGCTGATAATGCCGCAAACGAGGCATACCATTGGCCAGCGTCAGCGGACGCAGCTCCAGGTAGCCAATGCGCTGATAATAGTCCAGCACACGTTGCACCGCCGGATGCACATCGTACATGTATGCATAGATGCGTGAGGCGCCCAATAAACGCTGCAGCTCGAACCACTCAATCAAACGCTCCGAAAGATCCATGTACGGAAAATCAAAACCCTTGACGCAAACGCCAACGCTAAGCGTTGAGTTGATGTTGGGCCTTACGGTGGCACTGTCGGATGGTGGTTCTGTCCGAGGTGCTGGCTCTCGGTCGTAGTGGACGCGCAGGGAGTTGCTGGCACGCGCACAGCTTCCGCTTGCCACCAGGGAGACAGTGCGAGGCTTGATGTTGTCAAGATTGGGCAACAGCTCAACAGGTAGCGGACATGAGAGCAAATGCGGATAGCTGAGCAGTGGTGTATGACCCCAGGCCCAGGGCCACACGCTCAAATAATCGCTGACCTCGGTAAGGATGGGTTCCTTGTAGTCGGCAAACCACAGCTGACATTGTGTGGCTGGAAACTGGTTGCCAATTTGATTGGCTGTGGCCAGAATGCGCACCACCCCGTTGATGTTATTGACGCCCGGCCGTTCATCCATGTAGGCGGCATACAAACGAAAGGTCACATTGTTATTGTTGAATGTCTGCCAGTAGATGTTGTGCAGCTGCAAATCAAGCGGATCTGGATACTGAGCACAGGTTCCATTCTTGCGATAGCTCTGTGGCTTTGCATACCGATACCAGAAACCATAGTCCACCTCGGGCAACTCATGCTCCAACTGTTGCACCAGCTCCTCATCCACAGGCTCATCCACAATCTGCACTATCTGCTGGGCTACCTTCAACGCACTACGGCCACTACTACTAACTGAAGGCTGCTTTAAACGCTGCACTTGTTGTTGCCCTTGCTGCCCTTGCTGACCATGTTGTATTTGCTGCAACTGATATTCGGCGCTGTGGAAAGAAGTGAGCAGCAGCAAGAGCGCAAACGCTACAAGCAACGCCAGGAGCGTTAGTTTGACAAAGCTACTTCTGCCTCTTGTTGGCATTTTGGCCAAACTAATGATAGCAATCATTTCACCTGGGCTCTTTAACCAATACTTACGAGTCTACGCAGTGCCCGAAGTGTCTCCTCAGTAGATATAGGGCCCGAGTGTTTATCAATATTTTGACTGATTTTACTGTTCTTGTTGTTGGTTTTGCCGTTCATTAGTTGCCTAATTAGACAGTGCCTACCAAAAAGCATTTACACTGTGCGAAATCACGATACTCTTTGTTCTAATCTAAATTAGCAAAAATAAATTAAAAAATCAACTAATTTTCGTCTTTCTGTAGAATTTTTAAAAGCAACATTAAAAGAGAGAAAAAGTAAAAACTAATTCAATTGCTAATAGAACGAGTCGAATTAAACAATAATGTTTGTGTTCGATGATTTTTTCCAGTGTTGACTGCATTTTCAGCTAACATTTCTGGTCAAAATCTATATTCTACTATCGAACAATAATCATATCTGCGTTCAGATAAGATTCATTTAAGATAAGCTTCAGATTCATTTAGCTGGTTGAGTTGCTTCTCATTTATTGGTCGGTTGGGGAATTTGATTCGAAGCCTTTATCGGTTTTATAATCTATTGATGAGAATTGAAAATTTACTTGGCTTTTGATGTCAAGTATGAGCAATAAGTCTTATCAAGAAAAAGAAAAAATATAATTACCAAAATAAAGAACAATATTGTTCTTTCTTTAAAATATATACACAAGCAGTTCATTGGTCGCACAATAATTAATATTTAATCATGCAGCCGAGCGGCTTATAAAATTTTGTTAATTGGTGAATTTTTTACAAAACTAAATCAGCTGCTGTTATATGTTTATTTGTAACAGGGAATTAAGAAGTCGTTTCCGTTTGACTGCAATATTTCCTACTGAAATGAAAATCTCTGACAAAAGTATTTGCTTGTTTATTAACTATCTGTACCATGCATATTTTGTTCTAGCTCTGCCATGAAAGCATTCCAAAGTAAAGGCACTCCGCCTGTCCAGTGGCTAGAGACATGTGCAAAAGGTTGTCGTAATGAAAAGATAAAATATGTATATGTTTGGTTCGTGGTCACAGCATTTTCAACACGACATTGCTTTTAAAAGTTATTTGCAGCAAGTTTTTACTTTGCATTGTAATTGATAATGGACAAGTTTGCCAGTGTTGCCATTTGCAGTCGGTTGGACTGCTGTTAATTATAATGTTCAACGACTGTTCAACACAAAGTGCTACATGCAATTTGCAATCAAATTGGATCAAATATTAATTAATCAACAGGCATAAATGTTATTTACATAGATATCGCTCTGTTGTGGAGCTTAACATTGACTGCGTTAGCAGATAAGCTTAAATGCCACTACCTACTATTGCATACTCAGATAAGATTAAAAGGTATTCTCTTACTGTTTCAATAAGGTCTTCAAAGAGCTACTTGGATCGATCGTCAGCAGTCTCAAGTAAAAACTCAAGTAGAAGCGCAGATAAGTGCTGTTGATAAGAACGCGAAATACTAATAGGAGTATACAAAAGGCTAAAATGCAGTGTTATATGTTGCATAGCTAAATCGAAAGTGTTCCCATACTTGGAAAGCAACCGCAAGTAATGGCTATTAGGAAGTTCGGTAATAGAGAAAAATTACTAAAACTTCCATAAAATCCTCTAAATAATGACCATGATGTTCTTTTGGACATGCTAAGCTGCTGACAGCCACAGTTTTAGCTCTTTCAACTTTGATGCTTGGCAGTTAGTTAGTGAGCACCTTATTTTGTCAGATGTCTGGAAAAGGAGTTTGTGGTTTATTTTCCCGAGCAGCTGGCAATCGACAATATCGTAAAACCGTTGGCACTTTAAATGTTGTCTTAGCTTACATTATTTGTTAACGCTTGAGAACATAAATAATGAAAAGCAATTATAGCATTATCTGTCTAAGGTCTTTATGGCTGTGCTTTCCTAAGACATTAACCAACTTAAATATGTTAAAATATGCCATTGTAAAACTTCTATTCGGGACTACAGGGCATTGTCTAGTTTCTCGAAGGTTTTTTTTTCGTGAATATAGTTTGCTTTTGTTTTATTTTGTTTTGTGCCATTATAACTTTAGCGTTTTCCCTATTTTTGCAAGTAATTTAAAAATAATTTGCTGTTGCTGCCAACACTATATAAGGTAGTTCGCTTTGGTGGTGGCCTTACCGTTTTTATACCCTTAACCCATTGAAAATGGGTAAAAAGGGTATACTGGATTTGTGCAAAAGTATGTAACAGGGAGAAGGAAGCATCTCCGACCCCATAAAGTATATATATTCTTGATCATCATCAACAGCCGAGTCGATATAGCCATGTCAGTCTGTCCGTCCGTCCGTCTGTCCGTCCGTCCGTCTGTCCGTCCGTCCGTCTGTCCGTCCGTATGTATGAACGCGTCGATCTCAGAGACTATAAGAGCTAGAGACTCCAGATTTGGTACATAAGCTCGCCTAATCCCTAGGCAGTACAAGTTTGTTTTAAATTTTCGATAACTCTTCCCGTTTCCGATATACACATGTGATCGATAACAACAAAATCTTGAATTTAGAAAATGTTTTAATGCAGTTTGAAAGATTAGATAAATAAAGACAATACGTGAAAATTTTATTGAAATCGATTGAGAAACCCTGGAGATATGGAGTATTGAACTTAAGAAGGTATGCACTATACGCGTATACATACACACACGCAAGAACTGACTGTATGCGTAAATTATAGGGTTAAGGGTATAGTCTAGTCGGGATTTCTCGACTAGAGCCTTCTTACTTGTTTTTTTTTTTGCGTGGTCCGAAGTTTGCTTTATTGACATTGTCACCAGGTCTTGTGACAATGAGCGCACACCTGCAGGACGACCGCGCCAGCGACGCCAACGGCGAGAGGATAATAAAATTGTGAAACAACTTTTTAATGAGAAACATTTTTTGCACATTGCGTTTCCCGTGTGCGAAGGGAGTCTGCGAGTCGTTAAGCTGTTGGGCAAGATGGGTGCATTGAGTTGGTAAATTGATGCTGCTGCTGCTGTTGCTGATGATGATGATGATGATGATGCTGGTGTAGCCTGCGGCTGTCACAGCTATGTATAATGAAGATAGCAAACGCGTAAAAAAAACTTAAGTTACTTTGGAATGATGCGGTAATCGCATAAATGCAACATAAATAATAAAAATACTTAAGTGCCTTAAAGCTCTTTTAAGTGTGCAGAAGGCAAGGCTCTTATTGATCTTAACGGGCATCGAGCGTACTTGGAAAATGATAATTATAAATGTTTCCGAACTTACAACATTACTTTTATGACTGAATATGAAACAAATCTGTCATAAAGTTAACGCAACTACCGCAAAACGAAAACTTGAACAAACAAAATCTACACATGAATGGGGGACAGATTGTTGTTCAAAGTTCATCTTTAAAACATAAAACATAGTTTCTGAACAGGCACTTGTTGCTGCTAATGAAGTTGATGATGAGATGCGGCTCCATTGGCAACAGGCATAATCGATTTTAGAGTCATGCAAAGTACATGCAACAACATGAAACATTTGCCACAACTTGCCTTTGAGTGGAAAAAGTTTTATGGCCAGCCGATTGACGCGACCATTGGGCGTAGCCCATACCATACGCACTCCAACTAATGGAAACTAGAAGCAGCTCCTAGTTATCCGGAGTTTACTGTGACGCCCTCAAGACTGGTCTACAATTAACTATGAAAATTTTACGCCGCACTGCAAAAGTGCAAACTTTTGGCCTTAATTGCCCAGAAAAGTAACACAAATGAAACGCATCGACGCTTAATTACTTTTGCTAAATGGCACGAACGTTGCCGGCAACTGCGTTAGAGGTAAACAGTGGGCGATGGGCGGGTGTAGCACTTCTGCACTTTGCTTTTATTCCGATTCGAAGCTCTGGCCAATATCAAGGGCCAACTTTGCAACATGCGGGCATAAAAGGTGGCTAGGGGTTGGGACGGTGGCTTGCTTTGAATTTGCAGCTCGGCAATTTAGTGCATTCAGTTCAGAGCATTGGTTTAGAGGCTTCCTTCTGCTTATACACTTTTGCTAAGGATCTTACAGATTATCAACTAACACGGCTCAACATGCCACAAAGTAGAAAAGCTTTGAAATAAGGCACAAACAGAAAGATGGAAAAAATAAAAACGATAGTTAAATTAGGAGTCATCCCAACTTAGTTCGTCTTCATTTGCAAAGAGCAACAAATATTCGTTATTCTTACGTGTCAAAAAAAAAAACATACTTATTCTTAGTTTGAGCTAGACTGATTGCTGCCAGTATGTGAGCGCCGCAGCACGATTTGACTTCTGTAGACGTCACAATTTGAGAAGTTTTGCCAGCTCTGTGGCAAACTTGGCCGAAAAACTTGTCTGGCACTTGGTTGCAAGTTTTTGATTAAAAGCCTGCCACAAAACGCCAATGCACGCAGTGCGGCAAAGTTTTCCCAACCGTACGCATGCCTCCCCTACCCAATGAAAATTGTTAATTGAATGCATTTGGGGTGTGCAATGTTTGCCTTTTACCAAAATGACTGAAAGGCCATTGAGTAACAGCTGAACGAAACTAACAGCGCTTGCTTGTGGCTGATACTGATAACGGGTACGAAAAACAAGAAAACAAAAAAATATAGGTTCGATCGTTTGATGCATAAAATAATACTGAATACGTTTTAACCTTTTCCCCATACAAATATTTATTGACAAGTACGAATGTCAATGGAATTGTATTGAACATCTATGAGGGATGAGATTGAACAACACGGAAAGCAAGATACATGGGCACAAAATTTGGCTAATGGATGCATTCATCAATCATGCACAGTACATTCTCCATTAGGGTGAATGTAGGTTGGCAAAAAAAAAAAAAAAAAATGATATCGGCAATGTGAAGCACATTGTTGAACTGCATTTCAGTTGTCAGTTAGCTTTGGTGCCTGTTACTAAAGCCATTCAGGAAGCTTTTGCTGCAGCGGAAGTAAAAGCCTTAAAGGCTGCCTCTCAGCTTTAAAATGGCAGTTGAGACACGTGAAGCAGTTACTGAGAATGCTCAGCATTTGCCGAGCAAAGAGCTATAGACACGCCCCGTTGCTGCAAGTGGGTGTGGCGCCTTTTTCACTTGAATGCAGTGCACGCTAAAGAAGTAAAATCCCGAAAATAATAGCAGCAAAAGCAGCTGCAGATGGATATTCTATAAAAGCCGATGCTAACGAGATTTGATGAATTGCAAGTCTTTGTGAATGGAAGCTGCAAGAAAAGTGTGCGTGAATAGCGCTTTCAATCCTCCACTCCCGAAGTTGCCACAAAAAAAAAAAACGCATTAAGTGGTTTAAGCCAGTGAAAAAGCTCACAACAAGCAACAGCAGCGAAAAATGCAGTTGACATAAAAGGAACCCATCAAGCTAAAGCCAAAATCTACACCAACGCAAACCCGTTCCCAGCCAGACAAAGTCGCAGACAGACAGATAAACGGACAGACGGCCAGTTAAGTAGATAGCAAGCACGTGGAGACGAGCACAAAGAATCTTGACGAATTACTTGGATATTGCTATTGCTGCTGGGTTTGACCAGCAAAGAGATACTGGAGCGCTGTCTTGAACATACAACAAAGAAATTTAATTTGAACAACGAAGTTTCCCGTATTGAGATTGAATTTATAACTTGCTTTTACAGCAGGTGCTGCAACTTCAAAGCTTTTGTAGTCTCAGTTTATCATTGTACAAGTGAGAGCGCAATTAAATAAAATAAACTTTTAAGAGTTGCCTTTAACTTTGATAAATGCATTTTATTCGAGCGCCGCAAAGTATGCAATAAAATAAAACCAAGCATCCATTCAAGATGTGGAGCTTTAACCAATAATACAGTGATTTTAAGATAAAGCTTTAAACGCTGTGTGTTTGGTAATAAAAGGAAAGTAAACCGCCAACATATCAACATCGACACATCCATGTTTTTAGCACGAAATGAGGAAAAACAATGCCTTGACTTAAGAGCCAGTTAAACTTGAAAATTTTCGTATGGTTAACAAATTCAATATTTTATACAAAATTCAACACACAAACGTTCCCAATGTGGGAATTGGTATAACTGCTATAAGGGAGTAACGCATTTGCGCAACTAGGATTTGAAGATGGAGCGATTGTCGTTTCCAGCTCTCGGCTTAGCCATAGTACTGCACACGGTAATGGGCATCTCGTACTACTTTCTGATAGGCGGCTGCTCACCGGCTCCCCTTCTAGGCAGCTGGCTGTTCGTCGCCTGCATTGGAGCTGTGCTGCATAGTGTGAGTATATTTCCGGTGTGGTGCAACAACTGTCCTGCACTGCTCCGTCTGATCATGGAGACGGCCATATGCTGCCTAACACTGGACCTAATGCTGACCATGTTTTGGTGTCGCATCGAATCAGTGTGCCACAGTGCTATTGTCGGTGTTCTCCGTCAATTTGTCACCGAGGAGTGCACCTTTGTTTCCTGCGAGTATTGGCTGCTTGGTGTCACGACCAGCATAATTGGAGGCTGTCTGCTCTGGTTGGCGCTCTGGACAACATCATTTTCCAGCAAGATGCAACTATGCTGTACAAACTGGCAGCAAAACCTTTTACGTTCAGTTAAACGAAATATTTACAATTTTGTTTTTGGCCCCTTGAATCTCGACACCGCCATAAGACCATTTTTCTCTGAGAGTCACCAGAGCTTTGCCAGCTAGGCAAATGTCAACTATAATGTGATCCAAATATGATAACCTTTGGTTGGCCCATAATCATCATAAGTGATAAACGAACAAATTTGACACAATGCGCTCACTTCATAGATGTAGAAAAAAGTCTCACTAAAACTATTAATCAATAAAGGACGATTATTCGTGTCGTGCGAGCTAAAATGCGGTTTATTGCACACCTTAAAGTGACTTAAAGCGTATTTGGTGTTTTCTTTTAAACTCGTGCCAAAAGCAATGTCATTATTGCAACACCTGTCTTACGACCTTGCATTGTGTTTATTTCCAATGATCGAGCATGCAGCAAACTAAGCAATAAACATTTGGAAAGCATGAAGCTTTAAGCCAACTGGTGCAGTCACAGAGAAACCTGTTTAACAGTATCATGGTAATGCGGAAGACATCCGTTGCAAGCGCCTAATTGTGGGCTGGTTCACTACTCCTCTCCTCGCGTTTCGGAAGACGGAACCAAAAACCAAATAGACCACATGCAACACACGGCTTTTATGTACTATAACATACTCTGTAATGCATATTCAATGGATTATTTATGCATAAGTTAATCAATTAATGGGTTACATGTTTAATTGATTGTTTTTTAAGTCAGATATTAAGTTGGAGGTTTTTCGAAATCAAATATCATAATTAAGCTAGGGTATGTGCAAATGCTTAAGGCGTTGCGCTCGTGTTAAACTTGAACTTGAGACGCGGCCAAAAATGACGGAATGACGATGCACAGTACACAACATGCAACTACAAATAGGTATTGTAATAGTGCGATTTTGCACACAAACAACGAAGACACGCAATGGCCTTTGTTAAATACTCGTCAGTAGCTGAGTGCTTTTGGCTGTGCAGCTTGTGCAGCATGCTACGGTTTAACTGCTTTTAATGGCAATTGAGGAAAATTGGCGGCTGCAGCTCTCCTTCGCCTGTTTGTTGTTTGTCTACCTCGCGGGCTGTTTGGCTGCCTGCTGCGCCTGCTCCGTTGGTATATAAGCTGCTTCATTGGCGCCACTGACGTTAATCAAATCGCGTCGCTTGACAGTCTTGAGCTGCACATACAAATATAGAAAAGTGCAAGTGTTTAGCCAACATCATCAACAATAACAACAACAACAAATTTGTTATAAATAAAAGCGCACAAAAAGTATTCGCCCCAAAAATAAAGCTAACAATAAATTCAACCAGAGGTGAAGCCTTTAGTTGTGTATTTTTTTTAATATTTTTTTTCTTTATTTTTTTTTTTTATTGTTTTAAGCAAATATTTGCGCTTATGTATAATCATAATTGTTATAAAACCACAAATGAACCAAAAAAAAAGCAAAGAAAACAACACAACACCAACTCGCGGCTAGTGAAAGTGAACTTTAAACAAGATTGTTGCCCATTCATGGAATTTTGTAAACCTTTCAGGTGGCTTATGTTTTGTGTCATGTGTTTGCTTCATGGCAATTAACTAAGCCATTTTTTGTTTTTGTTTTTTTTTTTGACTGTAACAGAACAAGACACTTAGTTTCATAGCCAGCGGCTGGGGGTGTTACTTACCACAGACTAAACTAAAAAAAAAAGGCAATCTTTTAAAACACAAAACAAATTTTGAACGAGTCTTGGCAGCTAAATAAAGACATTTTAAAATATGAATATTTTGCATATTAATCAACGATTTGCTAACTTTAATACATTTTTATCGGCAGACCCATTTATTATAACCAAGATTTATTTCTATATTATAACCAAGCGTATTGTCTGCTAATGTCTGCAGAGACTGAGAAAATATGATATCATAACAAAAGTATCAATATATATAATATTTAAATAAAATACTATTATCACACGCAATATCTTGGAAAGTGTTTTTTAATCAATATTTTGGACATTGTAATGGTAAAAGCCAATAAAAAAAAATTATTCAAATATATGAAAAACTAGCTTTCAGCTCCAGCTTCACTGTTCGTCTGGCACTAACTGGCGATATAAAACTCGAAACAAAACGAAATTTACAAACGTAAAAAGCAATTATGAAAAAATTAGTTTCAGATCTCAACCATAATGAAAAAATATGAAGTCAGAGATGAGACTAGGACGTCTTTCCAAATCCTTCTTTAATTACATTTTTGTTACACAATGCATTTGGAAAGCAATAACAACAGGTTTTTTAATGATTTTTTAATAAAATATTGTTAATTTTACTTTCTTGTCAATAAAAAATTATAGCCGCTTCATCCGATTAATCTCAATCCTTATTTTTACAGATGCTTAAGCAGGGCCATCTACACTGTCTGCTGCTGTTGGTGCAGCTGCTGATATTGCCATTGCTGCATGCCACGCCAGTGTCCAGTCCAGAGATAGCCAACAAATCATCCATGTCCCCAAACAGCGTTCAGGCCCAACAGCAGCAACAGCAGCTTCTCAAGTCCAGTCCCACTGGCCAGGAGGCACATCTCAACTCGCTGAGCGCCTTTGCCAGCAGTTACGACAGCCTGGGAGGTATGGTTCAGAGTCAGGTGCAACCGTCAGCTGAAACGGGCGGCTTCAAGCCCTCCTATAAGTTGCCCGAAATGGAGACCAACTTTTCACCCATGCAAGACGGAGCACTGAACGAGCCCACTAGCATGGCCAACCTGCCCAGTACGCCAATGTTGATGCAGTATCTGCCGGCACAGCCGCTGCAGGATGGCAGCGGAACTGTTCAGTATCTGCAGCTGATACCAACGCGTCCCATCATTGTGCCGATCAGTACGTATTTGGCAGCAGCAGGTGGCGCCGCTCAGGCACCTCCGTCACCCGGCCTGACGCCCAACATTGGCCCCGTTCCCGACTATGGGGCACGTGGCGTCCAGCTCAGTGCTTTGCCCGCCAATACTGGCATGACGGGACTACATTACTCTACTGCCGGACTTCAGGGCTATGCCAGTGCCATTGCCCCCGTTGCCGCCTATCGCAGCAGCTATCGCATCAATCGCGAGGCCAAGGAGAAGAATTTTCCGTCCACGTTCAGTCTGAATCTTAACGAGTATATGCCTGGGGATAGATCGGCAGCGACCCATTCGCATCCTCACATGTATATTAGAGCCAGACCATAGTGTTAAGTCCGAATTCAATTCGCTGACGAGTTTTTTGCTTAAGTCATTGGTTTTTTTTTATTATTATTTGCATAATTTGTTATTTGTGTAAGCTGAA
The DNA here is from genome assembly GCA_035044485.1 of Scaptomyza reducta. Taxonomy (NCBI): domain Eukaryota; kingdom Metazoa; phylum Arthropoda; class Insecta; order Diptera; family Drosophilidae; genus Scaptomyza; species Scaptomyza reducta. The sequence continues at coordinate 163,316 of JAWNNV010000238.1, read as the reverse complement.
TAAAGCACTTGTTAAAAATCATCATTGAAATTCGTTTTATTCCGAAAGTTCTTTGCAGATTGCTTGGAAAAACAATTTGTCACAGCTGGGGTGTTTTCCATTGTAATTCATGTATTTGTTTACTTTGTCAAGTTTATTTAAATATTTATACCTTTAGGCTATTACATGCATTAGTGGAACATTACGAATGTTACAGCACATTCGGTTACAAAACCATAAACTTGGTCAAGAAATCCACCAAAAAATAAACAAACAAGCTTGGAACAAGGTCGTCTTGGAACAACTGTTCGTAGGACAGAATGAATTCCCATTGTATTGGGCCTCTTCTTTTTTTTCCAAAGTGAAAGTAAACAACAACTTCACACACGACCGGAACAGTCAAATAACTAACATGGGTAAGACTTGCACTTGTACACATAAACATGTGTCAGCGCCCATTACGTTGACAACCTTGAAGTTGCGTCAGTCAGTCAGCATGTCAGCCAGTTAGCCCTATCGGCCTGTTAGCCCGTAGCCAAGTCGAATCGAATCGAATCGAATCGAATTGAGGCCCGGCTTGCTATCATCTGTCTAATTGTCGCGTTTTGACAAATCCATTTGGGGGGCTTTCATTACCACTCCATCTTTCGCTCAATTACAATGATCGAAAAAGTGTTTCTTTCACTTGCGGCATTATGTGGAGCAAATGCGATAAGTGCACCTTGAATACTCTACCAATGTGATAATATTCATATGGAAGTGTAAATGATTGCATTACTTTATTACATTTGAATATAATAATTTATATATTTGTATCAAACTTACGATCTTATAAAAATTAATAGAAAAAATTGAAATATAATAAATTAGTTTTGGAAATTTTTCTTATTATTCAACAGATATGGAAGTCTTAGAAGAAAGATATAGTTAAATAAAACATTCTTCAAGTATTCAGAGACTGATTTAAAGTTTTCAGTTGCTAAGTTTAAAGGTTGCTAAAAAAAAATATTATAAGAAAAAACCAAAATTAAAAAAAAATTATTTATTGATACAATTTTGTTTTTCTATGTTTTTTTTTTGTGCTGCTACAAAGTTGGCAAAAATTTGTGGTGTACCCGAAAGCGCGACGAGTGTGGCACAAAATCGATGGGATTTACATGCCACATCGAAGTACATACACATATAAATATATATATATATATATATATACTGCCACAATTTACTTTCCAGTTCTAATGGCGATGACGACGCCCTGTGGTGTGTTTAGAGCTCTGTATCTAGCCTTTTGCGTTTGCGTCTGCGTCTGCGTCTTGTGGAGCCATCACAATGAAATTTTGTGTACTCCACACGGGATATGGATGGGCCTGATTGGGCCCACTTGGCTCGAGAGTGCGCTCTTGTGGGGCGGAAGTGAACGGTTAGCAAATACAAAACTCAAGTACCACAAAAATATACATACATTTGTATATTTATAACGAAAATACTCGAATGTAGTTCAATTAATGCTCTGGATGGTTTGTGAGAGGATTGTGGCCGCCCATGGCTGCTTTGCATGTAACCGTTGCTGTTATAACACTTTTAAATTCGTAAATTAGCTTTGATGGCTTGACTTTGCATATTTGTCTTCTTGGTGTTGCTGGTATTTTGTTTTTTTCGGTGTTTTTTGTTTTTTTGTATTTTGGGGCGGTGGTATTTGAATTTGAAATGATTTCAATTTTTAATTTCCAAGCTGTTTACAGCTTATCCGCACTTTCCATTTCAATTAATTGCGCGCACTTGGCGCTTTTTAGCTGCTTTTGTTTCGCATTTCTGGGCTTGTCTCACATTCAGTTTCAGTATAGTTTCAGTCTACAGTTGCAATCCTTCAACAACAACGGCTTTGCCTCTCTCATCTGCATCATGCCAGACGGACGGACGGACAGACAGACAGACAGACAGACAGACAGACAGACATAAACACATCAAATGTTTACACCTTCCTTAGCTTTATCTCCCTAACACTCTGTCTCTCTCTCTTTTAGCTATGTTTCTATCCCTCTCTCGTTTCGTCTTGGCCAACTAGCCACAATGCGTCCACTTGTTGGGCAGAACTGCACAGACGCCGCTGTTAGCCAAGTTGGCCTCTTGGTATAAAACGCACAGTTAGCGCTTCGCTCTGTCGCAGTCGCAATTGCTTCGTTGTTCGGTTTCAGTTTCGGTTTTCGTTTCGTTTCGTATTCATTTTAATTTGTTTCGTTGTACTTTTGGCCAAGTTGTGCTATATTTATTATTTTTTTTTTTGTAATTTTTGTTGTGGTTATTTTGTGCGTTAGAAAATTGGATGCTTGTTGTCCAAGGAACATCCGCCCCATAAATAATTCCCAAAGTTTATGATCAAGTGTTGCCAAAGATAACCAACGGTCTTGTTACTGTTACGTAAGACGCGACTTAACACGGATTTGAGTACGTTACAAGCGATCGCAGCAAATAAATGGTGTGTAAAGATCAAAAACCCTGGAGGGTACTTTGCTTTAAGCGGGAAGCGTGTTGAATTGGATTGAATAACCTTTATTTTTCCGAGAAACAAACAAATTTTGAACGTTTAGTTACAAATTCTAGTTGACTAGAACAGGTTTGACGCCGATTGAGTAAATAGTTGTTATTTATCATAAGTTGTTACATGTGTTGGACTTAATAAGTGGGATATTTGAGAGTTGAGTTTCTCGAAGATCGACGTGAGCCGAGACTTGTAAGACATTTTTTTTTAAGAGACAGCCCGGTGTCAGCCTGACCTAGCAGTTCTGAATGACATACAGTCGCATGATTGATTGACATGACCCTAACTAGTATGACCATCGTTGACAGTTCTTGAGATGATCAAGTTTGTGTCTTAGGTCATTGGTTTTGCTCGGTTTTTAACTCAATTTGTTTTTGGTCAGGGGCAAAAAGTAAATCGCGCAAATTGGTCAGGTTAACGATGGGCAATTGGCAGTCAATCCGCACCATTTGCCACCTGGTCATTAAACATGATGCATTTGCATTCAAGCGACTAATATGTGACCTGTTCGATCATTAGCAGCTGCTGTGGCCAAAATAATTAGAGAGCAGCGCCAAACTGGCGCACGCATCCATCGTGATGATGATTACGAATACGAGTACGATTACGATGATGCTGAAGCTAAAGCTGAAGCCGGCCCGGTTGTTGCCACAGTGAATGTTGTTGATGTTGTTGCTGCTGCTTCACTTTTATGTGAAGCCAAAAATTGCAACTAGTTTTTTATAGTTTTTTACAGTTTTTGTTTCTCTTCTTCTGTATGGCATCATTGAACATTGCACAAAATGCAATTTTTGGCCGCTTCAATTTGAGTGCGCCGAATGTTGAATGCTTCTGGCCAAGTGCTGTACACTATGTTGAATGCTTGGGATGTTGCAATCAAAATCGGCTTGGAATTTTTGCGTGTATGCCGTGACAAATGGCCGTTAGTTTTGGCCACGATTTTTAGAAAGGTGAACATCGGCTTATCAGCGTTTAAGCCGGGCCTTGTGCCATGTATCATGCCAGCTAGTGAGCCTCCCACTAAGCACTAACTACTCTCCCTTCCTCACGGCTTTGCTCTGTTCTGCTTCTCAGTCAAGCGTTAAGCTTCAATTGCTGCCTGTGGAGCTAAATTTCACATTTTAAACATTGATCTTGTCTCTTGTCAAGCAGACAAATAAAAACTCAATTAAACGCATCACTGGGCGCATGTGGGCGTGGCAGCGAAAGGCAGCAACGTTAAAAAAAAAGCCTTTCACCGCCAAATCCAAAGATGAAGCCAAACACTTAACACTCAACTAAAAACATACTAACTTGCACCTGTTTGGTGAATGCCCTTCTAAAACATAACTTTTTCCATCTCCTTGTTTGTTTGTAGCAGCAACTTCCATTGCTCTGGGCACTGCTGGCAGTGCTGCCAGCAATCAGGGCGGCGCTGACGCCTCCGCATGGCTATGACGATGACAATTCGAGACTTCAGCTCAGTCTCGAGGATCTGGAGCGCGAGCAGGAGAACGAGCACGAACAGCGCTACGATCTCAATCGTCCGCCTCTGCTGCCCACGCGCTACGCCTGGCATCCGAGCGTTGCTGCCAGTGTCCCACCCAGCTACGTGCACGATGCCGCCCAGCTGGAGCAGGAGGAGCAGTTGCGTCAGCTGCAGCAGCAACATCAACAGCTGAGTGCTGGCTATGCGTTGCCCACACATCTGCCCGGCGGTCTACTGCTGCTGCGCGGTCCCAATGTGTAAGTATCCAATAAAAGCTTTTCTGATGCTTTGCCAGAGCTTAAGCTTTTAGCTGCGACTCAAATCACTTTAAGCTTAATTGGAGCTTTTGGAAGCTTTGGTAGCTTTAACAATTTTGAACACTAGATTTTTTCGTTGAACAACACCAATTATCTAAATGAGGTTAATAGTTATATTTTCTTATACCTTATACACCTTTAAGGCTCTTGTGCAAAGCTTTTGGTGGTAGATTTACTGCCAAGTTATTACGCTAGGTGAGAAAAACTAATTTTGTTTTCCAGCAAAACTATTTATTTACTCCCAGATGAAGGATTTTTTAAGCTAGCAATAAAATTGCATATTTGCATTCGAGATAAATATTATATACTTGGCCTTCTTTCTCATAGTAACATCTTTTTAAAGATCTTACATTTGTAGGGCAGCTATATGATAAAGTTGTTCGATCTGGCCGATTTTGACAAATGTTCCAAGTGCAACAAAAGTCCTTGACCAAAGTTTCGGTCGATAGCTAACACAACTGAAAGACTAGTTTGCATGGAACCAGACGGACAGAGAGTCAGACGGATGCTGAACAAGAATGTATATACTTTATGGGGTCCGATATGCTTTCTATTATGACAAAATTAATCTACACTTTTCAAAACGTATGAAAGAAAGCAGAACATTTAAAACTGTCTCGATCAGTAGAAAGTGTGAAACTTTATTTTTTTCGCAAAAATTGCTTTGAACTTTTAAATTTAGAAATAATTGATAACATGCTCTTTCCTTGTACAACACGAACATTGAAAAGGTTTAAGACCGGTAGTTTCGTAGGCATCATTAGCAACGCTTTGTGTTGAGTGGAACTTGACCACGAAACACAGTTGTAAATAGCGGAAAAAGAAACAAGAAGTGGAAGAAATGAACGGACACTTCTGCGGTGTCGCTTGTTCGGCGTTTAAATCTAACACACAAATTGCCTTGGGGCATGCACATATCAATTCAATTGGCAATTGTGGCTGCCAAATGAGTGTGGAAATTACGAGGCTAATCGAATGCCCTTAAAGATACATTTACCAAATGCCGGTATTAACCCAAATCTAATGCCCAGACTAATTGGTGCTGCTGATAGATAGATAGATGGATGGTTGATAGGTTGGTTGCTTCGGATGCTGGTTGGGGGTGGATGTTGAAATCAAACGCCAGTTTCACTCACGATTGTTGCCGCCGTTGGCTTCCGACAAATAACTGCAATGATTGCTATAATAAATAGTCGAGATTAGATAAGAGCAGCTCGTTAAGTCACGTCTTTTATTTATTCTCTCTCTCTCTCTATATATATATATATATCTTACCTACTTTCTCTATCTCTCTCTCCGTTAGCTCACCAACGCAACCAACAATTGCAACGACATCAGCAGCAACAAAGACGCGAACGCGACTTCTTCAACCCATTGTGCCCTTTGATCTCGACCTGCAGCTGCAACTGAATGGCGTGCAATATTTGAACGGCAATGCGCTGACTGCTCCCACAGCGCCACAGTTTCTGCCACGTCCATTACCGCGACCCGTACCACGCCCCCAGCGTCCCCCACCCTACGCCTATCTCCAGCAGCAGCAGCAGCAACAACCTCATCCCAGCCAGTTGGCCCTGCCTCCTTTGTTGCTGCAGCAGTCCAAGCAGTATGCCTATGCACCACTGCCACAACGCAACTATGCAATTGCCACTCGCATTCCATTGCCCTATCCGCCCAGCTTTGTGACCATTACGACGAGACGACCCACATCTGGCAGCTATGCCAGCAGCTACTCGAAACCGTTCAAACCCTCACAGCCAGATCTTACGCCGGATCTGTTTGCCGGACGCGATTCCAAATCGCTGCTCGAATCGTATATACCCAGCTGGGAGGTGCTACGTCTGTATGAACAGCACCAGCAGCATCAGTCCCCATCCCAATATCAGCACCGGCCACTGCAGCGTCACACATTGGCATATGCCCGGCCCGGTCTAAGACTGTTTAAGCGTGATTCTCAACTGGAGCGAGCGCCCGAGCGGAGTAGAATCGTGAAGAAGTCACTGGACAAACAGGTGTTGCCGCAGTAGCTGGCCAAATTGGCCATTTGGATCTAGTTTGTACTCTTTATGCATTTCGTATATACGTAAAAATAGGTATATACATTTATATGTATATATATTTTATTTTTAAACACATACTTTTTTTTGATTATTTATTAAAGCACTCCGTTTCAAACTTATCAAACTCGATTGCAGTTTTCTACATATGTACATAATAAACTCGAATATATCGAATACAAATTTTAATCTCATTTTATTATACCCTGAACCCATTGAAAAAGGTATAATGGTTTTGTGCAAAAGTATGTAACAGGCAGAAGAAAGCATCTCCGACCCCATAAAGTATAAATATTCTTGATCAGCATCAACAGTGGAGTCGAAGATTGTTTTAAATTTTCGATAACTCTTCCCGTTTCTGATATACATATGTGATCGATAACAACAAAATCTTGAATTTGGAAAACTTTGTGATGAAGTTTGAATTTGAATTTGTGAGTACGTGTATACGCATACTTTCGTTAATTTTAATAATCTCCGGTGTTCCCCAACCGATTTCAATAAAAATTTCACAGCTTTTCATTATTTCGTCTAATGTTTCAAACGCTAATTTAAACTTTTTTAAATTCAAGATTTTGTTGTTATCGATCACATGTGTATATCATAAACGGGAAGAGTTATCGAAAGTTTGAAACAAACTTTTACTGCCTAGGGATTAGGTGAGCTTATGTACCAAATCTGGAGTCTCTAGCTCTTAGCTCTCTGAGATCGACGCGTACATACATACGGACGGACATACAGAAGGACGGACAGACAGACATGGCTATATCGACTCCACTGTTGATACTGATCAAGAATATATATACCTTATGGGGTCGGAGATGCTTTCTTCTGCCTGTTACATACTTTCGCACAAAACCATTATACCCTTTTTACCCATTTTCAATGGGTTCAGGGTATAATAATAATATACAAACGTACATATCTCACATACGTGCAAGAGCTTATCCCGAGTGAAAGACTGTTGTTGTTGATGTGCACTTTGCTCACATAACAGGCCATTTGCCGTATGAAGTGTCCCGTGTGCCGTCCAGGCCAGACCATTTTAAGCTAGGTGAAACCAATCGACGATGACTCAAGCGACAATCCAAATGGAAGATGTGACTTTAAGCGTTTTAGTCAATGAGCCGCTGCTGATGTAATCGCGTCCATAAACCAAACAGCTACCAATAACAAACAATTACATTTGCCATAGCATCAACATCAGCCAACTTCCAGCCAACAAAGCTGCACCCAAGTCTCACTCACTGTCGTAGTTGCAGTTGCAGTGGCCGTTGCCGTTCCCGTTGCCGTTGCCGTTGCAGTTGGCGCCGCGTCGCATCTTTGATGCAAAATTATGATTTGTGTGGCAGTGTGTTTGTTGTATCGCATGGCGTATCTGAAAGTTCGCAACGGTACAATTTATGTAAGCAGGAAGTGCTGAAAAGTCGCTGCAGCATCAACAGCAGCAACAACAAACTTTGTGGCATCACCACATTTTTGGGGGCTGTTAATGAAGTTGCCACAAAAGTTTGCTACCACTGCCGAGGGCCTAATTGTTGTATTGTCTGCTGCGGTTTGTTTACCATCAATTAAATCCAAATTGTAGTACATTAAAATATGGGATGTTCATACAGCCCAGTTTCCGTTAATATGAATGAAGGATTGTATGAATAGATAGTACTATAAGTGCTGGTTGTTAACTTGTCTTTGTTTGCTTATAAGTTCCTTACTATCAGCAATGCTGCCGAAAGAAAGTGCGACAAACTTTAATCCTCTAATTCTTCAGTATACAAGTAGACAATCAATTTAGCTTAACTTAACTTGCAAACTTTCTAATAATGATATAAGTGATGCTCACTATCAGACGTCAGCTAGTTTGCAAGTTGCAACATCCCAAAAGGTAATGCACAGAGGGGCAGTAGCATTAAACGGGTTTTGTGTAGCGCAACTATTCCATTATCATTTCAAAACATCATTCATTTGCAGTTAAATGAATTACTTATTTTGCAAAGTGCTCAACATTAAGTGAAGTAAACGACTTTAAATAGATCTCCATTTACATTAAACTCCGTTTACCAACGCTGTGCAATTAGCGACAGTTTTGCTTACTTTATTGTTCGCTATTAATTCATCATTAAGTTTTGCACGAGTTTTAAAAAAAAAAATAATATTTCAAAAGAGATTTCAACTTAGATGCTTATTTTCTGCTCGTGGTTTAACAAGAGTTTAAAAAGTTATAGACAAAATTTGTAATTTAAAAAAATAAAGATCAAATTCTACAACTTGTTTCAAATTTTCGAAATATATATGTAAATGCTAAATACAACTAACTAATGAACTGTTTCTTTAAAACTTCGGCTTAGATGTAATAATAATAGACAAGCAGGCGAATAAGTTAACGCCTTCGGCCAATTTAAACAATTGTCAAGATGTCGATTATCGTACGACCTTGGATAGACCAAGGGCTCGCTCCAGATGCTCCATAGCTTTCAAATGCATGCATGTAAGTATAATGGGAAACTCACCTTCGGAACGAATCGAATGCTGTCCGATTGTTGTCGTACAAATATTTTTCATTCTTCATTTTATTTATTATTTAATATTGTGATGTTAGTTTATATGGTTACGCTTACGATTGGGTATATAAGCAATGTGATTTGTTATCAAGAAGATTTTTGTTTATGCTAATAAAATCAATACAAATGTTTGTCAAATAAATTGTCTGTATTCATACTGTTAGTTAGAGTAAGAGCTGGTCGGTGTTTGGCATCGGACTTCCTTGAGCTGCTGACAAGCGTTTTTAGCAGCATGGACAAAGCCAACGTTAACCTTCTGCCAATGAGCGAGTAAGCTGCATTATTATTGCCGCCTATTATGATATAGTATATTTTATACTTTATGGGTCTAACAAAACTTTGAACACATCTTCAGCATATATGAATATGAAAAATGGCATAATAAATAATCAAAATAATAACAGACCGACTAACATTGATGCAATTTTTTGTGGGCTTGACTGGTGATGAGTTAGCATTTGGTACTTTAACTGTTGATGTGTTGACTCAATAGAGAGAGGAGTGGGGCTACAATTGGGCAAGAGGGCAACCCACTGGCTGATCAACATCTCAATTGCTGTTCATTCGCCTATCGATGCGATCAAACTGAATTCGTGAATACAAAACGCAAGCCCAAATAACTAAATAAAAACACAGAAATGAACCAAAAATATAATAATAATACAAATAAAAAAAAAACACAATCTTTCAAATAATGCAATCGATTGCGACGACGCGCGTGATATTCGTAGTTTTTTACATTTCATTTCATTTAATTTATTTGATATTTTTCGCTCTCTCTGTCTTGCTTTGCATTTAAAATATTTTATTGCCATTATCGTTATCGCGCCAACGATGTTGTTATTGCTGCTGATGTTTTGGCTGGCACTTAATGTCGATCGAAATGGATTACAAAACTGACAAAACAGTTGTGCGTTTGCATTTTGCCGCCTTTTGTTATGCCATTTCACTCATTCCACGCAATCCAGACGCCAGCCAACCTAAATCTTGTGATATCCGAAAATCTCGCAAAATCCCAAAAACCAAATCCCACAGCTCTCAATGCGCCAATTTAATTGCCACTACTTGTGGAGCCACTCGCAAAGATAACGCGATGCATGCAGCGCGCGTTGTCTTCACGCGTTTGACTCTTTGCAATTGTTTTTATGCAAATTTCGTTTTTCGATTGGTTCAGCCTTTTTGTCGTTGGGCTAACTTGGATTGCTGGCTGTTCGCTGGTGGCTTTGTGTAAGCTACAGAGCTCGTAATGGCCATAATAATAATAAACATTAAATGTATTCATCTAAAATGAAAGGTCTCCCATATTAAATCTTGTGAGTTGTTAGTCCCTCTCTATATATTTCTTTCTGTCTGTGTTTATGTGTGACTGGCGTACACCGCGCAAATCGTTGCGCCAGTTTTTTGTTTTTGTTTTGTTTATGACTTTGAACTTGAAATGATTCAACAAAATGTTGTTTAAACTTTTAATTTTGTTTAGAAAAAGAAATTTCGTAAAATGAAAGGAATCAAATAGTTGAAAAGAAGTCAACAACAATAAGTGACAAGGTCGTTCGCTGATCAACAATTATAAGCTGTTTGTTATGTTTTTTGTCAGCAGCTTTTTCAATCCGTGACTAATTAAGTTCGTGAAGCAGAAGATCAGTTAACCATCTAACTGGTTTCTTTTGCACAAAATTGTTTCATTGTAATCTATTTTACGGTCACAATGCTTTCTATTATTTAAGTCTTTTGTTTTAACATTATGTTAAATATTTAACTTATAGTCTATTTTGTTACCTTGTATTATTCTAAGCCAATACTTAAGACTATTTATTCTACACTCACATAGTTGTAATTTGCAGTCTCCAATTAGCAAGTTCTCCTTTCATTTAGTCATTAAGTCAATCGAAACAAATTAAAAATAATTACTGAGTATATTTCTTTAGAATGTGGACAGTGTTTGCATATGATCAAGTATCGAACGACAAGTCGTTTTGGCCAAGTTCAATTTGCGCCATCAAAGCACAGATCAAGTTTTCAATATAAGTAGAATTGATCTTTGTATTTACCACAGTGCTTTGTTATGAAAGAACTTGCCAAGAAGTGTAGTTGTTTGCCATTGAATCGAATTCGTATTAACTGAAACATTGCATTTGTTGTGGCCATTATTGCAGCAGTGTCGGGAAACTTAGACACAGCCACACACACATACATGCATACATATGGACCATGTTCGTGTGATATTATTATTGTTGGTGAACTCGTCCATTGCTCGTTCCCGCTAGCTGACTGACTGGCCAACTGACTTGAACTTGCTGCAACGAAGACGCTGCTGCTGTGGCTGGTGTTGTTGCTGAGGTTGTTGTTGTTGTTGTTATTGGTGCTGCTGCTATTGGCTGTTGGCGGTTGCTGCTTCTGCGTCTTTGGCATAAAAACCAAGCGCGCCGCCTGCGCCAGCCACAGTTAATCGCGCGACTTTTGAACGCCTGCACCGTGCGCCGAGAGAGTTTTTTTTTTGTTTTTTTGGGCACGCAACAAGCAACAACAAGTTCGCCACCACACATTTTACAGCATCTTGTTTGCTGTTGTGATTTCATTTTGTTTTTCGCTTTGTGTATTTTGTATACATTTTTTTGCTGTTTTTTGTTGAAAGTGTTGCATTGATTGTGTTCACTTGTGTAGACTCTGGCATTTAGCAAATATAACTGTGCGAAAAGTTCGGTGAACAAGTGAAGCAGCAACTCAATTGTCATAGAAGAATATATAATCTATCAGATACGTACTGATTGAAACTGATTCGAGTCGCAGCGAGTGCAATTTCTATGTGTGAATATTAATATTTAAATGTGCATTGTCTGAGTTGCGTCGTCTGCAGCAAATACGAAAGCAAAACATCTTTGGAAACAATGAGATTGTCATTGATATTGGTATGTATAATTTGTTTGACTACTACTACAAGGAAGCTAGGCCATCAGTACTTGCATAATCGAAGCAACAAACACACACACACACACCCACACACACACACATATATAACCCCAATGCGGAAGAGCCAGCCTAGCAGTAGGGTGTGTCGACCAAAGTAAACCAATCCCATGTTTACCTTATATAAACACTGTGCTTAACCTCAGGACAATTAGAAGATTTCTTACAGTGTCAACATTGATAGCCTGCAACTAAGATTCGAAAGTGATTTTGAAGGCGTGGCGCACACAAAATAGCTTCCTACAACTACAACTACGGTGTATAATACTGCTCCTGTGCTGTCATCCGTTGGCTGCTCAATTAATTTGCATTGTAGCCGCTAAGCCACAGAGCCGGCTTGGCCAGCTGTGCCCGATGTGTGTTTCACTTTTGTTTATTATTTTATTTTTATTTTTTTCCATCCACGTAATGGCTGCCATGGAAAGTGTGTTTACAGTGGGAGTACCTGAATACATGCACGTACACTGACACTGATGTGTGTGTGTGTGTGTGTTGACTTGGTCTTGGCCGGTCTTTGACAGCAGTTCACTGATCCTGTTGTTGATGTTCAAGTGGTTTTGCTGTTTTTGTCTTTTGTTTGCTTTAAAGTGCAGAACGTTGGCCTGACTTTTAAAATAGTTCAACAATATGAAAGCTTAGTCAAAAGTTGTATTATTCAACTTTCATTTCAACTGCAGATTGCAAACATTTATCAATTTGTTAAACTATTTGAATCAATGGTGAAATATTTTACTATGTCTTCGTTTTTATTTAATGGTTAATACAAACAGTTCACAGATTTAAAAGAAAACTACAAATTGATAACTTAAAATATTCGAAACTTAAATTGCATTTAAAAAAGCTTTAAGATATGTTCGAGTTATTCAATGTCTTCAGTTAATTGCACAGATAATAATAATAATAATTTCCTCCAATAAAAACGAGCAAACTTTTAACCCATCGCTTGGTTGACCTCTGAACTCGAGTCATGTCTGAACAGAAGATGCGCCGCCCTTGCCCTTGTCTTTCACGTACTAGTTGCGTCTGTATAAGTGTGGTACAAAGCGCCTGCGGTTCTGGCCTCGCCAGCAAAACACCAAAACCAGCAACACAGTCAAATAATCTGCCACAGGCATATTAAATAGTTGCCAGTTGTTTATTGCCAGCATATCTGTTCCATATCTGTTCGCTAATTGGGCCGCAACGTTGACTATCAACATTTATTAGGCATTTATGCTAACTGTTGTTGTTGTTGTTGTGGTGTGTGTGTGTTGTTTGTGGCTTATGGATTGCCAAACAAACTTGGCCACAAAATTTTATTTACGCAAATGCGACATCGCTTCGTGCCGCTGGTAATGTAATGAGAAACTTGTTTGTGTTGCGGTTGCATGTCTCATTGCGGTACATACCACACACAGTTTGTAACTGTTACATAAAGTTATTATGGCTTTTTGTGCAAAGCCGACTTGCTGGCAGGCGCAGGACTAAGCTTGTAAGCCGCTCTACAGCAACGTCGGCCACTTGGCTTGGATGTGTTTTTGTTGTTTAATTTACATTTTATTGTTATGGTTTTTGTTTAGAGATTTTTTTTTTGTTTTTTTTTTTGTTTTTTTTTCGTGTTGCATCATCGACAACAACTGACAACCAACAAACAGTCAACACGTTGGGGCTACAACTAATTTAGACACGTTGCGTGGCGCCAGCGGCAATAATGTCTTCTTCTTTAACAACAGCTGCTGCTGGTTATTGTTCAGAGTAGCACGCGTGTCGTGTCACGACTCACGCTCCAAAGCAATTGCTTAATTTGCAACACCTTGGTGTGCAAAAATTGTTGCGTGAAATTTGTTTTGAATTTTCGCAACATTTGTGAATGCGACAATTTTTTGCAGCAGGCAAAAAGTGTTGCGTATGAAAGGGGGAGCTGGTTGGAGCTTCACAATGTTCTGCCTGAGCTGTTTGATAATTTTACTGTCACATTCTGCAAAGTGAAAGCCAAGAAAAACCAACTGTAATTTAATTAAATTATTACACATAGTTTTATATTATTATATGTATGTTTGTTGTTTATTTTGTGTTTTCTGCCAAAACATAAATCAATGCTAGCTGCTGTTGACTGGCGGGTGGCAGGGGCAACAGCTGCTGGACGCATTATATAAAGCAGCTAACAACAAAGATCACATAAATTCGCATGTAAGCGAAACTCGTCGACTTCCTCAGCACCATACGCCTCCCCCCTCACGAACTCCAGACCACAATGCCAGCATTTGACAGAAATTATTTCTGCTTTTTTTCTTGGTGAGCATTTTTGCTGCTGCTGAGTCGCAGGTGCGCCAATCTACAGCAAGTGAACGAAAGTCTACAAAATAGTCTTCCTGCTTGAAGCAGCAACCACACAAACACACACACACAGATATACATGCAACACGACTACCAACTGCTCAAAAATTAAACAGTAAAAATGTTAGCAACAACGCACAGCTCACATTTAATTATGTTTGCATGTATGTAAGTGTGTAATATCTTTGAGTATATCTTGAGGATGGAGTCTCGAGTTGACTTGACACACTGTCCCAGTTTCGCATGTATCGTGGCTTGTAATTGAGTGACAAAATGCAATTAAAATTTAACTACGATAGCGCTCTGTGAGGCTGTGTGAGATTAAACAAGCGGCTCCCCCATGCAAAAAAAAAAAGTTTTGTAATTTAAATCATGTTTTTTTGGGAGTAACACAAAATTTGCTTTGCATAAACAGTATATGCTTAACTACTACAACCACAATTATAATTGTTTGTAGAAAACATTTGAAAGTGTAAGATGCAAACATGACTTTGTATATAAGATCAGGGCGCATTGATTTCAAACGAATTTTCACAAGATCATAGTTTAAACAAAAGACCTAGGACACGAACTTGACTAATTGTTGGTTTATTTATAAGGAGCTAGCCATAACAAAAAACCGCATTATATTTGCCCAATCAATATCATTAACTTCATCTATTCAGCATTTAAGCATTATGTCTCTGCATAGACGAAATGTCAAATGTGAAAACATTGTGTGTGTGTTGGTCGAAACGAGCTGTAAAAGTGTTTGTTGCTTTTATTATTGATGCTGAAAAGCATCGTTTTGACTTTATTGATTTCAGTTGGTTGGCTTATTGTATCGAGACCATTTGATAGCCAAGAGCACAAAAACAAAAGAGCTTTTGGCGCAATCGGCGGCGGCAACCGAATCGATTGTCTCATTGGCGCCTCACCTTGAGCCCAAAGTTTGACACAAAAGATGCCAGCAAACAAAAGCAAAATGTCTATACACAATAATGGCTCTACTTTTACACACACACACACACATCAAACTCGATATGCATTACTTAAATGGCACTTAAACTGTCTCATCTTTCTTCACTATTAACACAATGTGCTTCCTTCTGTTTTCCCTGTTTTGCAGTGTACGCTAAGCGCGGGGCTGTGTTTGGTCAGCGCTTTGGGGCAGTCCGAGGCGCCAACAAAATCATCGTCCAGCGGCTATCCCAAGAAGGTGACAACCCTCAAGAAGCGACCCACTAAGACATCCGGTACGACGACCCTGACCTCAGCCTCCACCTCTTCGCTTTCGGCCAGCGCACATCCAGCCACAACAAAGCCAAGCAAGCCACGCGTTAAGATTGGAAGCAGGACGACAACGCCAAGGCCGCCCAAGCCACTGGCTGCCAGTTTTAGCAATTTGCCTGCTGATGATCTGGAGTTCATCAAGGAGTTGGACAAACAGTTCAAGCTTCACGGTGGCAAGATCAAAATCAAAGTAGAGCGTGACAATTCGACCGGCAGCAGCGCCAGCGGCAAGAACAACAAGCGCACCATCGACGGCGAATTGGGGTCAGTAACCTTTCCAGTCTAGTGTGTGTGGCTGATTTTGTTTGCAACTACTTCGAACTGTTTTCAATTTCACGTTGACTTTTTTTTTTCTTTTCTTCATATTTTTAATGCAATTAAATATTTTGCTCTTTACACATAAATTATTATATGCTTGTTCATAAAAGTGAACGGCAACAAGTTGATGAATTCCTTTCAAACCTTTCAAGATCATCCAATGAAAGTTAAAGCTTGAAGGTCAAGCATGCAAATCAAGTAAGCAAATCGCAGTCGTCCTTCATATCCAAAATGAACACCGTGGCAGATGCATTTTTGAATAATCCAAACTCAACCTAAGATACAAATGTTCTAAAACGATACTGCTATGTCTTAACGTTTGGACTATGCGTTGTTAGCAGTCAGTCAGAACAAAGAATCTTCTGTTTATTATCATTACGTTATCCTTATAGAGTACTTAACTGTTTATGTATTATTATTTTACTCTCTGCATTATTACAGCTATGGCTATGCGCATCAGGGATACGACTATACACCGCCCAAGTTTATGTTCTATCCGTACTCGCAGCATGATATACCCGCTACGGAATCACCCGATATCTATGCGGGCTACTCGCAGGCGGAGTATGAACAGCCGGGAACGACACAGCCACAGCCACAGCCACAGCAACTGGTGCCCATTCAACACCAGCAGGTGACCAGTGTGACCATTGAACCGTCCTATTCCTACGAGCTGAAGCCACAAACCAGCTACGAAGCACAGCATCCGGCGCAGGAGGAGCAACAGCATGCCCATCATCATGGCCATGGAGAGCAGCCACAGATTGACTTGCCCCAACCGAGCGGTGCGGGTGGCGATGCTTCCGGTTATCAGGAGCCGGTCATAGTGCTCCGTATACCGGGACCAGCCAAGTATGCGGCACATTTGCAAACGCTGCTGCAACAGTATCTGGAGATACGAGCCGCACAATATCTGCAACTGCTGCAAGAGGCCGAACAGCGCAAACATTCGCATCAGCATCAGGCCGAGGAGCTGGCCCAGCCGCAACAGTATGCCACACCGGAGCAACACCAGCAGGCCCACTATCAGCAGGAAGTCAGCTATGCCCATCAGGTGGCACCAACCCCATCGCCCATCCAGTATGCGCCCATTGACGATGTCTATCAGGGCTACAAGGGTCGTCATCAGCAATACGAGCAACCTGCACCCGAGGAATACTATGCGCCCACCGGCTACGAACAACAGCAGCCACAGTTCTACTATGCCCAACCCCAGCAGCAGCAAGAGCAGCAGCATCAAGCCCAATATGAGAGCAGCTATCAGCCGCAACTTTATCTAATTGCAATGGGACCGCAGCATCAGTACGCCAGTGAGCAGCAGCATCAACAACAGCAGCCCATTTATGTGCCGGAGCAGGAGTCAGCGGCAGTGCCGGAGGCACAGGATTCAGCTGGCCAAGTGCATGAACACAATCATAATATTCCCATAACCGAGAACAATCCACGACCCACACACACAAAGGTCATCTTTAATGCTCAAAGCAGCGGCGCTGACTATGCACCTATGCCCTATGCAGAGGCGCACCAGCACCAACAGCAACAGGCGGAAAGCGGCCATGCGGATCATGTGGCAACAACATCTGCCGAATATCAGCCATCGCATGAGTCGGAGGAGCCCATGGCCATAACGCAGCCGCCCTACAACTATCACGCCCATGGCATTAAGATGCGCAGGGCAAGCGGGCGGCCAGCAGATTGCAGGCTTCAGATCATCAGCTACAACAGATACGCGAATTTGTGCGAGAGAAGCTCGGCGCTGAGATGGGCTCGGCAGTTGAGTACAAGACGACGCAACTGCTGGAGGGTTAGATATTTTAAATATTACTCATATATACATATGTACGTACCATATAAATTCATTCGCTTATGTTCATGTTTGTTTGTGTTGTTTTCTTATGTGGGCAGACAAAGAAGAGTTCAATATATATATATATAATTCATTAGTATTTATTCTGTTTTTTTTTATTATGTTTTTGTTGGCATCAATCCCCAAAATGTTTGAGCTTTGAAAGTGTATCAATTGCCTCATTATATTCATTTAATTCGAATTCATCTCGCGTTGATTTCACATCATTTTTCACACTCATGCCAAGTTGTTTGTTATTATTGTAATCCCATAATTTTTTTTGTTTGATTTTATTTTGTTTCGCTAACAACAACCAATTGTGTTAAATATGTGCAATAATTAGTTTTTAATATAATACATATGTGCTTTTCAACTTATATATTTGTACACAAATAAATGATGATCTAAATGACAGACGATTGTGTTTTTTTGTCTTTTAGTCAAGTTGTTAAAAGAGCAGTATGTGGATAAAACAAACTTGTCCATTAAAATGATTAACAGCAACTTTTTTTAATGTCTCCTTCACTGTAAATTATAGCAGTTATTCTGGGGCTGGGTATTCAAACTAATATATGTAGTAGGACCATTTTGCGCTTTGAAAGAGAGCGGAATTCATATATTAGTTGTTTTTAAATTTCGAGGCATTTCTTGTAATACATTCTCGTCAGTCAAAATTTGTAAATTTATTTTATAGCCTAAAATTATGCAACACTATTTTGGCACAACTTTAAATTGTCACATTTGGCAGATTGTAATTCGGGCCGAAGCAGGCTTATTGAACACATTTAACACCCATTTTAAATGCGGAACATCGATTGGGCAGGTGCTCAGGCGTATCTTATGCAATTTGCCACGATTACCCGGAAATCACGCACAAGACCGATAAAGCTACACACAATAAATATTACATTGAAAATTATTTTGGCATTTCGGATAGCATCTATTTTTTTACTATTGGCATTACTTTGGTGTTAAATAGCTGAGATTTAAAATATATTGTACACTGTTCGCAACAACAAAAAAAACACAAAAAAAAATGTACATTTAAATAGCAACATGCGGCAATCACGCGAAATTGTTGCACAAACGAACAGGAAATGCACAAAGCAGTAACAAAATTAAATTATTTTACAAATCAGCGTTAAACATGAATTTTAGTCGGAGTTTCCAATTTCAATTTCAATGCAACTGTTTTCAGTATGATCAACTCTAATAGTTTCCGTGCAGTTGCGTGAAACTTTTTCTAATACAAAATCATTTTTATTATAAAATACTTATTCTATACCTTAAACTTACTATAAGTCGAATTTGTTTCCCAGTATGTATAGAAAGAAAATAGGTAAGTGTCCCTTGATAAGGCCAAGACTTTATATTACTTTACTAAAGCACAAAAAGGTTAAATGTATGTTCTCTTATATAGCTCTATAGTTTTATTTTACATATTATACAGTTGAAAAGTGCATATCGGATCCATAAAGTATGTATATTCTGGATCAGCATCGCGAGCTGAGCCGAGATAGCCATGTCCGTCTGTCCTTCTGTCCATCAGTTTCTATGCAAACCAGTTCCTCAGCGTTTTGTAATCGATCCAAAATTTTCGTCAAGGTCTTTATTTTTGTTACTTTTTTAGCTTTAAAAAGATTTTACTGTGAAACACAAGTAGGTTTTGCAAGTGAAGATGCCATAACATAGCTTCCTTACTTGTTTTATTCATCTTCTTCTTTTTCATGGTGAAAGTCATCAAATTTGCGTTCTTAACTCATTCTATTATTCAAACTTTGACAAAGTTAGTTGTGTAAGAGAGTATTTGCTTAACATTCTGGAAAACAGCAAGACTTCTTATGATTAGCCCAGTTCGAATCAACTTAAAAACTTTCACCTACATCGATTGTTGATTTAAGAGCGTTGTTCGTGGTATGGGGCCAGTTTAGCCTGTTGCCACATCATTTAAATGAGTTTACGTAAAATTTAAGTATGCAAGCCATACAATTAGCATAATCAGCTACCGCAATGGACGGCAAATTGTGCCAATTTCTATAATTTTTGCTATTCAAATGCGGCAGTGGCAACGTTTTGTGGCTATTGTATTGCTGGCTCTTTCTGCATCTCAACTTTCCAGTCGAAAAACATAAATATGCATGGGGATATTGTATGTATTAACATTATGAAAATACACTCAAAAAATATGCAACATTTACAACATGTGGTGGCGCCTGTAACTTCCGTGCACGCGAAATTAGCTTCACATCCAGATTTCTATCGGACAGATGCAACTGCATTTCCAAAATTGGCATCTTGAATGCCTACCGCCTTTCTGGCCACGATGCGTGCCAACACGATGCACAACAAGAAAGCAATCGATTTGAAATTGAAAGTTTCTTCCGAATGTGGATCGATTGTCCATTGTTGTCACGTTGTGGCCCCTTTGGGCCACGTTGGGCAGGGTACTCGGGCAGATGGCCAAGATATCGGACCTGCCCACTCATTAGTAGGCCTGATGGTCTCACAGCTAATAAAAATATATATCGCATTTTTGTCACCAACGAGTAACAGCTGAAACAACTTTCATATTAAGTTTTTGTCCCATCGCATCTTCAGCATAGTTCATATGAGTTATAAGTATTTCCGTAAGCCTTGGGGACACTGAAAACAAAATACTAATAATAAGTAATTGCATAAATTAGGGGAAAGAAACTACAGCTTGTACTATGTATGGGCCATAAGATATATAATGATCTAAATGCTGCCATAACAATGGACCCATAAAACACTGCAAGTACAACAATTCACTCACTTGCCAGCCAACAACAGCAAATTAATAACTTTAGCGTCGGGCCAACACACAAAACGTAACATTTTGCAACATTGTCCAAGCGTTGCAAGAGCCACTATGCAACACAGTGGAACAAACATCTAAAGCCTTTACAATTTTATTGTATTTTATTGTTTATTGTAAAAGATAAACGATATGTGTTTTATAGCTCAAAAATTTCATTTTTACTGATAAATAAAAGTCTTTAAAAAACAGCTTCACATTCGAAATCTTGTACAGCTAATAGTGGTGTTGTTAAGTATATTAAAACAACGCTTTCAGACTACTAAACTTTGACTTGTTTAATCCAAATCATATTTATTCGGTGAAATAACGAACAACTACACATAAGTAAGCCAAAAAACTCATTAAAGTTCAATAATGATTTTCTGTCACAATAGTTGCAACACTTTCATAATTCTACTAATAATTCGCAAAGCCAACAAACGAAAAGGTTTTATTGAAAAGAACAAACAAGTTTTCGTAATAAGTTTGAGCAAAGTACTTTTACCTGATTATAAATGTTCAAAGGAAAAACTACTAAAGCAATTAAGCTGACAAAGCTTAACACTTTATTGGCTTAATCCACTGTGCACTCATCAGTGGCCGTTGCTGCCAGTTGAGCCGTTGTTGTTGCTGTTGTTGGTTTTGGCCATATAACGCGCATGCATTGCATTCACGTACTCACATTGGCAAGGTTGTTGATCTTCACATGTGGCATGCCCAGTCCCAGTTTCATTCGGTCCCGTTTGCCGTTTACCGACATGCGAATATTGTTATTGTTGTTTTGTTGTTGTGTTTGTTGCATTGGGAAAACTTTGGTTTCGTTATCGTTTTCGCTTCTACTTATTGCAGCTAAGTGTGGCAAATGCTTTTGCCAGAATACTATAAATATAAATCATGGCAAATGTCGGCTCGCAAAGGATATACTCAAATCAACAATGAACCCATTTCACCTCTATTTATATATACGTATATATTGACCACAATCGAAATTGAAATCTTATTTATAATTTCATTTCACCGTCAAGCAATGTTGCAGCAGCTGCGGCTGTCCAAACTGTGTCTGATAAAAATCCTCATAAATTGTTGTGCAGCACTTTTTTTCTCTCTCTCTCTCTCTCTCTGTTAATTAATTACTATGCACTTAATCAGTGACCATGAAGTAATTGAAACCTTAAAGCATAAAGGCGAAACAATCTAAAACAAAAACTGTTTGTTCAGCCACGCGTTTTTTTCTTTTCTTTTCTTTTTCTGTTCACTTTTGTTGCCGTTTTTTTTGTTGTTTTGGATGGCATGTGGCGGTGCGACGAGTAGCAGTTGAGAGATGATCAAACTTTAAGCTGCCAGTCCAATGTAACTGGAAAGCAATAGTCAAAAAGGCTACTGGCAATGTTTTCATTAAAAAATATTTTAAAGAAATTGATTTGACAGAATATTTTAAGTGAAATAAACTGGTTGATGGACGGATTATGCATTTTTTTTTGTGCAATTTTAACTATCTTTAAAATTTATGTAATAATATATTTGCGGTATAAAATTTGTAAAATAAATAAATAACGTTACTTTATGTAACTTTAATAATAATCCTTTTCCCAACTCTAAATGCTAATAAAAACAATTAATCAAAAAGCACTTACATTTCCAAAATCATTTCCATACTTTTAAGTCCTTTGAATCCTTTTTCAGATTGGCAACATTCACTATTGCTTGTTATGCTTTCTTACCTCAGTAGTGAAATAGTAATTACAATATTTCAATAACTTGATTCTGATGACTTCAAAAAGATAGAAAAAGAGTAATATAAACTTTTGACTTATTCTTTGCTTACAACATTGAGACCAATATAGAAAGAAATGCACTTGACAATTTTTCCTCGACCTAATATCTTGTATTACCTTCCGTTAATCGCTTGACTAGGTTATCAGGTCCCGAATAAGCTTCGCCTTGCAGATGCAACCTAGTTTTAGCTAATCACAGTACATTAATCTGTTGTAGTTATTGGTTACGCACGCCCATGGGCATTAAGCAAAAGATACAAAAGACGCCAGCATTTCATTGAACTGCATTTTCACTGTTTTTGCAGGCTTTGTGTGCATGTGCAAGTGTGTGTGTGTGTGCAGTTTATGGCTTAATTGGCCGAAACGAAATCGAAACTGCAACTGAAACCAGTTAACCATTTGACATTTGATTTGTGTGTGTTTGGCATTCGCTGTACTCGTTGTCGGTTCGTGATCATCACACCAACGCCATCACCATCACCATCACCATTAACATTGCCATGCGCGTTAAGGCTGATTATGATATATGAACAGATCACGCATACCCAGTGCGTTAAGTAGCCGTTACAATTTGAATGATGATAATGGCGTTGAAGTTTACCGACGCTGTTGCCACAAAAAAAAAAAAACAAACAAAAAGCGAATGTCTTTCTAACTGCACATCTTTCACTCTCTCACTCTCACTCCCTCTCTATCTCAATTTCTCTCTCTCTCTTTTTGTGTGTCTAATCCGAATGTTTTCTTTGGCGCGCACATTCGCATAAATTTTCCGCTGCACCGGCAAGCGTCATTATAAAAGCCAAGCCTTGCCAGCTCGGCGCAAACAATTCAAATCCAGTAACAGACGCGAAATGATCTTCGCAATGTCAACGCGTTGTCGGTGCAGCCCGAGCCCACACTTGAGCCTGAATCGCTGGCTCTGCCTAGCCGCGGCCATGCTAATTGTAAGTAATGCAATTGGTAACTACAACAACAACAACAACAAAAAGAAGGCAAAACCAATCCAAAAAGGATTTTACGATTTTTTTTATTGTGTGTGTGTGCATGTGTATGTGTTAAAACGTGATTTTGCAACATAATAAAACCAGCTCTAAAATATATAAAAATAAAAATAAAAAAATGTTTTTCATAAACGGATTAAATTTTAAGATACGAAAAGGATAAAAACGGCTTAATTTTTTTTAAATTATTTTAACATGAACGTGAATATAATTTTATTCGTTTTTTGTCCTTTTCTGTATGTGAAAAATGTATAGATCGAGTTAAAGGAAAGAACTTGTATGCAAATATTTCTTAAGTGCATAATACTTTCCAAACATTGTCAGGTCGATGCTTGATTTTCATGTAAAAGAAATATACTTGAATTTTTTGATTTACCCACGCTTTGATGTTGTACTAGGTTTCTTAGCCAGAGCTAAGTTCGCACAGAGGCCTTAGTTGCTTTGTAAAGTCTAGTGTAAGCAGGAAAGAAGTGGAATGGAAAGGGAAAGATATCCTTAAGATAATAATCAAAGCCGATTGTCAAGCAACTGTTGAGTCTCTCATTCGTGTCTAGATAAATTAACACATACAACATTAACCATTATTCACTCAAGCTGTAAATCTTGTACTAACTATCCTCTTTGCGATGGCATCCATCGCCACCAGGCACTAAGCAGTAATCGGTAATCGACAGTAAGCACCAAAAAAACAACAAAGTTGCGTGCCGAAAACATTTGATGTTTGAGCTGCCAACCGCCAAACTGGGGTGCTGCAGCTTTCGTAGCTGTTGCAGCTCGCTGCTGTTGCTGTTGCTGCCGCAGCTATATGCATGGGCCAATGAACTTGCAGCGGACGCAGCTCAAGCGCCTCGCCAATCACAAGGCAATCCACCCCCCGTTAAGCCCGAAAGCGAAAGCGCATTGCATTACTTTAATTAGTTTAATTACGAAATATATATTTTGTATGTTCGACGTCTATCTATCTAAGCACACACACACACACACACACACACACACATACTACTGGACAAACTGAATGTGCGCTTTTGCATTCACATGTTGCTTCATCGACAAAGAAAGACATTCAACACAGAAAACAATTACCATTTAATTGCTCCACTTTTGCATCTCACTCTCACTCTTCATCTACTATCTCTGTTGCTTTCATTCATTGCACTCCGACTTGCACTTTCAGCTCACATTGCAGCTGTCGGTGTGTGATGCACAATCGCAGCCACGTATTAGTCGACGACCCGCCGCCAAGACAAATGTTGAGGACTCCAGTGCGGATAGGAACGGTGTGCCTGATCAGCTGGCACTGGCGGCGGTTCGATCAAATGGACACGGACGCACATATTTGCGACGTGGAATTCCACAACATACAAAGTCCAAGGAGGCAACGTCAGGTGAGCAAATTCCTAAGCTGATTTAAACAGGATTTATCTATCACTTCCTTACAAAGAAAATATGTACAAATTATATAACAAATTTCTCTTCCCATTTTCATTTCTTCCAATCTTCGATCAGACTACAACTACGGACAACTGGAGCTAAATCTCATTAGGCCCGAGCACGAGACATCTTCATTGTCGCCGCACACCAAGATCAATGCTTACTACAGCACAACAGCTGAGTCTGTGGGATCTGCTGCTGCTTCTAGCATTGAGCTGGGTCACGACAAGTCAGGCATCCTAGAGGACTCGGAAACGGCAGCCGAGTATGTGGCCAATGCCATGAAAATGGCCTATGGCGGACGGCATAAGGAACAACAAACGCCTTTACGCATTGGAACGAACACACCGGCGCACAGTTCCATCTCCAGTTCCCAGCATCAGCTGGAGCAGCAGCAGCAGCAGATGGAGCAACAGAATCAGGCGAATCATGCACAGGCGCAAGCAGCTTTGTTGGAGGCACAAATGCAGGCGGAGTTGCAAGCACAGCTGCTGCAGCAGCAAGCTCTTCTTCTAGCCGAACAGCAACAACAACATCAGCAGCAGCAGCAGCAACAACAACAACATATCCAGCAGCAGCAGCAGCAGCATCTCCAAGAACAGCATCAGCAACATGTTGAGTCCTCGCCAAATGAAGCCTCACCGGCATCGCCAGCGCCCGTTTATGAAAAGGAATCGGGACCACGCAGCTATGAGGTCGATCCGAATGGCGGCGACATTGAGCGCCTCTATCGCACTAAGTACTACAGTTATCCAGCTCCACAGCAGCATCAACAACAACAGCAGGTCTATCGCAATATTGAAGAGGAGGCGGAGGAGAAGGTGCGTGTTTCCGCATCGACGGAAATACCTAAAGCGGAAATAATGAAACAAATTGAAAAGTCTGTCATCAAGTACATGAAAGAACTGGAAGCGGAGGGCAAGATAATAACGACGCCACAAGAGCTGCCGCCTCCAGCAACAAAAACCTATTACAAAGTGCTATCGATGCCAAACTCAAGCGGATCGGGCTCCAGTTCCAGCTCGAGCTCCAGCGCATTGATTGCCAGCGAGGAGAAGCGTTATAGCAGCAGTACCGTGCGCCCCAAGTATACCAATCCAGCAGCATCGGGCAGCCAAAATCGTCAATCCGCTCAGCAGCAGCATGTTCAATACCATGGACAGCATTCGCATCAGCAATCGCATCCACATCAGCAATCGCAACCGCATTCCCATCAGCAACATCAGCTGACCAAGCAGGGCAAGCCGCAACGCTATCAATCGGAGACGGAAACCGCCTACCAAGCACCGGACATATCGGCAGAGGCCCTAGCTCCCAACGTGGAGTTCATCTACAAGATTAAGACACGTGCTCCACTGCAGACAGCCACAGTGAAGACGGTTTCGAAGCCATACACGCTGCCGTTAAAAAGCAGCGCTGAGCACTTTGATCATGGCGCTGCACTCAAGAACATCGAGGAGTTTGATCTGTCGCATGTGGTCACAACGCCCGAGCAGGAGCATGAGGATCGCGAAAGGGAAAGAGACAGGGAAAGGGGTGTTACAAGCAAGCCACAGAAACTATACTTCAACTCGGAGATCTATCATGACATTAATTCGCTGCCCTACAAAGCGGAAAAGCAACGTCAGCAAGGTCAGGAGTATCGACACAAGCTAAAGTCAGTCGGGGACCTGCATCCGGAGTATAAGGGCTATTCCGGTTACTTTGCCGAACCGGTTTCTAGCAGCATGGAACAGTCGGAGAAGCAGGCGCTGGCCAGTGGCTTGAGTTCTGACGGCCTTGACGATGGCTATCCGATGCCCTATCAGTATGTGCTGAAGAAGGAGCCGCTCTCCAGCAAGTATGAGGAGGAGCGCGATAGCTGGGAGCAATCGATGAGACAGGCACATGGCAAGCTAGTCAATGCTGGTGGGCAGGGCTACAAGTCAAGTGGAGCTGGTATTGGTAGTGGTTCTGGCATCAGCAGCAGCAGCAGTTTGGAATATGATAGTTACAGTCCCAAATTTAACAATAATCCCGAGGGCTATGGATACCAGCATACGTACAGGACGCAACTGTTGCGAGGCGCTGCCGGCAACAGTGGCAACAACAGCGGTGCGGGCAAGCGGGGCAAGCGTGGTGGTGCTCCACATCCGGCTGCTGCTGGCGGACAAGGCAAGAAGCTGCTGCGTGGCGGCGTCAAGGACCTGGAGGCAAATCTGGCGCTGCGACCTCCGCCCAAGAAGTAGTCTGTTATATATGTATATGTTTGTATATATAGCCTATTATATGCATCATTTTGTTAAATATCCAAATCTATTGATGTTGTGTTGTGTTTTGTTTTTTTTTTTTTCTCGTTTGTACTAAGATAATTATAATAATTTATTTGATAGCCAGTTGCTATTCGCATGTGGGACAGCCGCAATGTTGGATATCTGTTACCCGACTATCCGGATAAGTAGTAACAAACAAAATATAATATGCGCTAGACAAAAATAAACACTTTGTAGTACACAATAAACGTAAAAGTATGTTATGAAAATAAATTATACAAACGCTCAAAATTAATACCAAAAGCTGTACGGGTGCAAAAAAGCTAGCCACTTTGGTGTGAGCTGGCTGACTGTATGCTTAAAGTAACAGTACTTTAAGCTTTACGGCTAAAAGCTGAAGAAATAGAGCATAGAGCTTTTAGACTATCAAAAGCTTTCAATCCAGCATAGAAACTGAACTAAACTTGTGTTAATCGTGGACGCCGAAACTGAAAAAGTGTATGTTAAAGTTAGCTGATTTAACTAAATAATATAATAATGATTGGTTATTTTTTCAAAGCTTTTTCGCACTTTAACTGAGTTTTAATACATTATCAAAAACAAGCTGGCTTTTTTAAGCCCATAACCTATCGAACATTGTTTTAAAATAAACATAACTATTAATATAAATCTTAGGTCTTCAATATGAGTCTATATCATAACTACATTCTCAATCAATTTCTTATTTCTCGATTTATTATAAGTAAAATTTTCAAAACATTTATTTCATTTGATTCGCTAAATATTTATAATTTTTTATACCCTGGGCCTGTTTGTATGAGCGCGTCTTTTTAAGAGACATTAAGTCCTATGAGAGTTGAGATTTAAGTTCGTGAAGTTTGTTTAAGATTACCGATCAATTTTTCGGTTTCCCCGCATATATGGAATATTAACGTTAAGTCAAGCATTTAGCCTTCTAACGGGTTCTTGTAGTTCTCGTCAAGATTTCTCGTCAGTAGCCTTACTTATTTTATTAAATAGATTGCATTAAATATTCAGAGGAATGGAAAATACATACCAACTCAAAATGGACAAAAATTGGTTTCATAGTGATCATCATCAAGAGTATTTAAAGATACAACTTCTCATTGAATATTGCAATCGCATATTAGAAATTTCTAAGACTTAAAGGAGAAAATTTTATGTAGTTTCTAGAATAAAAATCAAAATTTTCTAACATATAATGTTTGTGTGATAAAAAACTGCTTCAACTGAATTCTTTTTTTATGAATAAAAACGGCTAAATATATTCAATATGTAAACTTTTGGTGTAATTTTCCACTTAAAGAAAATGGCTTGTATTAATACTCTGGGCAAAATTTTATTAAAAAAAAGAATACAAAAACAAAACACAAAAGCCTTAAATGTACATATTTAAGAAACGAGTTCTCAACTTAAGATGAGAAAAAACATTAAACATTAATTGGCAATATGGGTATTGGGCAATTGGGTCTAGAGGGCCCCAAGTTTGCCATTGCACCATTATTCATGGTGCGAATACTGTTCGTAGTGCTCGGAATGATGCACTGGCTCCTCATAGTGTCCATGCTCGTGCAGATGCGACTCGCTGTGGTTCTCCAGGACGAGGCCATGGTTATGGTTGTGTTCGCTCTTGGGATGCAAAATCTTCAACTTCTGCTTGGTGCCACCAATCTCGATGGGTTTCTTCACCAGATGTTGATCCTCGTGCTTGATGTAAACGGGCACCGCATGATAATGATGGAATTTCACGCTCTGATGCGATGTGGCATGCTTGTGATCCACCTCGTGATGCAATTCGGTCTCCTCATGTTCCGGTTCGTATTTGTGTTCCTCATGCTCGTAGTCATGAATTTTTAACGCGCTGCTGAGTGCCAAGAGTGCCAGACAAGGAAGCTAAGCCAAATTCAAAACAAAACAGAAAAAAAAATAACATACACAACAAAAAATCGAAATTATTATATTGCATTTATAATCGATATTCCTTCAAAGGATCAACACAGATTATTCGAAATTGTTTGATTGATTTAATCCTTGTTTTTTATATGGTTCTTTGGTAGACTTTTGAATAAAAACAAATTTTGCTTACAACAAATTTCAGCATTATGTTTTGCTTCGAGTATAACACACAAACAAACACGCACAAAAATTTATAAAAATAAAATAAACAAACTTTGCACTGTAAAAAAAATGATACGACGATCGATTTTGTAAAGGAGTATTTTTGTTATGTGGTTGTAGACTCCTAGACGGTACTGAACTGAATGTGGCTTGGCGTTTGGGACCAGATTCGATTTATACCCAAAAAATGATGTGGCGAGCGGATCCGAAGACTAATAACCAGTAACAACAACAACAACAAACATTGTGCAGCCACGGCAACGAACTTCAAAATGAGCAACAACAACAACAATTGAAAATCGAAGTCGTTAGCGGCATATAAGAGAAGTTGTCGCTAATGCTTTTACTATCGTTGCTGTTGTTGCATCTTGTATCGCACACGCGCGCGTACACACACACACACACACACACACACACACAGAAACGCAGAAAGTGAAGCTAACACATGCGTGCCAAACTTGTACAATTACAAATTATTACGTTTACGCCGCATTCGCCTGGCCGTCACTCGAATCAGGCGATTTTCCATTGAAAACTTGTTGCCAATCGTAACTGATGGTGAACTCAAGTGTGTGTGTATGTGTGTGTGTGTGTGTGTGTGTGGCAGCAGGCAGGTTAACCACCGCCACCAACACTAACCGGTCGAGCTGTGCACAAATATGTAATGCAAGTGCAAGGTAATTGAACAAGAGTATACATTTATTATTGCATATATTCATTTCGGAACGGCATTTAAACGGGCGAAAAACAAAATGCAAACAAATAAACAAAGAAAGCGTAAAATGAAAAGAAACCAATACTTGTAATATTACAAACGGAAAAAAAAATGTTTAATTCAGTTTTATTAGTAGACGAAAATCGCTGAAATTACGCTAATTGGCAATTGGATGACATCGATATCTGATTGAAATCCCATGTGGGTTTTCCCCCAATTGAGAAACGAGTGCAGCTAAGCTGTTCAGCTATTCAAATTCTTCCTGTTCGGTTGCCATTAGGCGCTGTTCTGCTTTATTTTTTGGCTTCCTCATTCATTTATCAAGCTGCGCCCAAAAAAATGTGAATTTCGTATGTGCCATGTGAATGCTTGTGAAATTGGTCCACAACTAATGATGATGACGATGATGATGATGATGATTATGATCGACTGACAGCCCTAATTATGGTTATGCAGGGCTGTGGCAACGTTTGATGTTGCGATCGATTGATCGAGTGTGCTTAGAAAGAAATGCATTTAATGGAGTCTTTATTGGGGTTCGGCAGTGAAAGGCTCATAATGTGCAATGATTAATATATGTTTATGTTTCATAATTTGTAAGATGTTTATGTAAATTGCAATCTAATCGTGTCCATTGCTAATTGACTTATAATTTAACAGTCTAGCAAGCGCTTTAATCGGCTTCCTCGTGTTCCAATTATTATTTAAATGCACATAAAATAAAAGTGGTAGCAATTAAAATGCAATACGATTAGATAATCATCCAGTGAATGTTGGCTCAGGAAACTCAAAAAAAAAAATAACCAAAATGTAGATTCAAGCCGAATTTTAAAGCCGCTGCAACAGCGCACAATGTTAATGGGCTTTCCTAAAGTGCTGCTGTTATCTTAACTGTTTGCCATTGTTGTTGATGTTTGTGAAATCGATTTCGTTTCATTGGGTTAGTATGCTTTCATTAATGTCAGCAGCAAACACTCAGCTGCACTCATATATGCAACAACAACATGCAAAAGTAAAAGTAAACTACTTTCGCACACAGTGACGACAAAATTTTGCATAACAAGCTGCTGCTGCTGCTGCTGCCGCATAAAAAGAGTTTTAATTAATAATTTGGCAGGCGCTAAAGCCGTTTATATAATCGTAATACCAAATGCCTTCCCATTTCCCAGGAAACTGGTAAATGCGTAAAACGTAAGCGTATCAAATTGTATACGTCTGCTTTCTAGCATTTCCACAATCCCGCTAAACTTTTGAGCTTAAGCTACTAGACTTTAAAGTCAGATTACTCGCTGTCTTCCCCCAGCAATCATTTAAGACTTCCTAGAGCTACCAATCTTTGCAGCTAGCATACAGATACTATTATTAATTAAATAAAATAACCTAGTGAGCCACCCCAAATCAATTTCAATGTGACTAATAATATCAGACTTCATAATTAAATTGCAATATTATTTTAATATTATCTGCAACCAATGCCAACAGCATACGAAGGTACTGCACAGAACGGCAAACCACTGTGTTAAGTTCATTTTACGGTTTACTAATTAACTGTGCCAGAACACCTTCACCTTAAGCAGAAGTCTCTGTACACGTTGGCAACTGGATAAATGGGCAGTGAAGATGGTTTCTCCGTTATAAATTGGTTGATTGTCTTGACACGAATATGTGATTGACGGGCACACTGTAAGCGCCGATGAGCCAGCAATATATCACTTTAGATGATCTAGGAAAGTCTGTTCAAAGAGTTCTGGTGCCAGCCTGTACAGGGATTACTGCACGCTTGATGTTGTGGAGTAGTTCGAGGTAACTTGACCCTGTTGTTGTTCGGACTTGTCAAACAGTAGAAGGCCCCTCATTAGTAGTTGCCAAATGCAATTAGCTTTTGGGTCGTGCGTCGTTGGGCTTGCTGTGCAAAATATGGCTTATAATTGCATATATATTTTTTTACACTTTTGTTCATGGGAAATTTTAAAAACCGTAAAAAAAATTCCTTTATATTGTGTGCTCTTTGTTCCACTTTTTTGCATACTGGTCAACGCAATTGAATTATTTTTGCCCCTTTGATGAAAACGTAAACAATTCACTTTTTTTTTCTTTTTTTTTGTCCACTTGAAAAATAAAATAAAAAATATTGTATGTTGTTCGTCCCGTGTTAGGACTTTGAATTAAATGAAAAACCAAAAATAATAATAATGCATGCTGCAATTACAAAATGTTAATGCAGTCTTTCTAGAAAGCTCGACAGCACACAGATATTCGGAATTGGGAAAGTTCAGTATTGCGTTCAAAGGACCACGCTCTTCTGTTTTATGATTACGATACATTCATATTTATAGCAATTAAGTTTGACTTATTCCCAATAATATATAATAATATATTTTTAATAATATATAATATATTCTTATATTACTCCCGATCTTCACAATGACTGTGAACGTCGCTTCTCTCAATTAGGATCATCGAATCGGTAGCCAAATCATCTTATCGCCACATTCTTCGTCAGTGCTGTGATCTGTGTTACTACAACTATCAGCATAATGCAGAGTTTTTAATATATATTCATGAATAAACATGAATTTGAACTTCTCCCAATGACTCTCGCACAGTAAGCAAAGCATTTCTGTCCTGCATGGCGATTCCGGTTTGTGCGTTTTTGCGACACAGACGATTCGTCAGTGATGAAGTGATAAGCAATTATTCATTCCTCTGCGCGTAGTGAATACTTTCGCAAACCTTTTCGTGAATGAGAAGTGAGGTTGTCCATTTAATACACTTTAGTTGGGTACCGGCTGAATAAAATGTTTTCACTGTCTTTGACATTTGAAGCACGACCTTGAGCATTCCTTCCACCGATGTCCTTTAATATGACTTTTATGGCGTCGGCATCGTTGGGCTACACGGACACACGGCCGTCGCATAATTTCAACTTTTGTAGGCCAACATAAATACTTGATTAAGTAAATCCACATTTGCAGACAGTGCAACAAACGGGGCAGACAACGACGACATTGGCGTGTTACTGAAACGATGTCGCTGACCGAAACACGCTTCCACACACACACACACACACACACCCATACATCGAGCGGAAACTGATAGTCTTACCTTGCAGCATAATAAACTCGTACACGAACATATTTGCATAGTTTATAAAATAGATGAGACTCCACGTGTAGTTTGTTTGCTTGTCAAGAGTAGCCAGTTTGTTAGAACTACAGAAAGCAGAGTCCACTCGACATTGAACGTAAAATAAAATGGAATAAAATGAAGAACAATAAGGGAGACAATTGGCCATTCGAGACTTTTTGAGAGATTTAACGGCAGCAACGCACAGTACTACTTGGACTGTATCCCGAGAAATATTTTAAATCCGCAAGAAATCCACTTGAACGCATTAAAGTGAGAGAGCAAAGCAAAAAAAGAATATATATATATAACAAAGCACAAAGCAACAAAAAGATAGAAGGAAAAAAAAATGGCAAAAAACACGAGCTAACAATGAGATAAATACTAGTAAAAACCAGACAAGCACAAAGCAAGAAATAAGCAAATAAATAAATGAATAAACGAATGAGGCAGCAGCAAACACAAGGAGCAAGAGCAACATAAAGTTACACTAGTAGAAACGACGAAGGCCAAACAAACAATCAACTTGAGTATCTCGGAGAATCTTGAGTTCTGGCAAATAATGAAGCAATGAAATGGCCAATTTAAATCAATATACCTAGGCCAGTAAACAATAACAAAATGACCAACTGACTTCTTGATCGCCTTGTTGTTCCAGTTTTATTTATTTATTTTCTCTTGCTAAACTTGTAATACGCACAGCACAAACAATAAAGCAAAACGCATCATAGTTAACTTAATGCAAGCCCCATCAAAATACATGCTAACGATACAAGCAAACATCCATTTGATTGTGTTTGCGAGATACTCTGTATCCAACTTCAAGTTATTCGAAAAGATGAGCACTATCATATAAAATGGGTCGCTTATGGGAAATGAACAGAAATCTATTTATTTTGAAACGTTATATATAAGTAGACAGCGAAAAGGACAACAATTGAATCAAAGTTAAGTTGAATTTCCGTCAATGGAATAAAATCGATTTCAATATTTGCCATAACAATGGCCAAACAATTTGCCACTACATAGTATAAAGAAAATATGTTTCTCAACAAAAAATCAAACACAATATGTTGGCATAAAAGGATTTGCTTTCAAATTGTAGTTCCAGCTATAAAATTCTTAAAAAGCTTTTTTGAACAAAGGCAATTTTGCAACTCAATGCGAAATATATTGCTTTAACGGTTATGATTGGTTAAAGATTTTACTTTTTTAACTTGTTCGCTTAAAAGCTTTTTGTTTACTTTTCAAATATAAATAATTAAAGTCGATGTGCTAGCTTACAGCCACGTGCAGTAATATGTTGCTAAAAATATTCGCACAGACGTAGGGTATGTAAAAATACACACTCACACACACACACACGCAGGCACACACACATTGTCATCGACCACCTTTGCATCCACTTGAAGCTTGAAGTGTGTAAGACAGTTGCTTTGATCTCCTTTGCGTAGAATTGAGTTTTTTGCCTTGGGAGCTCCAGTGGCAATTACCGACGGCTTGTGCGCTCAGAAAAAAAAAATGTGTCTGCCTGCAATTGTCAAACATTGATGAAGCTAAAGCCAAAGCTGCCTGCCACTGGATTCGGCCTGGTATGACAATGATAAATATTGATTTTGTACCAAAGCATCAACAATTGCACGCAACGACATCAATTGCTTTTAAGCCTCTGAACACACACACACACACATATGAGCATGAGTGGGAGGATCAGGGACACATTGACATATGGCTGTGGTGTGTTATAAAAAAGAGAGAGATTCGTCGTTGTTGTGTTTTGCTAAGATGGAATATGAAGGAAGGCATTAGGATTAACAGCAAGAGCAACGACAACGACAACGGCAGGCCCATCTTTCTGGACTTGCAACGTTTGCTCGTCTAGACTTTTCCACATAAAAGCCGAGCTGCTCACACGGCCGTGTCTGACACATTTTTTGTAATTATGCGACAGATTCGTTTTCAGTTATTTTTTTTTGTTTTTGTTTTCACTCTGTACTTCGGTGTGCTTTGTCTTATTTTTTGTTTGTTTGCCGCCTTTTTTGTGTCGCCGTTTTTAATGGCAGCGCTTTGCGTGCCTAATTTGAATCGCACACGGCGCACATTAATGAGACGCGGACCCGACCCAAATTGACGCTGTAGCTTAGAGCTGGAGCAGAAGCTGTTGGGATGCCTTCAAGACAACACAACAATGAGGCGCTTCAACACAATGCAGGAGCCAAGGCGATGAGTGTGGTGTAAAATTATATTGCTCATGCGACCCGTATGTGCGAGTGATTAAATGGGCCCCAGATGCCTGATGTGGCGGTGCTGGTGGTGCTGGTGTCTGTGGAGTCGAATTCAATTTCAACGCTGTCATTTAAGTGTCACATTAACATCAGAGAGTAGCTCTGAATAAAGACCAGCAGCAGCAGCATAAATACTCTCGCCAATCCAGATATGTAAATATATATATATTTATGGTATGTATGTATGACAAGTATGTCATGCATGCGTTAGTGAAGCCGAAATATATTTTAAGGGCGCAATTCTTGGAAAAAATAAAATTGATCTGTCATCAAACTGAGATGTTTATTTTATATTTATTTATTTATTTTTTTTTTGTACTTATGGAAATGATTTTTGTATGAAAAGCCCAAAAAGTTTAAAAGCTTATATATTTTTGAACTTGGCCTTAGTGGGTTTATTTTCTCATTCACATTCTGTCATCTTAATCAAAAACTTTTGCAACTTTTTTCTTATTGATTTTCTTTATGGCATTATGCACGTAGTAGACTGACCTCGTCCTGTTTAATCCCAGAGCAGAGTATTAGACAGATTAGCGAAAAAGAACTATAAACAAATACCGATTACTGAAACCACACCACACCACACACAACCCACAATCGCATACCCATTTACCCACCCAACAACCCGCCAGCAGGGTTTTCTCGCTTCGTCAGACATGCAAAATTAATTGCTGTGTGTTTGGTGGTGCGGTGGGTGTGAAAACGTTTAAACGCATAATGCTTTATATACTATATATGTATATTTATAAAGTCGGGACGAACTGCAAAAAGGGGCAAACATGAAAAGCACCCAAAACAACAGCAACAACAACAATAATGGCAACAGTAATAGCAGTTACAACAAAGTAATCGAAAAATAAAACCAAACGCATTGTGGCACCAACAATCAGACGACAAATGTGCAGACAAACAAATGACACAAATCTGACATATTATCCGGCATGTGTTTCCAACAATGTGTGTGTGTGTGTGTGTGTGTGTTTATATGGCAAACACACAAAAAATAAACGCTGAAATAAAATTTGAATTTCGATGCTTTGCCATCGGTTTTTTTTTTTGCCGTCGACATTTCTGATGAACACCCGTATTTATGTATGTATGTATGTAGTTTATACATATTTGCCACATATACCGCAACTCTTGTGCCCTTGTTTTGTGTTGAGTTTATTAATATTAAAGCGTTCAGCACTCAATTTGCATTTTTCTTTTGCATTTTAATGACCATGTTTGCTTTTTTTGCCCATTAAAGTGGAAATATTCTTAAAAACAAAAAGGAGCAGAAAGTAATTTCGGTCCACGTGTTGCTCTGCCACAGCTCTCTCAACATATGTTTTGTGTCACGGACGTGCTAAAGTTTCCATATAATTGGTATAGTTGTTTTTATGCCTTTATATACTACGTACTATATAAAGTACATTGACAATGAGCTCACTCACAAACTTAATTCCACTTTATTACACAGCATTTACAACATTTTTCGGATAATTTGTATGCACGTTTTTTTTTAATATTTTGTAATTTCCTTTGAAGCTCATTAAAAAAGGCAACTCCAGCTCACACGTTGTGGCCCTTGGGCAATTTTTGAATAAAAGTTATATGCACTTTCCTCATGTCTAACATAATAATAAGATCGGGTTGCCAAAAAAACCAAAAAAAAAAAAAAGTTTAATGCAAAAGTTAAGCGACAAAAATTTTAATGATGTTTTCTTAGCAATTACTTTGAGCACAACGAGAAAAAAGAAATGAGTGCTCCAGCGGTTAGGTTAACCCATCAATCAGTTGGGTCAAACTACTTATTTTTGTGCATATACTAGATTCAAAGTGAGTTAGTTCTGTTGTGTAGCCTGTAATAGTAAATTGAATCAATCAGCCGATCAATGACACTTAAGCCCCTAATTAGGACATGGGTCGACCTGACAAGGGTGTCTGGACATTATAATTGACTTTGCAATAGATGCGTTCGATTGGATTTGTAAACAAAGTCAGGCGTTGATTGTTTGGGTCAACCCAATCAACTTGATACACATACACATACATAGATGGACAAACACATTAATATTTATGAATTGTATCAGATGGGAATCGAAGCCCATCGAAATTCATTTCATGAGATGCAATAGAAAGGACAAAAAAAAAACATACACAAAATGAATTTCGAATCTATTTTGGTCAAGCTACAAAAACAAACAAGTTGCAGATTTTTATGATTTTCATTTATTTAAGCAAATATTTGACTAGCTGTTAAAAGAGATAGTTTTGCTGACATTATTTCATGTGTAAAACCAACAATTACTTAATGTGCAAATTTGAAAACTTAATTTGCTGTTAAGCCCAAATTGTTGCCAGCATTTTGTTTACATAATAAATACTTAAATAATAGATTGCAAATGAAAATATTTGCACTTATATAAGCAAATAGTGTGCCACAAAATGTTTTACTAGCTGTTGAAAGAGATAGTTTTTGCTGACACTCATTTCACATGTAAAACCAACAACTACTAAAGCTGCAAATTTGAAAACTTT
This sequence comes from Scaptomyza reducta, assembly GCA_035044485.1. Lineage (NCBI taxonomy): Eukaryota > Metazoa > Arthropoda > Insecta > Diptera > Drosophilidae > Scaptomyza > Scaptomyza reducta. Next base: position 125,623 of record JAWNNV010000238.1, on the reverse strand, counting down.
ATTTACCCTGCTGTTAATCACCGAAACAGTTGTCTGCATTTTGTTTGCATTATAAATACTTAAAACTGAATTATGCTGTTGCTAGTCCGACAACAAATTGATTCTACACAAAGGATCCAACTTAATGGCCTGAAATATAGCAAACATATTTCAAAAGTTGTTGCAGTCCAAAAAGTACTTGAAAAGTTCGCAATTCTTCGAAAAAAAAAAGTTAATTTGTATAAGCCATTAGGTACAACTACGGCTATGAATAAAATTATTAGATGATGACCCTTTTTATACCCTGAACCCATTAAAAATTGGTAAAAAGGGTATAAAAGTTTTGTGCAATAGTATGGTACAGCCAGAAGGAAGCATATCTTGATCAGCATCAACAGCCGATTCGATATAGCCAAGTCCGTTTATCCATCCGTCCGTTTGTCCATCCATCCATCTGTTCGTCTGTATGTATGGATGCGTCGATCTCAGAGTCTAAGAGAGCTAGAGACTCCATATTTGGAACAAAGGCTCCCTAATCCATAGACAGTACAAGTTTGTTTCAAATTTTCGATAGCTCTTCCCGTTACACATGTGATCGATAACAACAAAATCTTGAATTTGGAAAACTTGGAGACGGCGTTTGAAACATTCCACGAAATAATGAGAATCTGTGATTTTAATTGAAATCGTTTGACAAACTGCAGAGATATGAAGCATTGAAGTTATGTCAAGTATGCACACACACACATACTTACAAGCACTGACTGTACGAGTAAAGTATTGGGTTCAGGGTATCGTCTAGTCGGTACATCTCGGCTAGAGCCTTCTTACACTTGTTCAACTCTCTGGCGAGTTGGGTTTCAAGTTCAAGTGGCAATGCGCTGTCAAAAGTTGCCTCGGTTGCCATTTTCGGTGTGGTATACATGTACATATATATTGTGGTACAAATTGAGTATAAGCATCGTCTGTTTGTTGTTGCCTTTGTTATTATTACTGTGGCTTTTATAAATATAAAACGCCGTAACTTTGTTTAGCTGGCTTTTTAATGGCTTTGTTTGCCTTTGGCTGGGCAAAACAAAACCGCAGCATATAAATTCATCATAAACGTCGGCAATATTACCTAAATTGACGTATAGCTGCACTCACACACACACACACACACACAAACACTTAAACAAACAAACGGACAAACAAACAGAAAGGCATATTCTCGGAAAATATGCGGCAAGTGCAGCAAAGTTTTGCAGTAACTTTGAACACTTAAGTAAGCATTAAAAATAACTTTTTTGTTGCGCCCATGAGAGTTTGTTGAACAAAAATTCCAAAAAGCAGACGAACTAAATACTCTGTAAGCGTAACTATACTTTACGACTGCATCATTTAGAGTCCAACCTACAGCAATGCTTGAGAATGTTATGACAAGACATAAATTTAGCGTAGCTTAAGACTTTATATCTCATCTTTGCATAGTTTGCTTCCAAGAAACAAGTATACGTACATACGTATACGCAAGGAATGCAAGTTTGTTTGCTTGGTTTTACGTAAAGTTTCACAACTTCAACTAGTTAAAATATATATATATATATTGTGCAGTGTTGTGACTAATTAAATTATTGATTTTTAACGCATCATTAAAATATAATTTCATTTTAACTAAAAAGTCAATGCCAATGAAATTTAATTTTTAATACAATTAAAAAATCATTGACTTTATTAATTGTTTAATACATATTAAAAGTCAGTCAAATGTAATCCTTAATTTCTTAAGATATTTTGTTAGCTTTTAATAAAATCAATTTTTTAAAGTATTCAAAAATAATAACTTTTCAATTCTTTAAGGCCTGATTTTAATATTAATAATTTTCATTTTATTTTTAATAATCATACACCTTAACAACACCTAACATCTTAGTTATATATTTAATTTAGAGATAAAACATTTCATTTTTAAAACAATAAATATTTCAAAGGAAAAAGTTTCAATTTACAAATTTCTAATCAATCATATAAAAATGATTTATAATTTCTAAATCGAATGAAAAAAATTGCTAATGCTTGCAGACACATATCCGATTTACTTCAGATTTTACAATTGAGTGAGTGTATTATAAATTTAAATTGCGGCAAAAAGATAAGCTTTGTCCAATTTTGTGTGAAGTCAACTGTATTCATGTACGTACACACATATATATATATATATATATATATATATATATGAGTGAAGTAATAAGTTTTTAAAGATGAGCAACCCTCGAGTAATATGCTTTGGGCTCGAGTATAAAAAGCCAGCCACAAAAGCAAAAGATACAATACTTATCCCACCATCCAGCCAGCAATCTCGTTGCCACCCATCTTGTGGCCAGACGATGTGATGTGATGTGCTGTGCCAAAAGCTGAGCAGTCAAGTTTATGCATTAAATCGAATTTCCAGGCCGGGGCGGCGGCATAATGGTACTGACATGGTCATGGTCAGCGGGGGCAGCGGTGGCAACGGAGGCGGCAGAGGCGGAGGCGGCGGAGGCTACGGTCAACAGCACACGAAAGAGGATATAAAAGCAAAGAGGGATAAATGGATATATATGGATATATATGAAGTTTTGTAGGTGGCTGATGTTGTCCGGATCGCTGTCGCAAAAAAATGTGCTGCAAGCAGTATGCAAGGTTGCATGCTGCCAGTTGATTGGCTATGGCAACTGCAACTGCTGATAGCACAGCTGCTGGCACGTGATTCTTGTGTTTTTGGCTATTGGTGATGCAGCATAAGCGAATCGATGACACTAAAAGTCCATTCATTCAACATGCTCTGCAAATATGCACGATTGTGCGTGTTTGCGTGCGTGCGTGTGTGCGTGCGTGCGTGTGTGCGTGCGTGCGTGTGTTACCCGTTATCACAGGTGGCAAGTACAAGTTAAGTGCCCTCGCTGCAATGTAATCAACTTTGCAGCAAAAATATTTGGTTAAAAGGCAAAATTGCGAAGCAAATGATTTACATAACTTTGTGAAGCAACATTGCTTTAATTCTGTGGCTAAGCCGCAAGTAAAACAAAATTCCATTAACCAACAAAGGCATTCAACTTTGGAGCGCGAAGGAGCCGAGCCTTAACACACAACACGTCACATATATTCTGAAAGTATTCAACCAAATAGTAAAATTTTAATTATTCAGACACAATCTTGGGATAAAACAATTTTCAAAGAATTGATTCGCTGTCAAACTTTGTTCCTTGCATAGAATATTTGCACGATTTAAATTCGTGCTGAGTGGCTGCAATATTGAGTGAATTTCACTTAAGCCATAAAGCGTAAATCAAATTAATTATTCGCTTGACACTAAATGTTAATCATGGCGCCAAATGCTTCTCACGGCTTCAACAGCCACAGCAGTGGCTGAGGCAGTGCCTGTTAATGACAATGTCACCAGCGGGACAAGCACAATCAGGAGGCATGATGAGACGATGCGATGGTGTTAAGGATGACGCAGCTGTTGTTAAACTTAACCTAGGCTGAACCGATTTGTCGGACAAGTGTTGTGCCGCCGGACATCGGTTTTTGTCTATGCAAATGAGATGGCGCCACGACGCAGGCGGTTAAACTAAGTACTTGGTACTTGGTATTTGCTATTTGGTACTTGGTAGTTGGTAGTTGGTACAAGGGGCAGCAAAGTAATCAAAAAGTTGCGTTTCATTTATTGTCAATTTGTTTCAAAATAATTGCCAATGGCAACCATCAAAAGGATATGCACCCTGGCAGGCAATTTCCATAGCCAATCATCACGGTCAAGCAGCGGCAAACCAAATAAGCAATTCACAATTGCCAAACTGAAGCAGATAAGTTAAGATAATGAAAGAAAAACAGGGCCAAACATTAGTTTTTATCAAACTTAGTTGCGTATAAATCACAAGAGCTTAAGATGAGACACGGCCAAAGCTAAGCCCGATGTCTGACACATATTATTGAGTCTAGTCCGAGTCGGAAATATGATTTTCCAGCTTTCCAACTGCATGCAGTTGTTCAATCAAGATCCGTAAGAACTCAATCGAACCAGCGGCTTGCTCCTGCTTCGTCCAGTTACCACAATCGAACGGATGAATAACTTTAAGATACTTCGTACTGTTAAAGTTAAAGAAAATCATTTAAACATATTTTGTTGAATACGATTTGAAGCCATATGTTAAAACTCAACATTGTCAAGTTTACAATTTGTTATGTGTGTGGGTTATATCCTTTCTTTTACGAGCACAAAATCGCGCCACGCCATGCTGGATATGGGATATTATACTAGCTTTGCGGGGCTACATATTGTGTAGCTTAGTTTTCACTTTGAGTTTTCTTGGTTTTAGTGATTCCGCTTTTATGCGGCAATTGGCTACAAGTGTGCCTTTAATATGTCTCGACCACAACACCAGCCATGACAATATATATATATATGTGTGTGTGTGTGTATTTCTTTTCGTCGCACAGTAAACGCGACATTGACAGCTTAGTGTCCTAAGTCCAACGAAGCATACGAAAACAATGTGTAGATAAGTTGTGAAATGCCAGACCTTGTTGTGTTGACGGCCCAAACTAAGTATGAAGCGTTGAAGGGGTGGCGGAGGTGGGTGGAGACTGAGAGGCTCTCGAATCAATTGGGTCTGAAGGTCTTCAGTTATCACTGATTTGGATGACACCGCACACATGAGGACACTCGATCAGAAAAACATGCTAACAGTTACCAGTTAACAGAATATTTACGACAATGCGAACCTTTGAGGATATAAATATTGCTATTTATTGATATTGTTTTCATTTTGCCGGCCCTCAAAGCCACTCGCTGCTACGGCAATATCATTAAAGGCACATTATGTTACTTTGCAACATAATTCCATCTTAATGAAAAACATTATATAAAAAGAACGAAGATGTTCACAAAACAGCAGCTCAAATTATATTTATGTTTATTAACTTATTTGTTATGACAGATATGTACTTTTTGAATATGTATTTTCTTCTGTTTCGCTACAAAATAAGTGTGCAACATTAAATTCAACGACAGCAGCTGCTTTAAATACATCAGAAATGCCACGTTGGGTTGACTCGATTTGTTTTTCACATAATCTATCTGCTGAATATTTACCAGAGCCAGAGACATAAATTTGCAGTGTGTAAGCGGATTACTTAAACGGTAATTTGCAGGCTTGCTAAGCTGCTTGCTGACTGAATGGCGAATGGCTGAGATAGTCGCCAAAAAAAAAAAAAATAAAATTTAATATTAATTTGGTTATATTTGCGTTATTTACCAATGAGAATATTAAGGATTTTCGGTGATTTTCTGCGAAAGTAACAACATTCGTCTAATTACACAAACGTGCTTTGGTTGTTGCCGTTGCCAACTTCGAACATAAGTATAATTAGTGATGTACATAGCAATGTATATATGCACATCAACATTAGAGTACTAATTGAAGAACTCAGTCAACTGAAGCGTAGTTCAAAGGGGCTACTTAACGTTTGGGTGACTCTGCAACAATTTCTAGCTACTATAACTATTTACAGGCAGTGTGTATATATATATAGATGCCATATAGTATGTATGTGGCATGAATTACCAAAGTGCGCCATAGACGAATGAATATCTGGCTGCAGTTGAGCATTACTTCAATTGGCATTGATTTTGCATAAGGCCAAGGCCAACGCACAAGGCACAAAGCATTCACAGAACCCAATGCACAACCTGAGATATAAGGCGTTAAGCTGCCTGTTTGTTTTTCTTTCGTTTCACCTTGGTGAAAGGTATACAAATTTAAAGGTTAAATAAGGCAACATTAAGCTCTCCCCAACAAGAAAGTATCCATAGCCAATCCAATCACGTTTCGCTTCTTCAAAAGCAGAACGAATGGCTCAGATTTACTTGAATATATATGATTGAACGTGAAGAGCTGCCAGTTGTTAAAGGGTATGTTCACTTCGGTGCATATTGCTTGCTTTTAATTTAAGGCATTTTAAGGTTTGAGTCTGGCTCGTTCTCTTTTTTGTACTTACATTTTTCGGGCGCCGTCTAAGATAACTTTAATGGTGCACAAGGCAATTTACGCCTTGTACTTGCTTTGCTTGCTCCCTAAATATATATGTGTGTGTGTGTGTTTGTGTGTTTGTGTGTGTGTATGTGTTGGTAAGTATGTACTAAGTATTTTGATTGGCATTCAAGGTAATTTACCTTGATTAGCTTACAGCTAACACACAGCAAGACAAAACACAAGCGAAAAAATATATATGAAAAAAGTACATCGAGAAAAAAGTGTTCCTTTTCTTTTTTTTGTTTTGGTTTACACATGCAACCGCCTTGTTAAATTGTAATAACAATAATATTGTTATCATTTTCGTTTATTATACGCATTTTATCTTGCCGTATACAATTTTATTGATTTTGGCCAAACACAACACAGTTTCCTTAGGGTAATTCGCTTTGCATTCAAATCCTCGAATATGCAAATGCTAATGAACACGTGTATGGAGAGTACAGCTTAAGCTTAAGGATCGGCAAGACAGAGCTGACTTTTTATGCTCGCAGCCATTTGGCAAGTAATTAAGTTTTAGCTCCAAGTCTCAGTACTAGTATATGTTAAAGAATTAGCTTGAATTTTGCTCACGTATTCGGTTGGCTAAGGCAAGCAAGCAAGTAAGGAACCTTGGCTGGTGGCTCCCTTATACATTAAGTGGCATGTTTACAAACTTTTACTGGCTGGTTGACCGGACACACAAACGTTGTTATGCCCAACAATATACATTGTAGTAGTAGTAGTAGTAGTATGGTACTTGTTTGGTACTTTCGAATTGGGTCAACAACAGAGATGGGAATTTTTAATCATTTTGAACAAGTTTGTAAATAATAACAAGTAAGAAGGCTCTAGTCGAGAAATCCCGACTAGACTATACCCTTAACCCTATACTTTACGCATACAGTCAGTGCTTGCAAGTATGTGTGAGTGTCTGTATGTATACGCGTATAGGGCATACCTTCTTAATTTCAATACTCCATATCTCCAGTGTTTCTCAACCGATTTCAATAAAATTTTCACAGATTGTCTTTATTTAGTCTAATCTTTCAAACTGCATCAAAACGTTTTCTAAATCAAAGATTTTGTTGTTATCGATCACATGTGTATATCGGAAGCGGGAATAGTTATCGAAATTTTAAAACAAACTTGTACTGCCTAGGGATTAGGCGAGCTTATGTACCAAATCTGGAGTCTCTACGCTCTTACAGTCTCTGACGGACGGACAGACGGACGGACATGGCCATATCGACTCGGCTGTTCATGCTGATCAAGAATATATATACTTTATGGGGTCGGAGATGCTTCCTTCTGCCTGTTACATACTTTTGCACAAATCCATTATACCCTTTTTACCCATTTTCAATGGGTTAAGGGTATAATAATAAGAGCTCTATTTGCTTTTTAGGCACAATGCACTCCAAAACAATGGACAATATATTTGTTTTTCTGGAGCACGCAAATAATTTTGAACAATAGAAAATTAATACGTACAAGTACGCAAACAACAACAAATAGTCTGTTTTGCACTGCACTTGGAGTTTCAGTGTGACCCTATTATCTCTTACTCAGTCACACACACACACACACACACACGCTGCACAGGTGCTGCTGTGTGCGAGTGTTACCATTTGCACAAATAATTGACTGACGAGTGTTGGTAACGCTTTGTTAAGTTTTTGGCTTCAATGGCTTTGCAATTTAAAGTTCGGCCTGCGGCAGTGTGTCCTCATGCAAGCATTCGTAATAATATATGCCATAAATTGTATTACACAAACACGCGCACACACAGACGCTTACAATAACGGAACAGCGCTCTCAATCCTGAGTGTACCCAGTATTTGATTTAAGAGAGCGCGCTTTGAATTTCTCTTAAACCTGTATATTTACGACCCCGCTATTAATTAGTGGTCCATGCCCAGTATTTCCAGCTGTTACCAGTATTTTACCCCTTAGAAACGCACTTTCCCCACCCAGGTACAGTTCGCAGTGCGCCGGCGCGGATAATCTTTCCCCTGTCGGCACAGCTGTTGGACTCGTGTCCGATTCATGAATGAAATTCAAATAACACGAATCCTTACTACAACCCCCCTCTCCACCACCACGACAACTGGCTTAGCTGGGTACAGTTTGCGGTGCTTCGCGTGTCATATTCTTTAAACGGTATAATGTGTGCTGGCTATGCTTGTTTCTTTGCTCGCGGACACACTTAACCCCATCCACCACCAGCAACAACAACAACAACAACACCACTAACAACAACAACTGGTGCTTTGAGTTCACTGACGTGACCTAAGCACGGCAACCGTATCCATCAAATGGACGGCATGCTTTGCAATTAGCCGGCTCAAAGTGTGCGCGCGTGTGTGTCTGTGTGTGTGTGTGTGTGGGTAGTAACACATTAGCATACATGCATGCGCGAATAGTTAAAATATTTACCGCATTGTTCGCTGCATAGACAATTGAATAATGACACTAACTTTTAGCACTTACTCAACTTACTTTAACTCTACCCGACACTATCTCTACTCGCACAGGCACACGGTAAAAAGGTGAGATCCTTATACTCGCTGCTCTTTGCATTTAGATGTTAATGCGCAAGGGTCATAAAGTAAATGCAGTTGGCGTTGGCGTTAGAGTTAAAACCTTGCTTATTAAAAGTATATATCTAAATAAACTTTCCATTTAACTTAATGCTGATTCAACTTGCTTCTGTTCTTGATTATTATGTTTTCCTCTCTTACTTAAGTGAAATGCGTTTTGCTAGTTTCGAGAGCTCTCTCAATTGTTGCGGAGTAAATCAATCCAGTTTGATTACAACTGAATTGATGATTTTGACTTGATTATGCGTCGTTTATCAATGGACAGTTCAAAGCCTAAACGTTAATCTAAATTATTCCAAGGACATACATACTATACATACTATACATAAAGGGTGTTTTTTTTAGAGGTATAGAACTTTGAAATGGAATAAAACAAAGATGATTTTTTTTATTGATATGAAATTTACTTTATTCGAAAGACAAATTTCTGGCATTATGATTTAAATATGATTTAAATGATTTATGCACGGGTCCGAAACGTGAAACTATGCGGTTACCAATCTTATCCTTCAATAAATTAATGCGCGATACGTACTTCGAACAGAACCATGATTTTCAAAATAAATTTGCACAATTTGGAAGCGTTGTTCAAGCATCAGTCTATTCACGTTGAAATGCCAAACCAAATTGAACATACATCACTTAACAGCTGACAAAATGGCTGCCAGTTAAAAAAATGTGTCCAAATTCAAGTTCTATACCTCTAAAAACAACACCCTTTACTATACATACTATACATACTATACATACTATGCATACTATGCATACTATACATACTATACATACTATACATACTATACATACTATACATACATACTATACATACTATGCATACATACTATACATACTATACATACTATACATACTATACATACTATACATACTATACATACTATACATACTATACATACTATACATACTATACATACTATACATACTATACATACTATACATACTATACATACTAAACATACTATACATACTATACATACTATACATACTATACATACAATACATACACATACATACATACTATACATACTATACATACTCTACATACTCTACATACTATACATACTATACATACATACTATACATACTATACATACTATACATACTATACACACTATACATACTATACATACTATACATACATACTTTACATACTATGCATACATACTATACATACTATACATACTATACATACTATACATACTATACATACTATACATACTATACATACTATACATACTATACATACTATACATACTATACATACTATACATACTATACATACTATACATACTATACATACTATACATACTATACATACTATACATACTATACATACTATACATACTATACATACTATACATACTATACATACTATACATACTATACATACTATACATACTATACATACTATACATACTATACATACTATACATACTATACATACTATACATACTATACATACTATACATACTATACATACTATACATACTATACATACTATACATACTATACATACTATACATACTATACATACTATACATACATACATACTATACATACAATACATACACATACATACATACTATACATACTATACATACTCTACATACTCTACATACTATACATACTATACATACATACTATACATACTATACATACTATACATACTATACATACTATACATACTATACATACTATACATACTATACATACATACTATACATACTATGCATACATACTATACATACTATACATACTATACATACTATACATACTATACATACTATACATACATACTATACATACTATGCATACATACTATACATACTATACATACTATACATACTATACATACTATACATACTATACATACTATACATACTATACATACTATACATACTATACATACTATACATACTATACATACTATACATACTATACATACTATACATACTATACATACTATACATACTATACATACTATACATACTATACATACTATACATACTATACATACTATACATACTATACATACTATACATACTATACATACTATACATACTATACATACTATACATACTATACATACTATACATACTATACATACTATACATACTATACATACTATACATACTATACATACAATACATACACATACATACATACTATACATACTATACATACTCTACATACTCTACATACTATACATACTATACATACTATACATACTATACATACTATACATACTATACATACTATACATACATACTATACATACTATACATACTATACATACTATACATACTATACATACTATACATACTATACATACTATACATACAACTATACATACTATACATACTCTACATACTTTACATACTATACATACTATACATACTCTACATACTATACATACTATACATACTATACATACTCTACATACTATACATACTATACATACTATACATACTATACATACTATACATACTATACATACTATACATACTATACATACTATACATACTATACATACTATACATACTATACATACTATACATACTATACATACTATACATACTATACATACTATACATACTATACATACAATACATACACATACATACATACTATACATACTATACATACTCTACATGCTATACATACTATACATACTATACATACTATACATACTATACATACTATACATACTATACATACTATACATACTATACATACATACTATACATACTATACATACATACTATACATACTATACATACTAAACATACTATACATACTATACATACTATACATACTCTACATACTTTACATACTATACATACTATACATACTCTACATACTATACATACTATACATACTATACATACTATACATACTCCACATGCTATACATACTATACATACTATACATACTATACATACTATACATACATCTATACATACTATACATACTCTACATACTTTACATACTATACATACTATACATACTCTACATACTATACATACTATACATACTATACATACTATACATACTCTACATACTATACATACTATACATACTATACATACTATACATACTATACCTACATACTATACATACTATACATATTATACATACTATACATACATACATACACACACATGCATACACTCATAAACACACACATAAATCAAAAGACTCAATAAGCAATGAACAGATGGACACACGTGCAAGAACGTTCATGTCGTCACAGATGTTGTGCGGTTGTGTTGGACAACTTATGGATGATTGACCCACCTTATGACCATACACACACACACACACACACACACACACACACACACACACACACACACACACATCAAATATTCACAGATAAGTTAGTTATGTTTCGGCCTTACTGGTTGGCAATATAAGGAATCTTAATATAACTCCGCTTTATTTATGCACATTTTATGCGGCATTGTATGTACATATGTATATGTATATGTATGCGAAATGCAATATAGACAATGTTTTGGTTTGACATTTTGTGTTGTGGCAAATATTTTACTTAAAATAATAAACTTCGAATGTTACCATATGGCTGTACGTGTGTCTGTGTTTGTGTGCGTGTTTGTGTGTTTGTGTGTGCGTAAAGGATCCCATCGGAGGCACTAGAGAAAAGTTATGGATCCGCCGCACTCATGCGACAATTTAGCGCCTCATAACTACAGCTCCTAACACTGAAGAGCCGCCAGCAATCAGAGTTGTTGCAAGCAAAACAAACAAACAAAAAAGAAGAGAGAAATGTTGCAAAGTAAAAAGCTTGCCACAAAAAAAAAGAAAGAAAACTTACTAGTTGAGGCTGCTTGCCGCCAGGCTGTTATTAATACTTTCTCGTTAAATTCTTACAGTTTTCGTTCTTTCTTTTTCTTACTTTGACTTGTGCTTGAGCTTTGGGTTAAAGTTAAATGTTAAAGGGTATAAATTAAAAGCCATTTATTTAAAGGAAAAATTACCTTTTAACACACACACACACATATACACATATATATACACACGCACAACGGCTTAGCATGATTATACGCGTTTCAGCCCCTTTCAAAGGGTTCTGGATTTAATAAAAAAATTCTACACATAGGAGTTGAGAAGCCTTCGCAATCGAGCCTTGTTGCAAGGATGAGCATGCGGATGCGGATGATGCTGTTGAATTTTACAAATATTTCGTCAGATTTCGACCTTTGTAGATTCAAATTTAACTTTCATTTTTGATTTCAGTCACATTCCCAACATGGGATAAATTTAATTTACAAAGAGCTTGGAAAATGTATAAAAAATATTCTATAAATATTACAAATTTTAGTAAGCAACCTTTTTCATTGCTTTTATTTTTAACTCGACCTCAGGATCATAGTAGGCAGAAGTCACTGTACAGGTTGGCAACTGCATAAATGGGGAGTGAAGATTGTTTTTCCTTTATAAATTCGTTGATTGACCTTAAGGGAAGTTTGCTGCACAAATGCATTGTGCTTTCAAATCTAAATTGTGAATTCCATTGACGAAACGGCTTAGTCTTCGGTTTTGTTTCTTAGCCACATTTGCAAATAATGAATACATCAAAACCAGCAGGAAAAACATATAGCAGAACCTGGTGATGGCTCTTCAGCGCTTAAAGTCCGCCCCTCAATCACAGACGAGCCAATTGCTATTTCCAAGTTCTCCTGGCGATTCCCCAACTGATCGCTTAACGTGAAGTAATCGTGACATCACTAACCTAAAGTGAAAGTAAGGTTAATGAAATGGAAATAAATACACCAAAAATAATTTTATCTACATCTAATTCATTCGTTTTGTTCTTCTCTTGATGCTTCTCCACATAACATAAAAACGATCCTTTTGACAACTGCACACGTGTGACAGATAAGCAAATGGAACTTGGGAGTTACTTTCATATGTGCGAGCTTTAATAAATAAAAGAAGCGAGCTTTTAAATATAAGTGCAAACGAAACTTATTTAACTCACTGTTAAGTCCGGCAGTCATATCAAAACGAACAGAGTAAAATGCATTCCTTTCATGTTCGTGTTTAACAACAAGCCAGAGGTTCATTCTAGAAAATATTCATAAGCCAAAGAGACTAGATGTCTTTCTTAGTCTACTTCCATGTGAGAAGGTACTTACACATAGAGAAAACGAATCATAAGTCATCAGTTAAGCAACTCCAGGAGGACTTGGAAATGTCAATTGCCTCATATGTGATTGACGGGCAGACCTCGAGCGCGGATGAGCCAGCAAAATATCACGCTAGATGAAGACGCCCGGATGGAAATGCGGGACACTCACTGCAAGGACATGAGGCTAAACACCAAGAACAAGTAACCGTCAAGACAATGCAAGGATGCGCAAATCGGTACTGATGAAGCATTGCAGCAGCGTATCCAGCGTCCTGACATGAGCGCATCAGCGTTATTATAATAGGAAAGTGTCTTCAAAGAGTTCAGGTGCCAGTCTGTACAGGGATTACTGCACGCTTGATGTTGTTCGGACTTGTCAAACTGTAGTTTTTTTTTTTGGAAAAAATTTAAAATTGTAAAACAATTTTATAATTTTCTTTTTGTTCGCCTAACTTATAATTTTCAAAAAAAAATAAAATATAAAAAATTTAAAAAAAAAAGAATTTAAAAAAAAATAAAAATTTTGCTTGGCGTGTTGCTCGTTCCGGATTCGGAATGAGAATGAAATGAAAAATTAAAATAAAATCTGTGTTAGCTATAATATGACATATGATTGAAAGTGTACTACGATCAGACAATTCTCTACTCTATCTTTCGATAACAGGTCCTGTGGTCAAGTCGAGCAACAACCAATCCACTGCATAATACGTTGTTCAAGTTTAATAATGTTCAATATTGCAACTCGTGAGTTTAATGGCATTTGGCAATTGGTCAAAACATGTGCTGACACTTTGAAACTTTTTTAGTGCATTTTGAATGCCTTATGGATGATTTTAATGGGCGACAGTTTTGGATTTGTGAGCCACTTGCGTGTGGCATAACGAACTGCTGTCATTTTTCAGGCACTCGAAGGTGTCATAAACATTTCAAAGTCCGGCATATTACCAGAAAACCAAAAAATTTGACAAGTGCCCGCTGTGCCCGACGACGAGAAGCTTTCGAGACAACAACAACCGAAGTACACACAGCAACGACAACAGGACAAGGAGTGAGAGAGAGAGAGCGAGGGGGCTAAAATTGTCTGTGCTGTATTACAGTTTATGGTTAAAGCCGAGAGCAAAAAAGCAACCAAACGAAAACTACTTGCAAACCAAATGAAATGTCGAAAGCACAATTCGTGTAAGTGTGTTTTTGCCAGTTTATGTATGTTTGTCTGTGTGTGTGTCTGTGTGTGTGTGTGTGTGTGTGTGTGTGTGTGTGTGGTAACGCGGCGCTGAAAAGTATGCTATAAAAAGGCCAAAGGCGGGCTACGCACAGTGGTAATATGTTAAGCATTAAGAGACACATAAAAGTAAATAAAAATAAGATCATCATGTAGTAAAAACATTAACAATTCCTCCTCCAAAAACAAAGTTTGTGCCAAAAATCAAAGTTTAAAGTAAAAATATTTTTTATAAAAAGATGATACTAAAAAGAAAGAAAAAATCAGGTCACACGTTTGCTTTCGCCCATGGTGGGATGTGCACAAATGGTGGGCCAACACTTTTGCTGGTGTCACTTTATAATCCCAAAAACAACAGCCACGATAATGGCCATATAACGCCTGCGGCGTGACGCAAATATGTGTGTATGAATTGTTAATACGCATGTACGTATGCAAGTTATGGGTTAAATATGCCAAATATGTCTGATGTTCGTATATATATGTACTCAAAAGTATGCTTTATGGTTTTGTTACAATTATTTGCATATAAATATTTTCATTTCTCTGGGGATCGTTTGTCGCTGAAATCATGTCCTTGCCAAAGATATTGTTTTAGGTTTAAAAACATTATCGCACGAACAGTTTTAGGGCACACAGAGAGAAATATAACTTATAGATACAGATAGAATAAAGTATGAGCTTTTATTTTGAAGTTTTTCATCGCAAAACTTCTAAGATTTATAGAAGCTAAACTCTGAGACATGCCGGACGCATTCGTTTTATCATTCGTTTTTATGAGCCAAATTGAAATCTAGTTTAGAAAATCTTTTTTCTCGATAGCAGCTGGACAGAAAGAGACTATGGCCTTGCGTCATCCAAGATCTTAATGGTTACAAGAAAACAAATTTGTAACTATTCGGTCGTAAATCAAAACTTTCACCCTCGCCAATAACAATGACAAAATGTGCCAGGGTTGTGACTACATAAAAGAAAACACCACTGCGGTTTCTCCATTGCCCAGGACATTTCGCAAGAAATTCACGTTCGGGCTTACCTCTGCACACACATGCAACTTTTTTTTTTTGGCATAGAGAGAAAGCAGCCAAATATAACATGAGTCTTGGACACCTTTTCGTGTCTTCACACACGTTCAATGTACGGCTGAATGCAATCGGAAAACAAGTTTTATAGTTTTCCCACAGCTGCAAACTTGATAAAATTAGACCAAACTAAGATGGACTCAACTGTGCTTCACCCTGTGCAGATACCTTATATAGCTTGGGTCAAAAGTAGGTTTCATCGCTAACAAGAAGAGTTTTTGTTTTGATTAAAATTGAACAAAAACTCTTGCACTAAGAATAATCATAGAAATGTTTATCATAGTATTAGTAAGTTACACGCAGTTGCAGAACTTCATTATGCCCTTTTGTTACACATTGTAATGGGTATTGAAGGGTGGCAGATGCTTGTTACGTGTCCACCAAATACTGGCGTCAGCAGCAGCAAAAGAATCTATTGCTGATAATCAACTGGAAAGCAACTTACTTATGCACAACGTGGAATATTTTGAATGCTCCCAATGCAGCAGCACTGCCTTTGGGCGGCTCTGAAGTTGAAGGACGCATCAGTTGACAGATTGCTTGATGTGAAATTTACATTCTCCATGCACATTGCCAAATTGCCAGTACTCTGGCAAGCTTGTGTCTAGTTGGCAACTATGTTTCCGTTTTATGCTACTTCAGTTTGTCCCAATGACACGCACACACACTGTATGAATGGACTCGGCAAATTCAAATTTGATGCGTTTGCTCAAATTGTCATTTTCATTTTTACACCACGTCAATTTGAACTGACAGGCTTTGCGGTATCAGCAATTCCCTTGTACGGACTTCTGCCTATATTTGAAGGGAAGGGAAGAAAGTTCTACTTCTGAACAAAACACCAAATCGGTGTATGACATTGTTAAATCTTTCGCGATACGTAACGATTTAGTGTCCTCTTATTGTTGCTCCATCATATTCGTCTAGCGATGACTCAAGGTTCGTTGAAATGAAGTACTTTTGACGTCTACATTCTTGCGTGGAATTTATGGCTACAATATTTACATACAAACAAGAAAATTTTTATCCACGTCTTATTGTTTCCCACCCCAAATTTCGTGCTCCATCTGTTGCTTCTTCACTTAACATAAGCCTTATGCCACAGCTGCTACAGCATTGTTGCCATCTTTTCACTTGAACTGACAAAAATATTCAAAACATTTAATGACACTCAAGCTAAGAATGGGATTTCGGGTTTAACTTTATGGTCGAGAGCTTATTTATGTCTGTTGTAAAACTACTTAATGGAGTTTAGCAGTTGCTTTTAAGCGCGCAGCATCCACATATGCAGTCTGCAGACCACCACAGAGATGCTAAGAGCTCCCAAAAAGGCTTCTCCTACAAGATAAACGGGCAGGCACACCTTTCGATGAGACGATGCGCCAGCCAAACTGTAATGGTTTACAGAAAGTGCATGTTCATCGGGAAAACACATACTGAAAAACAAGTTAAAAGGCTCAAGTCGAGAAATCCCGACTAGACGATACCCTGAACCCTATACTTAGCCTTAGAGCTTTGATCCAGCATTACGCCAAGCTGGAAGTATGTGTGTGTGTGTGTACGAATATACTGCGTACTTCCATATATCCAATATCGCAACCGATTTCAATAAAAATTTCACAGATTGTCAATATTTCGTCTAATGTTTCAAACTGCGTTTCAAAGTTTTCCACATCTAAGACTTTGATGTTATCGATTACATGTGTATATCGGAAACGGGAAGAGTTATCGAAAATTTGAAAACAAACTTGTTCTGCCTAGGGATTAGGCGATCTTATGTTCCAAATGTGCAATCTCCAGCTCTTATAGCCTCTGAGATCAACGCGTTGCTTTTTACCCATTTTTTTTATAATTAATGTATCCTTCAATTGTACTCAACATTGAGAATGTAATTGAGCAGCGAAAGATTCAAAATTTTGCCAACGCGCCCCATCAGCGTTTTATGTATATGATTAAAGCGTTTATTACCAACATTCAAGACAAATATCCATGTCCGATCCTTGCTAGTTGGGCGTATGTCCCACAAATAGATAAAATGAAACTTCATTTGATTTGAATTAATAAATGTGTAATCTATTTTGTATGTATTTAAATTTGACTTTTTGCCGAGTTACAGTTGTTAATGATTATTATTATAATCGTTTGAATTAATATTTTGTTTATGTATAATAATCAAATTAAGCTGCGCTTCACCTGAATGGATCGAATTCAAATTGATTAAATTTTTTTTGTTTTGTTTTGCTATTATTGGACTCGAGTTGTATGTGATTTCGATCTGGTGTAAATAAATAAATAGTATTAGATAGTATACAGTTAGTGTGTGGTAGTAGTTACATAATTAGTTTTAGGCGCATAGCAATAAGAGTTTCATATTCATGTTTTGCATACATGAGCTAATTGTTAATTGTTTCTATAAATTTATTATTATTTGAATTGTTATTTTTACTTGCTTGCTCGGCTTCGGCTGTGTGGTTTATGCAAAAATAATGCCTATGCCAACGATCAAAGTTTATTTATATATATATATATATATATAAATTTTGTTATATAATTGTATATTAATGTATATACTATATAATATTTGTATACATAATGAACTTGTGATTACCTGCAGATTTAGCACTTGCAATATTTGAAATAATCTCATTTGCTTTCAGTATTGTATTAATTATTAATATATATATATATATATATATATATATATATCATTACATATATATGTATATGTACATATTTGTTGATCTAATATTTTGTATTATATTATGTCTGTACTTGCGTATTACTTATCGTTTTCATTGTGGTTGTCAATTATAGCAAAAATAAGCTCTCTTTAATATAGTATGTTCTTGTTGTTGTTGTATGTATGTATTTATTAATGTTTTGTTGTTACGAATAATTTTATTTTCATTTGCTTAACTCAAATAATTAAATGGACAATTTATTTATTGTTCTTCATATTACTTTGTTGCTGTTATATTTTGCTCTTGATTTTAATAATTCATTTATTGTTGCTGTTGCTTATTGTATTCTGTTATCGGTTTTTGTTTTTGATTTTGTTTTTATTTGTATGTTTGTATTTGTAATGGCATTAATCGAAAATGTTGCACATTTATTGTAAGTATACACATGGTTTTGACGACGTTATTTAAATGCATTTCATTTTGCTTACTGTTTTTCTTGTTTCAGGCATTGTTGGAACTAAGCTAAGATTATTATTTCTTTTGACATTTATTCAATACAATACAATAATGCGTTCTCATAATCATAATCATAATCATATAATATTTTTATACTTAGAAAAAAATTCAACGAAATCTCATCTTTACTCATACAACGAATATTTGTTTGTTTGTTTTTTTTTGGCATAACTGCAAATTATAAATGTAGTTAATAAAATAAATGTACACAAAATAATTATTAAATAAGTTATTGCTGTCTTCCTAGCGCATTGGCAACTAAATTCAATTCCATATCAATTCTTATAGAGTATTGCCCGTATCTCCCATTTTTAACTTTCCTATCAACATCCTCTTGCTTTCAGACACACACACACACACACACACACACACATACATACACATTAAATGGATTTTCTTTTGCATCTCGCCCTGGTTGTAAATTTGTTATTTTATTATGGTAAAAACACTCAAAATTCCAGTACTTGACAATTGTCTGAACACTTTTTACATAACAACTATGCTGAACTCTTTTTACATAACAACTTTTCTGAACACACACACGCACTCACATGCACACACACATACGCACACACACGTACACACACACACACACACACGCACACACACACACACACACACACATGTACACAAAACATAAAATTCAGTCTTTTTCATGTACATCAAGAATACAGAATGCACAACGAAAAGTAAATAAAGCGTTTCTTTATGCCATAGCTAAAGTAATTTCATTTTAGTATTTTGCGAGTGCTTAGTTTAATTAGATGAGTAGCATGAGTAAGTTTTCTTCTTCATCCTGATCTTGCTTTGCTTTCATGTTGCTTTGCTCTGCTAATTTAAGAAAGTTTTCATTTTTGATTGATGGCACTCTGCGTTAGATGGCCTAATGAAAGTACATATGTATGTATAAAGAGTTAGGCTGGATCAACAACAGACATGCGTATTCCTTAGTCCTTAGTCTTTAGTGTGTGCTGTGTGAGGTGCATGAGCATATATGCATATAGTATATATATATAAATATAAAGGGCATTAATTAAATATAAATTGGCGTCTCCTGGCCGGTGAGCAAACGAAACATAGACGTGGGCATTGTTTTCATTAAAATCTGCAATCGTAACAAAGAACACAGTTGTAGTGAAAAGCATATAGGAATAAGATAAGTGAGTAGATGACTAACCTCGCCCACAGATGAGGACAACAGCTTGACGATGGTATCGTGTGGCACAGCCACAACACTTTGATTGTTAATCTCGATAATGCGATGGCCAACTCGAACACCACCACGTTCTGCAATACCGCCGCGCAGCAGGCTGCAAATCTGTGAAGCAGGTGCAGAAATAATATATACATTAGTGGCAATGTTTGGTCAACTTTCATATGTGAACTTACCACGCCGTTTTGCACGCTAAAACCTAGCTGAAAGAGCGCTTTGGGACGCAAGATTTTGACCTCGACAACTGGCGGACAAGGCACAACGGTGAATTTGACGGCAGTTTGATTTTTGGCATTGCGTATGTAGCTCTGACAGGTGGAAAGCGGCAAACCGACAAGGCTCATGCCATTAATGGCTATCAGCTGATCGCCAATGTTCAATTGGCCACAGCGAGCTGCAGCACCGCCGGACATTAAATTGGCAATAACCACAGTTGGCAGCATGGAGCCCCAACCGCTTTCGACAATGACAACGCCAAGGATTTCGCCCTTTGCCTTGGGCACCACAACTTCCTTTTGCAGCTCCTTTTTGGCGAAGATCTCCAACTCGTCGCCAAATATCTCCTGACTGTTGAGCACCTCTTGATAGTCCATCTCTTTGGCCAGGTTCTCGTTCTCAATGCCATTGGCCTTGAGGAACTCCATGTAGGCCACCTGAAACGCCTGACCAATTGACTGCGCTATAAATTGCGCCTCATCGCTCTCGAACACATGGCATATCATTTTTGGGGTACGATTGTGCTTGTTGGACGCGCCGCTCTCCTTGCTAATCTCCTTCAACGGCTCTCCATCGACTGCGTCAGCTGGGCTTGGACATGAGAGAGTATCGACAACAACGCCACTACCATTGGGTATAAAGCGTCGACGTGCCATCAACACAACGAGATCACCAATGTCAGCTATGTAGGAGATGGTGCGCAGCGCATGATCCATCATTATCTCCTTGAGGTCTGTATTGAGCACCATTATTTTCTCGGTTGATATGAACAGATCCACTTCGGTACTGGGCTGACTTTCACCCTCGGGCGCCTGTCAACAAAACAAATGAAATAAGATTAAGATGTGCCTTCTGACTGGTTTATCAATACGTGCTACGTTTTGTGTTTGTTGCTTACCAAAGCCTAAACATATCAAGGAGTAAGCAGCATAGGTATTATTTGAATGTTTGTTGTTTTTCGTTTTGTTTTGTTTTGTTTTTGTTATGGGAAATGGGCGAGAAAAGCGAGTTGTAATTATAGACAAATACACACAGATAGAGTTAAATAGAGAGATAGAGAGAGAGATAGACAGTGACAATTAACCGAGCATTATTATTCTAAAGGAACGCAACGAAACAAATTGAACACTGAGAAGCTCATCTACACACCTTTGTATGCGGGATACAGCCTCCTCGGCCTGCATCATACGAGTTGATTTCGTTGGCTGTCCCTCGCACACTAGCTGCGTGGATCCCAGATATCGTGCGCGAAACAATACTCCCTCGATGAGCACTTTGGGTTCCAACAAACCTGATGATAGTAACATTAATAAATCAGTTATTTTGGCAAATAAATCAATGCAAAATGAATATTGCTACAATATCTACATATATACACTACAAATACCTTTAATCTTAATCATTTAACAAGTTTTCGTATTTTGTTATTTGGATTTGTAATAAGCAGAGAAGCAAATTGCTAAGGACACCTGATAATTTCAGCATTATTGTGTTAACAATGTCAATTTGACACGATTAGGCAAACAAACAAATAAAAAACTATAAGACTTATACTTGGTTCTGACCTAGGTTTTTTTTTACTGAACTCACTTTTTAAGAAAATGATTATTCTTCTTCCCAAGCTTCCCGATTTTCCAACAAATTATTAGTAATAAATGAATATTGTTTATGTTATTTATATACAAAAGCTAGTCCGATTAAAGCCTATGTCTGCTAAACATGCATGCAACGAAAACAGTATAAGCAAATGATATCTACGGTAGTTGGGCTATGAACGGACAAGGAATAGCGAGAAAGAGATACATAGATATAGAGGGGGAGGGAGATACAGAGAGAGAGAGAGAGGAACAAAGTAAGGGAGATAGAGATATAGAGCGCATTCACTTACATTGCAGGCACGACACCATCAAATACAGAAAATCAAAATTTCAATTATGCAGCGTTTGACAAAAAAGAATAAACATGAAAGTCAGATACAGAAAAAACACAGCAGACATCACATTATTTGATTTTTTTTTATTGTGCGGGGGCGTTTCTTCACACACGCACAGCCACACAAAAACACACACGAGTCATACACACAACTTACCCTCTTTATTGCGTGAATGGGCTTTTTTATCAGTGTTGACGGTGTCCTTGAGCGATTTAATGGAGCCAGTGGGGCTCTTTGAATATTGCAATTTCTCCGGTGAACAGAGCGAAACATCCGCATTGCCCACAATCTGACAAATATCGGGCGAGTTGGCCGTCAACGAAGTGCCAATACCCTGTCGTATGGTAGCCGTCGAATATGTTTGCGGCTTGGGATTGCTATTGTTGTCACTGATGTTAATGCTGATGCCATTGTTGTTAATCAAACCATTTGCATTGCTGTCAGCGGCACCAGTTAAAGCAGTGGTCTAAAAAAGAAAGACAAGCAAATAGCAAATTAGTAAATATTCCTATATATATATAGGTCAAGACTAACCTTTTGTTCCGCGAAGAAATCCTGCTGACCAAGGAGTCGATCTGTTTCCAGATCTGTGTCCGCTTCCTCATCTTCAAGGCGTATCGTCGTTTTCGTCGTAATGGTCGTTGCCGTTGCTGTTGCCGGTGTTGCACCCTTGCGCGGCACCCAGACTGGCGAATCCGGATCTGCAGGCAGCACTTCGTCACAGTACTTGAGCTTATCGGGCTGTGTTTTAGCGCGCTGCAGAGCCGTGCGTATCTCCTTCATGGCCTCTTGTATCTCAACAGGCGAAGAAGCTGTCACTGCAGCTGCTGCTGTTGCTGTTAATGATGCTAAAGATATTGGTTTGCTGTTGACCGGCGAGGACGCTGCAGCGGCATAAACTGGACCGTAGTGTGTTTCTGTTTCTGCGGGACTATCACTGTCAGCAGACACCGCTGGCTGCGGTTGCGAATCTTCCTCACACTGCTCCGGCGATGGCGTTTCGGGCATCGGCGAGGTTGTCACAAATTCGATCGGCTGTGAGGCATCTGTTGGTGTTTGTGTTGTTTCTACAATTGTTGTTGCACTATTGTATTCATTTTGCAGTCGCTCATTATCGCTGTTGCCATTATGCTCATGTTCATGAATGATTTGCGGTTGTTGCTGCTGCTGCTGCTGTGATTGAGGTTGCTGTTGTTGTTGCTGTTGCTTGTCACAAACGACGGAAACATTGTTTTCGGTATCGGAGGCATGTCCACTGCTGAGACCATCCTCCAGAACAGGCATACTGGTGTATAGTTTACCATAATCGGTTGTTGTACAATTAATATCATTTGAAAGGCTATCCAAATCGCCACAATTCGAATCATAATCTGTCGTTTCCGGCGATAGTGTAAAATTACGCGAATGCCGACGCAAATTCGTCTCCAGTTCAGTGTCCGCAAGATCGCCGCTGCTGCGACTGTTCGAATCGATATACAGCTCGATATCGTTGTGCTCCTGGTAGGCATTATTATGTTCACTGTTCTATAAACCCATAAAAAAAAGCATCCATTAATAATTAATTTGCTGTATTTAGAACCTCAACGCCTAGTTACCTGCATCCTGGGAGAACGATGCACCATGTAGAGCTCGTCTTTGGGTATTCTAGCTAGACGCTGCCCAATATAAGCCTGCTCGATATGTTTATCCACATCGCAAACACGCGGCGGCAAGTCCTGGAAAATCAACAAATCAGCATTTGTTTTGCAGTGTATAATTTCGGTGGCAAACTTACCGAACTGGCCACATCTTCGCCACTCTCGGTCGTGTAGTCGGTAAAGCGCTTCTCTTCATCGTCTTCTTCGGGATTGCCTTTAAAGAATTCCTCGAGCACTTTGCGTGTCTCAGAGAACTCGTACAGATAGTCAAAAGTGGGTGTCTTCGAGGATGCCGTTGCATTCGTACCATCGTGATCAATCAAATCAATCAGATTGCCAACGGAGGTCTTTACGTTATTATCCACACGCTGCTTGGCAGGTGAGACGCGTTGCGGAAAACCAGGTGGACGCTTTGGGAAGCCACCACCTTTACCCGGCTGGTTGCCAAAACGACGCGGCGAACCCTCATATTCGGCTATGGGCAGCTGTCCAATCATCTTGGTGACCTTCAGTACATCCTCGTTGCTGCCTCTGTCCGGTGCTGGCAGCGCTGTTGGCTTGTTCATCCAATTCGTGTCAATGTCGTCGAAAACAACAATCTCACCATCCCGCAAGCACTGGCCATCAGCTTTGCCTACATCGGTTGGCGACCCAGGACTTGCCAGCCCCTACGGACAATCACAAAATGATTAAAACATGTAATTAAACATAAAATATATAGTGTATGTAGTGTATAGTTGTAATTATATACATTTACAAAACTTACATACCCTTAACTGAATTTTATTTGTATGTATTAATTACAATTACCACATAGATAACCTTGACACACAACATACAACGCATTAAAATAAATTTAACCACCTTAAAGTATTAATATTTGCATTATTATAACTTAAATCGATTTGGCCATGTTTTAAGAACTTACAGCTCTTTTTACAAAGAAAAAATAGTAACTACTAATTAATCATTTTGAGGCATAAGCGTTCTTCTATTACAAATTTGTATATGCTTCTTAGCTTCTAAGCGAAATAAGCTACAATTGAATAGCTATTTGGGAATCTAAAATTAAATTACATAGCACAAACATTCGAACTTTGATTGGGTATGTCAATCGGTTGTGTCTTTCAATGCGTTACATATTCTATAACAAACCCTTTTATGTTTTGCTTGTATCTATTCTCACCTCCGGCTTAAACTGACTGCTGCCCGGGCTGCGACCAACACGTATCTGATGTGGATGCGGTCGCTGGTAATAATATGCTGACTGCTGCTGCTGCTGTTGCTGCTGATGAAGACTATGATGATGCTGTTGGGCGTTAAGGTAGCCAGGCATCTGATGAGGCGGCGACATCTGTTCAAACGTCTGGTGATTATGATGTTGATGATGATGATGATGATGCATGGGCGTATATTGCAGTTCAGCATTCAGATCCGGTGAGTTAAGCACAGTGCTGGCCGGCGTCACGTTTGGACTCCGTGTGCGCATTTCCCATACGTAACGCTCCTGCGAAATTGGCTTGCCAAAATTCATCTGCAAGTCGGCGTGACCGCCAGATACATGATTCACATTTGTTTGTTGCTCCATCGAATCGTTGCTGCTGTCGCTGCATGAGTTCATGCTGAAGGCGAACACACAAACACGAACACGAACACTGGGGACTCTCACTGGTTGGGATGTTGACCGGGTACTATTGCTGGTTGTTGCTCGTTTGTAGAGCGGATGAGGCTACCTTTCAGCAGCCAGTGTTTAACTCAACTGCCGCTGCTGACATGCTACGCTTGGAGTCGGATGCCTGTAAAGAATACAGAGAGAAAGAGACTTAGAGTAGAGCCACAATTACCATAAACACAAATTAAATCTCTGATGATCTAATCCCATGAATAGTCAAATGAATCACAGCCACAGTTGCTTGGGAGTTTTGCATAAAAATCAATGCACAAAGTGCCAATTAACCCAATAAAAGGGCACGTGTAAACGTATTATCTCTCTATATGTATGTGTGTGTACATTTGCGCACGTAAACTTGGCCTCCAAAAACCGTTAGTGCAGCCAGGATGAGATGCGGAGACGACGCTTGGCTGCAAAGCCGTGAGTCTGCGTATTTACTATGATGCAAAAAACTATAGTGCGCACTAGCTAACACAAACAAAAAAAAACATGTTCACGCGTTTGTTAAACACAGAAACGTATAAACGTTATTTTAACTTAAAATGATTATGATTTCAATGAACTACACATTATACACTGTTCTGTTACTGGCTGTTTGCCGTAACGTGTATTCACTGTACAATCACCCCCACGAGCTGGTAAATGACGCTGCAGCCGCCGGCTGCTTTGTTTTCGTAGATTTCACTATGACCGACGACCGCCAACCCCCACACCCCACACCCCGTCCAACTTGAGGCCGTGCTGCAACGCGGGCAGTTGTCATCGTTGTCTGGCTTTGGAACTGAAATCTCCAATTGGAACAATTATATGAAAACACTTTTTTTGTACGCAGATTTCTTTGCGTGTGTGTGTGCGTGTGAGTATGTGTGCGTTCCACTAAGTATACATACATGTGTGTCTGGGTGTATGCGTTTGTATGATATTGGCATTTAGTATTGTAAAAAATCAATATATTTGAGGGTTTTGGGCGGACGACGTTGTGTCAGCCCAACGACCCACCAACAGCACTTAACCTGCCCGCCACTAAAAGCAGCAGCAACAACAACACGCGACGGTAGCATAACAATGCGTATATTCTGCTGTTTTTTATTTGGGTGGCGTTTGCCCCACAACTCGCAATCTTTTTTGTTTCACTTGATAACTGCACACAGGGACATAGCTTTGATGAACAAGAACATGCGATGCAAGCGGAAAATATATCTCGCAATTTTTCTTATGACAACATACCATTTAACACATTTTATTCACTTTCTTCCTGCTAGTAAATACATTTATAGTTCGATACAAAAAAAAGTAGAAGCCGTTAGTGATGAACAATAACACCGATGCGTTAACTGTGCGTCGACCCAGCGATAGTCGTGTCTCACGACCCATCGATAGACAATGTGGCGTTCGCAGATACCAACGATACCGATAACGAAACCATCGTCGTTACAGAAGAAAAAACAAAACCAACCGAAACGGACGTATACCGGATCGCGACCGTTGCGCGCGCTTCAAGTGTGTTTGCGGTTACTACTACAAAATAATTTTTTTAATTTTTTTGTGTTTTATTTGTTTGCATGCGAGCGAACAGAATTAACAAATTTGACGCGCGAGTAGATTTGTAAATTGTTTGTTGGCCCACCAAAAAATGCAATAAACAATAAAAGTGAGTTAACTTGCGCTATTATCAAATATTGTTTTGTTTTGTTTTCTTTTTTTTTTTGTTTGGTTGTTCAAAACTTGTTTGGTCCTTTGATGCTAGACGTTAAAATACAATATGTGTGTCTTTGTTGTGGTTCTGAGCCGCCTTTTGGGCTAAGACGAAATAACGATTCGCTTCTGTTTTGACTTTGTATCTAAGGGATACAGATACACATGCCATTGCTGCAGTAGCAGCAGCAGCAGCAGCCGCAGCACCATCAGGGTGTGTTCCTGCCTGTGTGCGCGCGCGTGTGTGTGTGTGTGTGTGAGTGTGCCTGTGCCTGTGCCTGTGTGGGTTATGAACCTGTGCTAAAAATCAATACAGCACACGCGTGCAAAAGTCAAACAACAAAGAGACGGCGAGTCCTGTTCCTCTTTCATTTCCTCTCCCACTAATGCGTATGCGTCTTCTACCTTACTTTTTCCTATGTGTGTGTGTGTGCTTCAGGACGATAACAAGAACAACATCTCTTTTGCAATTCAAATTGCAGGTAATTTCACACATGGTCGTAATTGTTTGAAAACTGATTCCGTTTAGTGCATCAACAACATCATCATCATCGTCATCGTCATTATCATCAGCGGCAACACCAACAACAATGCGTTAAAATAATAAAACACCGTTAAACGCGCGCGCCTATTTAGTTGAGCGTGACCAATGCGCCCAAAAGCACTAAAAACGCAACGTTGTTTGCTATAAGTAGTTCTTATTATCGCTCTTGTCGTGTTTGTTGTTGTCGTTGCTGTTGCTGTTGCTGCTGCTGCTGCTATTGTTGTGGCAGCTGCCAATTGCAAACAACGCAATTTAAAACGCACTTGGGAACGAGCAAACAACAATTGCTTGCTCGGGGCAGCTGCAAATGCCTGGCTGCAACTGCAACTCCTTGCCTTTTAAGGCAATCGCTCGAACTTAGCAAGAAACTGTTAGCAGGTTTATTTCTTATCCCTTCACCAAATCACTCCTCTTGGAACATCATCATCAACATTGAAACATCGCAATTGAATAAAGCAAACTTTATAGAAAAGAATGTCTCGAAAAATCGATCACAAAGTTAAGCTAAACTTCAAAATCTTTGTTTTCATGAATTCCTTAAAGACAAATCCCACCCATAATACTTCGATTCCGATTGAAGCAGATTGCAAAACGTACCATAAAATTCTTAGTCCTCTTCCTCTCTTAAATCGTGGAATCGAACACAACAAAATTTCAAAAAATAATACTTAAATAAATCTACAATATTAATATTAAACCCCATTATTGAAAGTTTTTCTTCCGATTTAAACGATTTTGCATTTAAGAAACTTATTTTCACCTGTTTTTAACTGAAATACCGCATCGTAATAAAGTGCATAAGTTGGCATATAATTATTACGTAGAATTTTACGGGCTTGTCAACGCTGTGACTTCACTTTGTTAAGTACAACTGCAAGTTGTTAAAACAAACCAAAATTACTGCCTGGCTGCCCATGTTAATTGGCTTTGGAAAATAACAACTTGAAGTAGCGAAGAGAATGGTTTAATTTCACAGATAAATAAATGTACGACTGACTTAAATGTAAAAGCTAATAATAAAATCTTCAATCAGTTTTTATCGAGAACGTTTTGACTTGACTAAGAGTGTTTAATAATCGGTGTGGTTATTGGTTTTTGATTTTTATTAGCAAGCACTGCTTTTTGTCATGTAATTAACTTTTGTTGTCTTGGCCAAAAACTCTCCTGCCACCATTTTAGTTGTTGTTCTTGACAATTATAGTAAATTATATTGCCGGCTGGTCTGTGTGATTGTTATTGTTATTGTTATTGCTGTTGTTTGTTTTTTTTTCATACCAATTAAAAATGCAATTTTTGCGGCCCGCTGGCTTGGCTTTAACAGTTAACAGTTAGCCATAGCAGTTCTTAACTACAACAACAACAACAAACCATAATGTACATAACATTTAAAAATAATTAACATGCTCTGATTCTGTTTCAGAACAATGGCCACGAACAACGAAGTGCACTCTACAATGTTTGTGCCATCGGCTATTATCAGTTATCAGTTACTGCTATTACCCATTAGCCATTAGCAATCAGTTATAGGCTATCAGCTGACATGTGCCAATGGCTTTTATCTAATCGGTAGAGAGTGCAGAGGAGACTCTTCTCTTGACTGTTGAGTCACGACTCTTGTTGCAAGAGCCATAACTAAAACGATTTGACTTAACTTGACTTGGCTTGAAGGCTTGATCATGGAGCGATTGCCGGACATGGTTAAGTCACTATCGAGCACAACAACAAAAATAACAGCAACGTAGTCCAGTACCTGCTGCAGCTGTTGCTTCACAATTCTCAAAGTTTTTGTGAGTGTGTGTGCGTGTGTGTATCTGTGTGTAGAACAAACGAAAAGTCGATAAACCAGTTTGTGACTTGGCTTTGTTAAGTGGAATATCAAAACAGGCAAGGAACAACGATCATTTCGTATGAGGAGCAACAGGCAAACAGAGACTGAGACAGAGAGAGAGAGGGAGAAAAGATGTAGAGAGCGAGAGGATGGGGAAGTGGTAACAAGGTAAAAACTTCCTCAACGCGTTTCCACTCAAATCGCTTTTCACGCTGCGCAATTTTCAAAGTCAACGGGTAGCAAAAAATGTTGCAAAATAATAAAAGCTAAAACGAGTTTCCAATTTTCCTGGTTACAAGCAATCAAAACCCAAACGAGATGAATTCTCTAGAGAAGCAAAGAGAGAGAGAGGGAGAAAGAGAGTTGGGGAGATAGGAAGAGACATTCCCTTCCAAATACAAAATATGGGCCAATGAGAAGGCAAGCTATAAAGTATTAAGTATTCATTTTTGATAGGTAAGATATATTATGGAAAATGTTCATATATATATATATAAAGACATACTAGAGTAGTTATACTATGTATGTATTTGTAAGTTGATGAGACGGCCTTTGGCACAGCTCGATCAACAGCTGGAGGTTGGCGTGTGAACAAAATTATACTTGTGTACTTAAAAGTATTTATTATTGGTGTCAGCTAAGCAAAAAAAAATTAATACTTATTGACAGAAACAAACAGACAAACGAACAGTATAGGTGTCTATTTACATTATTTTTTATTATTGTTTTTGTTTTTGTTGTTTGTGCTATTTATTTATTACTCGTCCGTTGTTCACTTCCCTGTCTCGATTTGGCTTTGAACTTGGCTTGAAGTTGTGAAGCCTAAATAAAGCCTTCAACTTGAAGTTGAAATTGAATTTGAAATTGAAATTGAAATTGGGGAACGTGGCCAGGCCTCTTGACCTTGTGTGTTAGCTGTGTGCTAAGGTTTGGCTGCTTCGTCTTCATCACAGCCAAGGTTTGCAAATAGCACATACTCCAAACTATCAAGTATTTTCGTTCGCCTGAATGATGATGATGATGATGACCCAAATGCCAAACAATAAGTGCAACAATTGCAATAATAGCAACAACTATATTTTCTTTTTCATTTCTTTTCGCGCGGCTCGCATCGAAAATATAAAAAAAAAACCACAGCCGAAACAAATAACAATAAAATAAACGCACAATGGCCAAATAAGCAAAATAGTAAGCATGGAAATTGTTTAGCTTCAACAAAAATTGTGTCAGCAGCAACAACAACCACAACAACAACAATAGCACGTGCCCCCCAGTACGTAAAAAAAAACATATTTTCTATTGTTCAATAATTAAAGTCGAACAACAACGACTACAATAAAAGCAATTATTCAATATCTTAATATAGATAATAAGTTTAAATACATTAATGTTTGATAAGTAGATAAGACAACACAATTAATTCGAAACGGGTTAATAGCATATTCGACTTAAAACTACCCTATACTAAATATTTATTTAGCTATTGGTTGTAAGGTGACAAAAATTCAAATTAAATACACAATAACCAAAATTAATATGAAAAAAATATATATATTAGTTTTTCAAGCATTATAAAATTTAGAATAAATTGGTATTGAATGACCTTTCTAAACCTTTAAGTAATCACCATACATAAAATCTAAAAATAAACCATTCAGTTTGTGTTTTCTCACTATTTTTAATGTCAATTTTGATGTCTTCAATATATTGACATGTACACAAAAGCGATTTTGATGAGTTCATCAACAGATTAAAAATTCATCGTAATTAACAATTTTACACACATTTTTAAACATAAATATACTTTGATAGGTTTTACATATGTTTGAATTAGTATGGGATAGTGTATACACAACTTTTGCATAATAGCTAGTCTTGAGATTTTGTGTTTTATTGTTTGATGCATATGCGTGTCGCTATTTGTTTTTTGTATCCGTAACATTGCGTGCGTGTATCTGTATCTTCGTACAGTATGTATCTTCTTTATCTCCATCTGCATCTGAATCGGTGTAACTGAAACTGAAGACAATGTCACTGCCAGGCAACCAAGCAACCGCAGCCAACCAGAGCTTACAAATTAGTTTGTTAATGAAGTTGTCTTGTCGCTTAAATGATGATTATGACTGTGACCGCTCAGATGACTGTCTCAACGTGACTGACTGGGCTGATTGTCGGGGAAGTCGCAACCGTTGTCCAAAAAATGTATGGGAAATTTACCTTGAAGAAGTTGCCGTACCGTACCGTACCGTTGCCGTTGCCGTTGCAGCTAATCAATTACGACAGCCATCAACTGCAGATAAATTCAGCGTAATGCAGAGGTTGATAATTATGTTGTTGTTGTTGTTGTCCCCCACGATAAGTTACGGTCTTTTAGTCATTTGTATAAGTTTTATTGCATTGACACCTCCGAAAATGAAAATCAAAAGCGATTGACTAATTTTAGCCCCCGCTGCCAGCCAGACAAACAATATACAAATATGTGTGTTAATCTCATCTGAATTTAAATTGAAATTCAGGGTCAGGTTGTGTAAAAAACTATAAAGAAAATAAATAACAAATAAAACTTTTAAGTTTTGTAGTCGTTACATCAATGATCGTTTATTATTATATTACTTCATATTGATATTTATTTTTTTTTGTTATGAACGCTTTGGAAAAAGCCAAAGTAAAACTTTTATAGGATATATATATAGTAAACTTAAAGTAGCTGGGAATAATATTTCGAAAAGTATCATATTCTGATACCCAAACTCGTATATTTTTTAAAGACTGATTGAAAAATCAATTGTTAAAATATATTTCTTTATATAATTGGGAAGTTAAAAACGTTGAAGACCGGCACATACCAACGGTTTTTTGTGTCATTTTTCATTTCCGCTGATCAAACAAGAATTATTTATACACGAAAACAATAATGAAAATCAACATAATGACCGTCTAACTGTACTGTACTGTAGTGTGTACTGTGTGTGTATAATGTATAATAGAAAAAAAGAATTGCAACAATTTATCGGATTGGCGATTATACAATGTGAATGCAACAAACGTGAGAGCGGACAGTGCAAAAATTAGCTTAGCTTACATTTCACTCTAAACATTTAATGAGGCTACCTCCCGCTTCGACTCTTCCCTTGCCGTGCCTTGCCTTCTCTGCTGGCTTGAACATTCTCTGCATTTGTATTGTCGCCCCGACGCTATGTTGCGTAATTGTTGTTAAGCCGTCAATTCAATTGACGTTACTCATACGTACCGTTGTGCGGATGTTGTGTGCCAGTGTGTGTGTGTGTAAATGAGTGCACATTGAATGCGTCTCTTAGCTGAAACAGAAAGAAAAGTTTCACTCCAAACACAACGACATATCAAATACACTAACGATTCTAACAACTCTCTTAGTAATTCTAAACTAATTCTACTTAATGATTTCTCATAACTAGTTAACTTTCGTACAAAAACATATATGCAACAAACAACAATCGATTTGTTTACTTTTTTTTCGTAAAGTTTCGAATATGATCCAGTTAATACGCTCAATGTTAGGGCATAGTGAGCTCTATAGACACGTATCTATGACACTTTAAGTGAATGCTCTTTATTCGATTTTCATTTCGTTTGCATTGTTTTATGTTATTTCACTTGCACAATTTTTGTGTTTTTGTTTTCGCAACAATAGAAAAATTACCGTTAATTTCTATGGAGACGCGCCAAATGTTGTTTGCTTTAACAACAAAACAAACTACTAAAATACATATAAAATGGATAGATTTATTTGTAGTTAAGTCAAAGTTGTTCAACTTGTTGTTTTTTAAGTCAAACAAAGTAAAGTGCAGCATTGGCCAGATTTTCGGATCATCGATCTGTGATATAATTATGGTGTTTATTGAAATAAGATATCATTTTGCATAATTTCACTTTCACCTGCCAGCAATTAAACAAATCGATGATGCCTGATGAAAAGTGTTTGCCGATAAACCTCAATGCATCAATGCTCTTTTCTTGGTGTGTTGAAAAAGGGGTTGAATTTAGTTGGCCAGTTCGTTGCGTGCTTGGAGATTGGCCAAAAGCAAACAATCAAAAAAATACTGAATATACAAACATTCAAATATTATAGTATTTTTTTTTTTGGCAAACATTTACATTTTGACAGACGAATTTCCAAAATATACATAGTACATAATATGCCTACGTACAACGTTTGTTTGCCAAACAGCAAATATACTATATGTTGTTAGCAAGTATTTGGCGTGCCATTTAACGTGTGTAAACAATGTGGCAGAAGTTATTGGATTCGACCAACTGGGTAACTGTCAAAGGATACTTGCCCCAAACCATGCTTAAGGCCTTTGGGAGCACATAAATTAAATAATGCATACTGGCGCCACGACTGGATGTCGACCTTAAACAACATTAGAAGCCCTTCAATGAGCACAGCAATAATCTCAAGGGCTGTTTTTTTATATTCCCAACTTATTGGTGTCACGTTACACTATCTAACTAAGGATGAAGTGCTCAAAGAAAGTAGATTATCATACTATCAGAAGATATCTGATCCCTATCAGCAATCATTATTTATTTTGAAACTTGATGTTCAGTAATGAATAAAGATGCAGTTAAGTTTGAAGCACTTGAGAATAATCAAACTGTTTTACTTTTCCTGCTCAATGAACCTTTCGTTTAAAACGAAAAGTAAGCAAGATGTGTTGTACTTGTTTGAAGCGCAAATGTTTAGTCAAACTAGAGCAATGAATTTAGCAATTCTTTATTATGTTATGCGTGTTTAAAAACTGATTTCGAAGGCACATTTCTCCTCATACATATTTATATTCTTATTGAGGTTGCATTTAAGCTTAAGCCGTAAACAAAAACGAAAAACTGCTTTAAAATGTTCAACAAGTATTTCAATTATCGTGTAATGATGATGTTCATCTTACGGATGCAATAACGATGCACTTCCTCGAAAGCGTTTAAAATGCCGCAGTTTAAGTATTAATATCCGCATGCGAAGGTAGTATATGTAGAGAGTTGATGATGATGCAAAGGCATAAAGCAGGAACAACTAATAATAATGCTGGCATTTAGTAGATGGGTAGTTAGTGATCATATATTGTAATATAACGATGCGAAACAGTTTCCACTTTCAATTATATTGGCGATGTAAGCAACAATTAATGAGCGAGACGGCAAAGTGTTGTAATTAATTATCAATTACAATTAAACATAATAAATTATGCTACAATGTGAGGCTGCAACATGTTTCTGTTGTTGTCGCTATCGCTCATTATGTCATCAGATTGCCAGCATTTTCTTTTGTTAGCCAAGACGAGAAAACGCTTATTTAAGTTTTATTTTCGAAAGTAACCCAGGCCCGCCCGCTGCTTAAGTAGTGCAATTAACGAATGTCGAAAGTAAAAGTGTGTGCAAAGTCCGCAGGGGAAAAGCCAAAGGGATCGAACTGAACAAACAATCACAACGCACACACACACATTGATACAATATTATGTGTGTTGCATATGGAATCGCCATTGGATGAATAATGGCCAGCAGCATATCCAATTCACTAGTCGAGTCTGGCTACAAACCTTTTTTGCGTTTGCATAACGTGATTAAAGTTATGTTATGGCCAACTAAACAGCTTCATTCAAATTGGCATTTAGTTTGCGTGCAAATCAATAACATATTATTCACATTATAACAAGTCAATGGTCTCTCTATCCCTCCCTCTCTCTCTCTCTACCCCTCTCTCTGACAGCATTGTTTGCCAATGAAAGTTGTTGCCCCT
This sequence comes from Scaptomyza reducta, assembly GCA_035044485.1. Lineage (NCBI taxonomy): Eukaryota > Metazoa > Arthropoda > Insecta > Diptera > Drosophilidae > Scaptomyza > Scaptomyza reducta. The sequence continues at coordinate 89,821 of JAWNNV010000238.1, read as the reverse complement.
GCTGCACGCTGCAAGTGCACCTTGAGAATCGAATTGGTTCTCATAATTTGTAATGCTGGCGCCAGCTTTTGCCCTCAGCTAACCGAAACAGCTTATCACACTCAAAACAATTATGTTTGTGTATATGCCAGGGCCTTTTTAAATTATTATTCAGATTTTCCAGCACAAACAAAATATAAAAGTCACAAAATAAACTACATGAAAAACGTTTTTGGCTTCCCCCATAAAAGCCAAATGTTTCTTATTTCACAGATTAACAAACAAATCACTTGAAAGAAAATTGAAGTCAAACATTTAGCTTGTACACGTATTTTGTTTTGAGTGTAGCTTTAGTCTCAGGTCTCTCCGTATCGTTTGTCCATGGCAACTTGGCTGGCTAACCTTCAATCTCATATTGGCTGGCTACTGCTAACTGCTTACTGCTCGCTGCTTATTGTTGACCGGCTCTGACGTCAATGGCTTTGTTCTGACGCTCTACGTGCTGTATGCGCAATCTGAGCGTCAGGTCATGTAATGGCCACACACAGAGTAAGAGAGAGAGAGAGAGAGAGAGAGAGAGAGAGAGAGAGAGAGAGGGAGGGAGAGCGGCAAATGAATTTGAATTTGAGCTACTGCACATTAAGTCAGTCTAAATTTAAAGTTTAGGCAGGCAGTTATTATTTATTACTCATTCATATTGTGTAGGCATGCACGTAAGGAATTCTGCTTAATAAGTAAGACAAAAAGTTAAAAGTTTTCGAAATGTTCAATGTTTAAAGTAAAGCTGAAGATTGCGCAAGGAAACGTTCATAATTTTGTGGAATTTTTTTTTAAATAATTCTTTACATATTTTATGGTCGGTCCCAGTCTATTGCAATGTTCTTCGTACATCATAAAATTGCATCATTTATTGTCGTTCGTCTATAGAGTGAATGCAAGCTTAAGACTCAAACACTTAATTAGTGTAATTAAAAAATATTTGGCAAATGTGATTAGCAAAATGTGGAAGTCGTCAAAGTCGTCATCCTCATCATCATGATGATTTGCACATGCTTGACTTGACCATTTTCAGTTTTAAGTATTGCGTTTCACGATTCGTGTTCAGATTTCAATGCTGGTGTTCGTCTGTTGTGCATTGGAATTGCGCCTGATCGGATGGTTTGCCTGATATTGCCAATTCGGATGCGCGGGCTTCATTAACCAAAAATGTAAACAACTGAAGTTGAATGTTGATGTTCATGCTGACGCTTATGATGATGTTGATGTTGATGTTGTTGAAGTTAAAGTCGAAGTTGAATGAACGAACGATACAAAAACAATTAGCTGGTAATGACATTTGAGGAGCCTAATGACTCCATTTGTCAGTCCGCCGCTGTCAACTTAACTCTTGACTGATGTTGTTCGCAACTTGCTGTCATTGAAAAGTACGAAAAGTTGTTTGAACAACAAAAAGAAATAACTTCCTCGAGATGACTGCCATCAGCTGGGAAAGTGTGTCAGCTAGTCGGCTTTATCAATTGGGTGACCCCGTTGAATGTCGACGCTGGCGTTGCGGGTGTAACCCACCTTAAAATTCTAAGCACGCACGAATCACACACACACACACACACATGTACACCGAACAAAAACATTGTTAAGCTTAATATTTGTACTATTATTGTAGAATTCTAAACGTATTATAGTTGAATTCAATTTTATTTAAATATATATAACAATTCCTTTAGATAATTTTCTAATTCTCGTCTAAAACAAACCATACCGTATTCTTATGCTTGACTAATTTTCTTGCAGTGTAGCTTTGGCAGTTAGATTTGCATGTTGCGGCACTGTTTAGTCAGAAGCGTTGCCAAAAATGGTTAACTTGAGCTGTTGTCATCGTCGTTTCTGAACATCAGACTTTCTCAACTCACTTTGAGCTGCCCAAAAAAAAACAAAGTCGTCTGACATTTTGCCATATATGTTCATATGTACACACGATTTGTGTATATAGTAAGCACACACATACGAGAAGTATCTGCATAAATACATTGTATACAGTTTGGAGTCAGTTTTGTGGGGCGCGGTTGTTGAGTTCTCAACAGAATGCTTTTCTGGTTGCCCAACCCATTTGTGAATTGCGTTTTAAATTTCAACTCTCAGTTAATCGGATCGGATAAATATATACCCAACAAACATGTTAATTAGTTCTGACTATATTTAGTAAACCAGTTAAGTGTTCATACAGTTTTTCAATTGCGCAATTAAACATAATTTACCATCTGTTTGTTGCCATTTCATTGATCTGCCCGCCACAAAGTCAATGCGCAATTCTGTATTCACTGGAACTAAGTTGCATGCAATTTTCAAAGAAGTTCTAGTTTCTCATAACTGCAGATATATCACAACGTAAGACTTGTACAAGCGTTTACTTTCGACTCGAGGGCATTAAACGGCTTTAAAATACAAACGTTATACTTAAATCTATGTCTGCATCATTGTGTTTAGGGCTTTGCAGTTATTCATTTCAGCTTTTCATTTAATTGTACAAGTTGATGAGCTTTTCTCCTGTTAAGCGCCTAAAGTGCGCCACGCACCAGTTCAGAATTACCCAAAACGATGTAAAAATACACTTAATTATTTCAATTGAAGTTGGGGCCAAAGTCAAACTCAAACTGCAATCTGTGCTCAGGTGTCGGCTTAGCCGAGTGCGTCCAAATGGAAATCAGAGCAAAGATCTTAAAATTTTCTCATCATTGCTTTTATTCATGTATATCAATGTTTTTTGTGTGTCCTTACAGTTGAAATCGGAGTTTGAAGCTTAAGTGTGTACCACATATAGTTCCGGTCCACGGGCAAAAGCGAATCTGTAAGTATCAAAGAGATCAACATTATTAATTAAGTACACATGTCAAAAGTACGCGGGCAAGGCGGGTGGGGTGTGGCACATCCGCAAGTTGCAAATCCGCAGACGCAAAACCACAACAATGGCCAGCCCAACAACAATCATAATCATAACAATAACAATAAGTGTAGGAAAAGACGCTACTTCGAATACTAGTACACATACATACATACGTACAAACATGCATACGTACAGTTTTACATCCATATGTGAACTCGTGAGTTCAATTGCGAAATAAAGCAAACCTTTGCCATTGTTGGCTAATGCAACAAAAACAACAAAAACAAAAAAAAAAAGCAACAACTGCAATTGCATAAGTATGCTAAAACAATCAGAAAATATTTGGTTGAAACGCTTGGAATCGAATCAAACACATCCGACTACAAAATACTAAAATATTAATGGGCAGGCTTAGACATCGATATAATTGAAGGTAATCGATTTAAGTGTCTCCTTTTCGGAGCTATCGCAATTGACAGTTCGTTAAGGCAACTTGCAAGTACAACGAAAAATTTAGTTTCGTGAAAATGAAAAACTTTAATCGCAACAAGGCTTACGGCAAATATGGCGGTTGGGATCTACCGCCGAATATGCCGCTGAACAATGAATATCCTCGTTTCGAGGGGCAAGCCATTCCTTGGGCTGATGCACCAATAATGCGAAGTCATTGCACTGGCAATCCATTTGTGAATGCGGAGGTAAGCTGTTGTTATTGACCACAAATGGTTGAATATATAGTGAGTCCTTCTTCTTGTCGCAACAGGCACCAGGGGCCAACATGAACGCCGAATGGTATGCGCTTAACAATAATTCGAGTGGTCACATTCGGTGGATGTTCACGGCATTAAGTGCTGAACAGATAAAGCGACAGTTTGGCGTTTATGCTCAACCAAAGGTTGCATATTTTGCCATTGATCTGCCGCAAGGGGTGTTATCCTTGGCGCCACAATTTGCGTTCGCACCGCCGCGCAAATCAATTCACTTGGTTGGCGACGAAATCAACGATGGTCAGGCGGAAAAAAATTCTCACTTTGATATGCTGCCCTTGGGCAGCGATCATATCGCACCAGCTCAATACAATATGCAGAATGTTACCTTTCAGAGCTACAGTTTGATGACGCTGACTGTTAACGAGGCTCTGTCCCAGCGCCCACACAACATTGTGTTTAATGTGATAAATGTGTCGCCGGCGTATCGTATGAATCCTCAACATCAGCAGCGTCTGCATGCTGCCATTCGGCAGATGAATGTACCGCTATCAGCGGCATTGCTACCCGTTATAGATGAGCTGTATGCTGATTACAATGAACGTTACGCTCCAACAGCCAAGAACAGATCCAATGTTGTGAATGAGCGTGTCGACACTTTCTTCAAATACACAAGTCACAAGCTCAAATCGACTGATACGGTTATGGCTCTGGATGCTAACGGGCAATATCAGCCAATGATCTTCTCGGAATGGGGTCAACGAAAGAAGGATTCAGGTGCCTGGGACTTCAAACCATAAGGTTTGCAATAAACTGAAGGCCTTAATGAACTTAAAAAAAAAAAATTGTTGCCAAAAACAACAAAAGCATTAAAACCCAAAATCATTTTGAAATTAATTCGTTGCGTTGGTTAAATTTGTTAAGCAGTTTTCAACCCTTACAAAACCTTTGAACATTTTTCACTTTCGCCTTTCTGCAACTTTTCACAACTTTTTCACCTTAAAAAATCAAAGAGAAACACAACAAAACGACAAATAACTGTAGAAAGTAAAATACTATGCACGTAGTTCGAAAACAAAATGATAAAAATAAAATAAAGCTTGGCAAAATCAATTGTTTGTGTCATTTGTTTGGGCTACAAAAGTTTCGTTTTCTAATATTACCAAATATTGCAAACACAAAGCGCAATGACGATTATTTAGCCGCAAATGCTGGAAAGTAATGGTCAGCACGCACACACACACACACACACACACATGCTATATATAAATAAGTGGTGTCATTGCCAAAAGCCTTTTACTTGTGGCTTAAAGTACTATAATTAGCTGAGGTACGCAAGCAAAAGGAGAAGCAGTTTCCACAACATCCGAAAGTACTTTTAATCAGGACAAAAAGCTAAAGCATTTGAATAAACTATTTCAAAATGTAGTCTGTTTAGACCAAAATATTCTTGCTTATAAATCTTAAATATATATAAATAATTATATATATATCTATATATAAAATATAAGGTAAGACATACAATTCGCACTTATTTTCGTCTCACCTTAGACTTGTGTTTCAAATCTCCTTTTTATTTGTTTTGCTGCTCAAGAGAAATCTGACGACTAAGTTTCGCTTTGTTCTCAGGCCACAAGACTTTCGATTTGCATGCAGTTAAATCAAGTTGTTTGTTAGATAAGTGAAAAGTAAAAAAAAAAAACACGCATACACCCGCAGTAAAACTCATCCCGCAAGCAACAATTGTAGAAATCTCCCTGGGAAATGCAAAAAGAAAAAAATAAATAAAATAAAATGAGTTAATTGTTATTGTTCATCTTGCTTGGCAAGAAAAAAGACACGCAAAGCGAAACAAAACCCAAGTAAACAAACGAAAACAAAAAACAAAAAAACTTTTAAAACAATTATTTGGCATTGATGTGGGATTTGTTGGCTTTATGGAGTTGCTAATTGAGGTGCAACATTGTTCTGGGCAAAATTCTGCAAATAAAATACAGATTTCAACTGTGAAAGTATTTTTACATTTATTTTAATTTAACCATCATGCATACTTGATGCACCTGAAACTAACTATTGACAAGAAAGAAAATTGCTAACTAAATTTAACTGGAGCGGTGAAACCCGTTAGAGTCTTTTGGAAGCGAGCGAACTTATTGTATTTTGCTTCTTTATTCATCGATATTGCGGAAGTGCTTGCTGCCTTTGGCACTCTTGGTGGTTTTTTGTCGTTTATCATTGATATTTTTGCAGCGCTAACTTCCCTCGATATTTTCGCGGCTCTTTTGTCCACATTCTGTGATATTTTGGAGGTGTTAACATCCCCAGACATTTTCACAGCTTTTTTGCCGTCATCTATAGATATTTTTGCTGTGCTTACATCCCTCGATATTTTCGCATCTTTATTGCCATGATTCACAGATATTTTTGATATGTCTTCTTTCTTTGACACTCTCGCAGATTCTTTGTCGGAATTGAATATGTGTTTTGATGTACTCGGTTCCTCATCTATTCTCGGTAATTTTTTATCGCTGGATAGTGATACTTTGGACGTTTTGCGTTCTTTTGGTAGTGATCTGGGTGATTTTCCATCAGAACTCAGTGATATTTTTGATGTGCTTACGCCCCTCAAAATTTGAGTAGCTTTTTTATCATGATGCAGGGATGTTTTTGATGTGTTATTATCCCTTGACAATTGCGCAGCTTTTTTGCCGGAAGCCATAGATATATTTGTGGTGCTAACTTCGCGTGATATATTCGCAGCCTTATTCTCATGTTCCATAGATATTTTTGCTACACTTGTGCAGCTCTGAGGTTCCATTGAATTTTTTTGTGCAGATGGTTTCTTGTAAAAGATTATCTGTAAGCCTTCAAACGCCTTATTTTCCTCAGTCGAATATTCCATCTTCAAGACGGTTTGACGAAAACGCCAAAAAGCGGGATACTGCGTAGAAGAAAATAAGTTTTTATAGCATGATGATAATGATGATAAAGAATAATGTTGTGATCACCCACCGTCGCCTCATAGTTCCTTTGGACAGCATCGCAACGATCCAGGATGATGTTGAGAGGATATTTAGGTTTGTCCTCGCGTCGAGCGGAATAAATACTAAAGAGAACCTTGCCGGTAAGAGTCGGACAATTGAATAGATAGAGCTCGGTTATGTCAGGACATCTCTGGATCAGAGCCACCAACTGAGTATCCGTGAGATCAGGACAGCAATTCAATACCAGATACTTCCGCACACAAGGCATTTCCTTTTTGCAAATTAAACGATCATCAAATGAACAATGGTTCAGCACAAGTCCTTGCAGCTTCCTGCAACGTCCCAGACCCACACCCAACCAGTTTAAGCCTCGGAAGTGGAGACATTTTAACTGCAAGACCTCAATATCATTAGCCCTCTTCTTCAGCACCAGGCGCAAACACTCAAAGGTCAGCTTCTCCTCACTCTGTGTGGCGCTTACGGTCAGTTCGAGCAAACGCAATGCCGACAAAGACAAAACATTTTCGGACACACTTGAGAAGATGCTCATGGGCAATAGAAGCTCCTGCAGATTGCTGCAATTAAAGGTGTCCTGCATGTCGGACGGTGGATTGGGGCTCTTGACGAAGAGTCGCTTAAGATTCGTGCAACGCTTAAATATCCCAGTTAGTGCCGACTGTGACACATCGCCATGGAGCACTAGCATCTCCAGCTGTGTGAACTGCTCAATGAAATGTACTTGGACATCACAGTGGACCCGAAGGCGTCGCAAGTTGCACAGCAACTTGGGCAAAGCGTGCAATGGCCACTGGGGCATCATGACACCGCTTAGCACAGCCCGAACCCGTCCACGAGCGGAACGATTTCCAGTATTGGGCGGCGGTTGAGGCCTTGCCGTGGCCTTCAACTGTGATTGTGGCGACAATAGAAGATTGCAGAAGTGCACATTCATGAGTGACTTGATGCCAGCACGATCGAGTACATTGAGATTCCGTTGCAGACTCTCCGCCGTAAAGTGCACGCTGAGATAGTTATCCTTCATGTGGCCCACAAAGAAAGCCAACAGTTCGCCGTTAAGACCCTTCTCGAGGACGCGAAAATCCAAACGTTTGTGTGCATGTGACCAGACTTTGTCGCAAGTCGAGCGTGTTTCTTTATTTGTGCGATATAGTTTTACCTGTTCGCCTATTGGCAGCTTCACAAGAAGATTATGCAACTGGCGGATTCTCTTCTCCGACCCTTTCTTCACGACTTCAACCGCTTTGGTTTCGCTATCGGCGGTAATGCTGCTGCTGCTGCTCGAAGATTCGCGTTGCGTTCGATTAAACCGATTCATTGCGATTGCCTGATTAAAACGAATCGTATAAAATTACAAAAACAAAAATGTATAAAAAGTTCTAAAATTTGCAAAAATTTTTGAATTGAATGCTGGAAGTGTTCACCTATGACTGAAAACATATGATTTCTTTGTGCCTCTATCGAAGTGAAATTTTGACACAGCCTGCTTCAATCCCAAAAACAATGTATATTAACTAAAATTATCGATATCGATTTTCCCACAATGCGATTAGAAATTTCAACAACTTAACATCAGTTCAAACTTGTTGTACAATATTTAATATACAAATTTATAAACATATTGTAACTGTTCTTTTAATTGTCTAATACTGGACTTAGTGTACCAATTTTTTTGTACATGCAAGCATTTCAGCACTCCGCAAAGCAACATCTCCCACCCTCTTCTCTTAGTCTTTCTCTGCCGCATTCACCTTTGCGTCCCACAAATCTATGCTTCCATTGACATCGCGTGCCACGCTGCCGACATTAGAAAGTGAGCGTGAACTTTCCCATTATTTGTTGTTGCCCGACATGTGTGTGTGTATTTACCTGCCACGCCCACTACTACAATGTCTTGTCTTTGGCATTTGCATAATAAGTATGCCGCCCTGCATTTAATAGTTTGCCATTTGGCCTGCCGCCTTTTCAATTTGCATTGTAGTCTTTCTTGAAGGTTGCACTTGTTTTTTCTTTTTTTCTCTTCTTTAATTGCAGTTACAGACTAAGGCACACACACACACAAACATGCACATATGTGCTTTGATCTGCAGTTGTGCCACTTTTCCACATTGTTGCAGTGTACTTTCGCATATACTATGAAAGTGCAACTGTTTCAGTTCTTTCGCTTTTGCTTTTTATTTTTTATTTTATGTTTTCATTTTTTTGTTTGGTCTTTTTTTTTTTTTGCAATGGCTTCCACTGGACTTGGACAGCTTGAACGAATGTTTGACCCATGCTCAGCCTTGAGTTCATTTGAAGTGCCTTCATGTCATTAGGCCCAATATAATATGCTTAGCAGCAAAAAAACAAAAAACTTGTCTTGGCAATTGCTCAGCGTTTGCATAAGGGCGCTCATTCCAAATATAAGGTACCATATCAGTTTTGCATAATGCCGCAGCAGGTAATTGTTATTTGGCTTGAATTGCAGTCAAACTTGATATTTTTTGGGTTTCGCTTTTATGAAATATTACATATCTTTTGCTATATATCATTCTATTCAAAACTGTTTTTCAAAGAAGCTTAACTTTATTTTTGATCAGCTTTATTCGACGTGTATAAAAAACTCAACTTGACATTTTGACCTCCGGATACAAATATTTGTACTGCATTCTCAAATATTTTCAATAAATTCTATTAACTGCAAAAATAATATTTTATGAAATGCACATATATTCATAGACATACTATTTATGGTGTAAAAATAATAAATACTTTTAAATAGTAGGCTAAAAAGAATTGCATATTCATTGATAACTTTTAATGTTTAACCAAAAAGTTTCTGAATATTTTTTCTTTCAGTTTTACGTATTTCATTTGTGCTTGAGAGCTTTCCGGTGGTGATTCATAAGCCTATAGACTGTATCCGTTTTGTTATACAACGACAAACACTCAGAGAAAAAGCTGCTCAACATTTACGCATATATTTTTCGTACTCACCTAAATCCGAAAGTGGGAAAAAGTCTGGATTCGTTATAGTTTTTTCCAAGTGTATGCCTACACTTAAATGAGTGATAGATGTGGCAAAAAAAAAATAATAATAATAATAATAATGTTAATGACGATGATGATGATTAATACCGAAACGTATGGAATTTACATAAGGCCTTGCTGTGGCTCCAACTGATGTTTACGTTACGTCTTCTTCTTCTTCTTCTGTTTCTTCAGCATCTTCTTCTTCTTCAGCTTCTTCTGGGTTCCGCCGCTACTTATGCGCGTTCCGGTTTCGCGCTTCTGCTGCTGCCCGCTACCATTCCGCCAGTAGCCATAAAGTTGAGCTGCTCATTTTTTTTTTTTTTTTTTTTTGCGCACTTTTGTTGTCTCCACTTTGGCTTTGGTGTCATTCGTTACGGTGTGCGCCTTTCTGTTTTGTTATGGTTTGTTTGTTTGTTTATGTTTGCGTTGTGAGCTTGTGCCTGTGTCTACATATAGTACTTAAACAATTTGGTTAACAATTGTGTTTTTTATTATGCTTAACGGCTTTGTTTCAATTTCTGTGTGTGTGTGTGTGTGTGAGTTTGTGCCGTTGAATTGTGATGGCAGCAATTCTGACCTTTAACGCCTCGTGCCATGCATAATGCTCAATGTTTATTGTGCCGCTCGGAGAAGCATGGTAAGAGCCTCCTTCAAACATATACATATATGTATGCATGACCCGGTCCCAAATTCGTAACCAAACCCGAACCCGGACCCGGACACTGTCTGACGTCAAAGGCATTCGGCCTGTGCACGAGGACGAGCTGTCGAATGTCCTCACTCTCCACGAGGTCAATGTGGGTCATTGTAACAAGTAAACCCTCTTCATAATGTATGAGCATAAATACATACATGTACACACACACTATCACGTTCTGTTCGTATCTTATCAAAAAACGTATTTAGAGCAGTTTTCGGTGTAGACATTAACCCAAAAAGAAATGGGAGTACGTGTACAGCTTTTAGCACAAGCACACAAACCATCAAATTTGGAACGCACTTATTGAGGTAGCACAACTATGGGGATGCCCTACCACTACTACTATCAGATACCCCAAATGTGGTTACCAAAATAAAACCAACTTCAATTTAAACAGAAGTATTCAATTCCATCTATATGTGTACATACCATAAGTAGATTATCTTAAACAAACTTTATTCGCTTGGGTAAGCAGTCATCTAAAAATCATGCTTGTTGGGTATATATGTACGCACATACATATGTACGTATGTGTATGTGTGTGTTTGTTTGTATGATATTAAGTTGGCGCGCGCAACGAAGCAAACAATTTGGCTAAAGCCAAAAAAGCGTAACGACAATAAAACAAGAAAGAACAGCTTTCGATGGCACACCAAAGACTATATACTCTTGCAGATTTAGCTTGAGTTTTAATTCCTTAAAATATAATACCAAAGACTATATACTCTTGCAGATTTAGCTGAGTTTTAATTCCTTAAAATATAATACCAAAGACTATATACTCTTGCAGATTTTGCTTGAGTTTTAATACCTTAAAATATAATACATAACAAGAACTTAAGAGGAACGTTTTTCCTTTGTTTCTTCTTAAACTTATCTGACAGGAAATAATATTTTAAAAATAATACAACTTTTTGCGCTGCCTTCTTTATACCGGTTACACATAACGTGTTACAGTTGCAATGCCATCGGCAAGGGCATTTACATAAATATGAGAAGATGCTGAAAGCTGCCACCGCAAAGATGGGCATGCTAATTTTGGACACTGAACCACAACAAGAACAACAATAGCAAGCACAATAATTAAGTATAAGAGGCTATTTACGACTCAAATTTCGTAAGCTAACATCTTTCTGGAGGCCTTAAGCGGGAATATGTGGAGGTGTTGGCATCGACATATTTGAAAGGGAAAAAGGAGACTTTAGCTTATGTGTCATCTGCCGCAGCAGAATCACTGTCAGAATCCAAAGCAGCAGCAGCAATGTCGTCAACCTTCGTCGTTGGCAACGGGACAACCAAAATTGGCAATGCCCGGTCTGGTTCAGGCCTGGCCTGGCCTGGTCATGGGTCGCACTTCGAAACTTGTTTTTGTTTTAGTTAAATGTAAAGCGATTTCACGACTGTTCAATGACTCGATGACTTCATCGCAGTTATCGCAACAAAGAACTTCACGTCTGTCTGTCTGCTTATTGTTTTCATATACCCTGTGTCCTATGAAATTGCGATAAGGATATAGAGCAACATGAAGATCTGGCACAGAGCATTAAACGCCGAATCAATCTTTTAGCAAAGAAAGCAAATCTACAAATCGTAAATAAACTAGAATCAAAAATATAGTTGATAATTGTCCTTAAATTAAAGCGTCTTGGATAAACAATTGCTAAATTCCTACAGTAAGAAACTTTTGTCCTGCAAAATATCCTAAAGCTAAGAGGTTTTCCTTAACTTCTCTGAAATAAATACACATTAACTAAATACGATTAATTAAGTTATATAAATACTTAACTTCAAGTATAAATACTTAGTTATTTGCAACTGCTGTGGCTAAGTGCAGGGTATCTACCTGTGCGGCACTCTTGCCTTTATCACACTTACTTAGTTTTATTGTTTAGCGTCTGCCGTTGACGTTGCCGTGCCGTGAATCATGCGCCGGATGAGCAACGAGTGTTTTGCCTGGGTTCAACTTAAATGCGATCGTCGATTGTTGTTGTCAACACACAGATGAGCTCACAATTTGACAGATTCCCTACTCTTTTTTTACAGCATTGCATAGTTGGGTCAAGATCGCAGCACGTGTCGCATCATGACTTTTTACTGGTGGTCCCACTGGTTCTGGATAACCTGTCTAAGTGGTAAGCATCTAAAACAGAAATCGACAATGATTAGCATCTATCTGCAATGCGTCCTTGTTGCAGTGCAACTGTTGATCCCTGTGCACACATATCCCAGTCAGGATCTAAGCCAAGAGTCAACCACACAGCAGCAGCTGGATCGAGCATTGGAACGAACGGAGCCAGCGGAACATGAGCCTGGCCATCGGCAAACAACGAAGCTATATCAGACCACGTCCAGTCAAACTTGGGCAACGGTCACCCAGCGAAATATCATGGATCTAACCATTAAGACAACGCCAGCAGCTAAAGTAACACCAGCTTATGCAGAGGAGGCTAGCGAAGCCATCGAAGATATTGAGACACCCTTCTCCGATTCGGTGGATGAGGACGACAGCAATGCAGATGATGCTGTGGATGATGTGGACGTTGACGTTGATGAGAACGTTGAGATTGATGAGGCAACGGTTAAGCTAACCATGTCACACAATCAGTTTGAGTTCAAGCGCTCCGCTGATTTCGCGGCAACGGTTGCCGCTGATGGCGCCGCCATCCCACCATCATCAGATCAACTGAACAACTTTACGAATTTTAGCCGTAGCACAAGGTAAGAAATGTCGATCCAAACCAAAGCTGAGATATGTAAAGATAATACAAAAGTTATTCGTTGAGGATTGCATAGAACTCGTTGAGTAAACCTCGCTACTACTTACGCAATTTATAATAGTTCATATCAATTCATATCTCTGAATTATTGTTATTATTGTCGTCCATGTTGACGTCACAACAGAACAGCCGATTTTCTGTTAAAAGAGATAACGGACCTGTTATCTGATTTCGTTGATTCATGGCGTTTACTTGAACTAATAATATAATCTATTTACAGTACAAATAACAACAATAATAATAATGACGGTGCTTGCAATTCCACCTGTTTGGCAGCTGCTGCAGCAAATGCAAGCAGCTTGCAACTAACACCGATAGCAACAAACTCAACAGCAACTGTGGCAGCAGCATCATCAACATCAACAGCAGCACCGGCCCAAACCAGCACCACCACCACCACCGCCACCACCAGAACAACAACAGCAACCAAAAGAACAACAACAACGAAATCACCAACAACATCAACAACAACAACAACGAGCCCGCCGATCAATAGCACTGGTCAAGCTGTAGCAGCCACACCCTCAACGCCCAAAATCAACACGGAATGGCTGTCGGATGAGCTGCAACGCGTGCCGTTCACATTGGAGAACGCCAACAAGGAGGAGGAGCTGCGTCGAGCCGAAAGCGAACATCGTTGGAGAAAGTCGAAGGTGCTATCCGCCGAATACAAGCACATCAATCGCTACATCAACTTCTCCAGCGACACAAAGAGTCTCTTGACCCGATCCGCATCTGCAGCGCCCAGCGTTTCTGGCTATGATGTCGACGATGGCGGCAACATCTCATCCGAGGCGCTGGCCATTCAAGTAAGTAACGACTATACCAAAATGATCTCATCCACTAATACCGTTTGGTTTATATAGCGCACCTATTTTCTGGATGCTGGCGCCATTTCGGCCATATGCTTTACAGTCTTTGGTATTTGCTGTACAGTGGGCACCATTGGAATTGTCCTGTATCGTCGACGATTTGTGAATAAGCCGCAGGCGCTTAGCGAACCAGACTCGAGCGTTTATATCGATGATAGCACGATGCGTGTAAGTTGAGAGATTAGTTGTCCATTTTGCCTGTGGACAGAAGTTTCACGACATTTACTAATACTACTTTAACTTGTGTACCTTAGGATAATTCCGATGAGATGTATAGCCTGGATAATGACTCGTTTCTCAACTCATTGGAGGCGATGACAATACAGAATTATTGGACGGACACGGTCAAACATACAAAGCTTTAATTTTTTTTAGACCGTCTGTTCTGGGTATCTCGAAAATCTTATTTATTCTTATATACTAATTGCATCCCATTCGGATTTTGTCCCTTTCCAATACCCATCAGACAGCATACATACACAGCGAGAAATATAAAAATTACAAACTAAAACACATCATAATTATTAAGTAGGCGCCAGAAAGTGCGCATTTTAGCATTTAAGTAAGGTCCTCCATGTGAGGCGAATTGTATGTATTTACTAATTGATAGGCATTCGTGCAGCTCAAATGGACTTGTATGCAACCAGACAGAGCAACTAGTTTAAGCCAAACTACCAAAATTATGTTTAGTATGTGTACTATAATTTTTAAGAGCGCAATGTTATAAGCTGTTATCGATACTGTCTGTCGATCAAGGTCTTCACATCGAAGATCAGTTCTTCCGACATACATACATATTGTATAGTTATGTGTGTGTGTAGATTTCCTTATATTCTGTTTAACTCTTCAATTAGATACTTCTTAGTTTGAACTATCTTATACTCGTTTATATGTAAGAACATAATTTACTTTTATATATGTATTTATGTTTAACTATTTATGTAATTTTATTTAAAATATTGTTGAGTATTTTTCCAATCTCTTTTTTTTTATTTTGAGAATTATTTTTTTTCCTGATTAATATTCGAAATGTTTATAGATTTGTGTCTGTCCAACAATTAAACGCAATCATTCCTTCCAGTTTAGCATATAGTGCAACTTTATATGAAATTATTGTATTACAAATAAATGAAACATACAACTACAACGTCGCACACAATATTAACTGTTTACTGCCACAAGAGTTTAAAATGAAATGCTTTTATATATAAATGCCCTATGACTGTTTCCAACGACCATATTAGGTCATTTGGGGATTTATCAAAATGCGTAATAAAATTCAACTTCGTATGCAAATTTATATATATTTAATTCGAGCGCCAAACTTTTTTTTCTATCGATAGGAGTTTACAAAAAATAAACATTTTCTGACTTATCGATACATACTCGCGAGCACTGATGATATATTGCAAAGGTATCACGAGTCGATACAGGGATGCATTCAAATTACATTCATAAAGGGTTTGCTGATTTTTAATAAACGTTAGCTTTATCATCACTATTTCAACTTAAACCTAATTTAAATTATACGCTGCTGGCTATTATTAGGTAAATTAATCGTAATTAGGTATGCTAAGTATCGCAGTAACAGCAACAGGAATATCGTACACAATCGATTGATTAGCTAGTTATATACGATATTTAGAATCGATATTTGTTATCGTGTCTGCATGACCCTACCTCGCATTAGGCGTCGTAGATGCTTGCAAGTCGTGAATTGGACGACGTTTTTGTGGTTCGCAATTCGTTGAAAATTTCTGTACATATATCCATGTTTTAAGTGCATAGTGAATGAAAAACAATCGTGAACGTCTTTATTTATATTTTTGAATACGCTGGGAACACTAGCGCCAACTGGAGCCACAAGTCATCAATGGCTTACTTTGGTGTTTATATACCGCCATCCAAAGCAGGCTTTAAGGGCACATTGGATCAATGTGGGGGATCCATAGCAGCTGTCAACATCACTGTTTTGCCCGACTCCGTAGCCAGCGGAGCGGAAGATACAAATGCATCCAAATATGAAGATCCCGAATACCCACGTAAGTAACGCTACTGCATTGGTGGCGTCGGCCATGTTTAAAACAAAAAGAACTGTATGTTCATTAGTGTATGTTTGTATGAGTAAAGCAACATAGAATGCATACATGCATAATTATGTTCGCACATGCATATATGTATGTACATTCAATTACAGTTATCCACATAAACATTGAGACTATTATTTCGTGTAGTAACGCAATCAGCAAAGCGCGCGATTTAAGAAAACGGCGGCGTCATTTGTTGCGCATCGCAGCCAACTTTTATGATACTCCCTTGCTGCTGGTTTTATTTCTATGTTCGTATGTTAAGCAATGTGCAACATTGCAACTGAGTTGCAACCTCAGCAAGTGTTTTAGTTGGCACTGCTACTCTATTAAAGTGTTAAATTGAAGTATGCTGGATTTATTTGTCAAGTATAATTACAATTAATAGATAGGGTATTAAGATCTTAATTTGTGTTAATTTGTTATTTGTTGTTGTTGCTGTTTTTTATTTTTATTTTTTACAAAATTCGCACTGAGGCGTAAAATGTACAAAGGAAATAACTTTTTTTTTCGTAAGTGAACTGCATCATCAATCTCATTATTTGTGTGTGGCCTTGGGTTGAAGTGGGCGTGGGCGTGGCAATAGTGGCGTCATCACAAATGCACAAATTTGTAAACAAATACGGGTAACGTACGATTGCAACGACTATAAATTCGATCCGTTTTGCTGCACCCCTCTCGAACCGTGTAATTTAATTAAAATGCGCGTTACTCTATCGCAAGTGAAATAAAAAATATACACAGTAAAATCGAGTTCAGTGAGATTTCCAAAATAAATAAAAAACAACTATAACCAGAACCTTGACCTGTCATTGCACTCATTGCATTTGGCCGGCAAAAATGTAGCATTACATTGGTAAACAAATACATACAAATATTACACACATACATACATACATTACATGCTTACATGCTGCTCAAGTTTTGTAACTATTATGAAACACAACGACTCACAAACTTTTTCTTTCGTCTCTTATGTAGATCATTTGTGAAGCTAAAGTTAATTAATCCAACGCATTGAGGGGTCGCGACAGCTATTAATATTATATTGTGTACATACATATCTTTTAAAATAAGTATGAGCTGCGAACTTTCGCCATATCGTTCTCTCTCGCTCTCTTCGGCACGAAAAAAAAAGAGTTCACAATCTTTCCATATTTATATCCCAAGCGTAGACCAGGCTAGCCTAGTCCGATCCACATTCGACACTAAAACAAAAATACAATAGCAGCAGCATAATTTTGTAGGTTTTTATCGGCGGCGTGCCAATAACTGCGTCATACGCACGTCGGCGGGAACAATATGGATGCGGTGTGAGAAAACATTGTTCATCTCCCCATACGCCCCGCCCCCTCTTAGCTACTTAGCTTATTATAGTTGTTGTCGTTTTTGTGGTTCCGCATCCACACGCGACCTCCGTCGATTCTCTCGATTTTTAGCATATTGTTTGTTTTGCTTAACACGTTTCTTGTGTTTCTGTCTGCCAATTGACTTGCCATTCGCATTCTCATTCTCATTCTCATAATGGCGTGACCACAACGAGTCAGCGACAGCGAGCGACAATCTGCTGATACTTTTTGTTCCTTTGTGTACTTGCAGCCGACTCACCGTTGTGGTTGATCTTTACGGAAAAGTCAAAGGCACTGGAGGTGCTGCGACACTACAAGGAGGCGCGTCTACGCGAGTTTCCCAATCGCGATCAGGCCGAAAGCTACGTGCAATTTGGTTTCGAGAGCATTGAATCGCTCAAACGTTACGGCAAGGCCAAACC
The DNA here is from genome assembly GCA_035044485.1 of Scaptomyza reducta. Lineage (NCBI taxonomy): Eukaryota > Metazoa > Arthropoda > Insecta > Diptera > Drosophilidae > Scaptomyza > Scaptomyza reducta. The sequence goes on along the minus strand of JAWNNV010000238.1, from coordinate 72,033 downwards.
AGCTAGCAGTAAGTATATTCATTCATAATCGAAATAGTATGTATTGATTGCTGCATAGCATTACTTGTTTTAGCACACAACAAGCAACAAGTGCTGCTTAACACGGTACATTTGATATTTCGATCACATTGTGATACACCATTATAACTTCCTTCCCTTCTTTTGTATTTACAGAGCCATTGTCATTGCCCAGAACGCTGAGCAGTGGATCAAAACCACCGGCCTCGGGCAGTACGGCAGACTGTAATAGTAGTCCGTACTCGTCGTCGCCCACGCTCAATGTCACGCCCTTTTCACCATTGACGACACTCACGACATCCATGTCAAACATATTTTTGGCAATGCCAAACAGCTGCGCCAACAACACAGACGGCAGTGCCAATGGCAACATTGCATCCAGCTGCAGCACTAGCAACATTTCACTTAATGCCGAGCGACCGCCGTTTCGGGCGCCCAGCAAACAGGAGCTTGTCGAGTTCCGTAAACAGATCGAGGCTGGCAATTATGAGCGGGTCAAGCGTGTCGTTTGGGACAATCCACGGTTTCTGATCAGCAGCGGTGACACGCCCACCAGCCTCAAGGAGGGCTATCGCTACAATGCCATGCACATCTGCGCCCAAAGCAATCAGGCGCGTGTCGCCGAGCTCATATTGAAGACGATCTCCGATCGTGACTTTACCCAGATGTATGCGGGCAAGAAGAGCAGTGGCGAGATGTGTGCCGCTCTCAGTGAGAATCTGCTCGACTATTATCTCAACATGCCCGACAAGGGACGGGGCGAGACACCATTGCATTTTGCCGTCAAGAACGGTCACATTGACGTCGTTGAGGTGCTAACATCCTATCCACAATGCAAATCGCTCAACAACAGCGAGGATATGCAACCCAAGGACGTAAGGATCATACAATCTATTCCATTCTTTATAAACTATGAACTATGACTGGACTATGACTCTTTGTTTTAAATAGATAATATGCCAGCGAGCACAGCACGCCAGTCCTGAGGTATTTAAGAAACTGCTGTTGCTGCTCTCGGAGCCACATTATGTGCCCGTTTTGCGGTCTGTGGGCAACGAGCTGCCACCGCAGGTTGGACTACCGTTTACGCCCAACGATCCGCCGGTAAGTGACAATTGCTTACAGTGAGAATATAAAATAATTATAATGGCATTATTTTTATAATTTTACAGACAATGCATCACAAGTGCGACGATTCGGGCAAAATTGGTATGAAACTTAAGATCAGTGCATTGGCTGGACCCATGCCACGTGAGCAGGCATACAGTTTCTATCGACGCTGGAAGACGCCACCACGTTTTGGTGGCAATGGATTGCCATTGACCAGCTCGCCCTACATCTCGCCCATCAAGACGCCCACCAAGTCGTTGCTCAACAAGAGTGTCAACGGTCGGCGTGTGCTCTTCAGCCCGAATGGCAATCACAAGCCAGAGCCAAATGGTGATGAGGAGCAGACAATAGAACACAACAACAATTGCACATATAAGGAGGGCTCAAGTGGATCACATCGCATGTTGGAATTCCCCTCGACGCCCATTCGTCAAATGAAAGCATTGGATGTGTCATCGGAATTTAGTTTAAACATGTCCGCCGTCTCCACAATGAATAACAGTTTCCGTGAGCGACACATTAAGAACTCAGACATTGAGAAGGGCCTGGAGATGATCGGTCGTCAGCTGGCGCGTCAGGAGGAGTTGGAGTGGCGCGAATATTGGGATTTTCTCGATGATTTCGTGGACATATCATCAAACAATGGAATAAAACGGCTCGAGAATTATCTATCGGCAAAATCAGAGCAGGCGCAGGCATCGCTGCTGGCTGAGAAAACCGATCAGGCATTGAACTTTTCACAAATGCATCACTATATCGATCTGGTTGCAGATCGAGGCAAAACGAATAATAGATTAAGTGCTGGTGGCGTCGCCATTACCCAGGTAATGACGCCCTACACCTGTGTGGAGAAATCACTGCAAGTATTCGCAAAACGCATCACAAAGACACTTATTAACAACATTGGCAACATGGTTTCCATTAACGATACGCTGCTCTCCGAGCTCAAAAGACTGAAATCTCTCATCGTCAGCTTCAAGGATGACGCACGCTTCATCACTGTCGATTTTACAAAGGTCCACTCGCGCATTGCCCATCTTGTCGCCAGCTACATTGCCCATTCGCAGGAGGAGAGCACCGCTCTGCGCTATCAGCTAATGCAAATGCTGCGTAAGCTTTTGCAACTAACTGACGATAGGCGAGAGCACTTGCAATGCGTGTGCGGCAGCATGCTGCCAATTCTGGAGCAGGTGCCAATTGTTCGGCTGCCGGACGCACTTAAAACCGAGGAGCTGTGCTCAGACGCCTGGGAGATGGAGCAGTGCTGCAACTGTATCTGGGATGCAAATCTCAGTCGTAAAACGAGCCGACGCAAGCGTACTGAATCTTTGCGGGCTCAAGCCCAAGAGTTGAGCAATGCAGCTTCAACGTCGGCAGCTGCTGCTGCCAGACTTGCGGCTGCAGCTGAACATTGCAGCCCGTCTAATGATTCTATTGTCGCACTTCTTACGCACTGCAACATACACGCCAATGAGAGCGTGGACGACGACAGAGACGATGATTTATTCTTTGTAAGTATATATACACATTTGATACAATCTATACGCATATACTAAAGTCATTTTACATTGACCGACACAGTTCGATTGCGGCGATGACTTGAATGAAGACGAGAGCAGCGACGATGAGGCGATATTTATGACACCGCCGGAGAGCCGCTCACCAAGAATCTCGTGCAGTGACATTGAACCACGTTATGAGCTATTTATATTTGGGTTAGTCAACGAAATTGTACTTAAACTGGGATCAGGTCAAAACTACTTCTTGTCAATATTGCAGCAAGGAGCCAACGAAGCGCGATTTGGATGTACTCAATGCTATTTTCAATGTGGATGTAGTTAAGGAAACGCAGCCATTTGTGCATGCTTGGCGAACAGCCATGGAGAGTTTCACCACCGAAGAGATGGACCTGTAAGTAGCCGAAAACTAAAGCGACTATTCAAATACAATTTTAGCTTGCTTGTGCATTAACATATTCAAATAATATAAAAGAAGTTCAGTAAATAGTTTCTTGATTCGGTCATTTTATAGTGCTTCTCTTATAAACTCATCACTGAAGCTAATTCATTTCTATTAAGCAGGATAGCTATTAAAATAAGACTAGAAAAGAACAGAACTTATTGAAAGCTAGTTTTGGTTGACGCTTTCGTATTTTTACTTTGATTTCCCTAAAAATTGCACGCATTAACCATAAATATAATTTAAACTAATCGCACTTTTAATTTGTTTTTGCTAACAGCTTCCCTTCGCCGACAAACATACAAAAGTCGAATAAGTCTTCGTTTTTCAACATTACCCGGATGCCAAATGCGGCACAAACGAGCAGTCCCATCAGCAGCAGTAGTATTCCCGACAACAGTTCGCTGACACATGTCAAAAAGGTGCTTGCCACGCCCAAGCTGAATGCAGTGGCAATGTTTCGTCATTTGGGAATATCGTCAACGCCATCGAAATTAACGTGGCCAGCAACTCCACGTCAGAATGGAGTTAAGCAGGCAAGCTCGCCAATGGACACAACATCGCCAGCGTCGCCGTTTCCCATTGCTTCTGTGACCAGCGATACATTCCAAACACCGTTAGATAAAGTGCGCGGTCTTTTTAGCAAGTACCGCGAGATACGCCGTGAGCCCAGTCCGACGGCCTTCTCGCCCAAGAACTTGAGTGGCTCAATGCCTCAATCTCCCTGCATGAGTGATTAAAATATTGAGCTATATAACAAGAGCAGAACCAGTAGATGAAGATGCAAAGTTAAACTGCCTATTATTATTAATTTGTTAAATGTAAATACTTAATACGTATGAAGAGTTCTAAGAAGTTAAAGTGCAAGAAAAAAACAATACCAGGAGTGTATTCAATGCTAATTATTATTTTTTTTTTAAATAAATTTGTGCTAACATTATTGAAGTTACATAAAATAAGTATAAAAAAGTCTTGCTTTATGGTAAACCGAACTGAAAAGTAGTAAACAGTTTTATTTATATTCGTATTCTTTTCTGCCAATCCTTTTAGGACATGAGAGTAACATTATGAAATTATTGTGTTGTCATCGATCCTTAACACGTGTTCAAATTTTGAAATCGATTGCACGTTTCGAAGTTGGCAAACATTAAGTTGTAAAATTGTGTTACATACATAAAAAAAAGCGTATTAAAAATTTCAAATATATTCATAAATGTGATGCACACAAGCCTGAATATTATGGAATACTAAGTAAACAAAATAATTGATTTTTGTATACCTTGGCAGAGTCTGTGTTTAACTTTGTTGTACTTTACTGTATCATACTATAAGTGTAATATTACAAGATTGTCAAAAGAACTTTTTTTTAAGCTGTAGTACTTACCAATTGAATGGAATAAAAAAAATAAATAAATACTGAATTTATAATCTATTCGCTCGAGTTAGTCTGAATGCGATATTAAAGTTGCCTGTGTGCAATTAAAGGAAGTGTATTGAAAATCATCAGCATCAATTATGTAGCATGTGCGTAACTAAGAGCATCGTTTTACGGATGCATCATACTCAATTTCAACGCACATAATAATTTCATGCGCAAAAAATGGGTCTCAGATCAAAAACGCTCGGCTATTTGATACAGTTGAAGTTAAGCTAACAAAGTTGGTCTGGTGTTTTTTTTTTGTTTTGGTCGGAGGAGGGGACAGAGAGGAGGACAGCCGGTGCACTGGCGGCGACTCTGTTGCGACTAAATGCGAAATTACAACAACAAATTGCTGGCAGAAAGCGTGGCGAGCAGAGCGAAAAGCCATAAAAGCAATTACCATTAATCACACACACACACACACACACATAGAGATCGACTTTTTGTACTTTGTACGAAGATCGTGTAGAACACTCACAGAAGGAGGAATTGGGATTCATGTTCTTCTTGCTCTTCCTCCTTTTGGAGTGTACAACGAGTTTCACTTGGCAAAAGTTTCAACATCGGACTTGGTCTTAACAAAAAGGGCTCTGGATTCGATTTCAGTTGCGTGGTCGGTCTCTGAATTTCTTATTTATAAGCGTTGATTTTTGTCAACCGGCGGCGCGGCGCGGCGCGGCACTGCAGTCCAACAAATTGTTGCAATTGCCGTTCCCCCAACTTGTGTTTTTTTTTTATTATACATTTTATTTTCAATTTTTTGTGTTGTGAAACTTCATGGCCAGGCTTTTGCAACGGTTTGACAAATGATCGCTGATAAGAAAAAGTTCAGTCATTCAAATAAAACAAGTAAGAAGGCTCTAGTCGAGAAATCCCACTAGACTATACCCTGAAACCTATGCTTTAGGGTTTAGTCTAATCTTTCAAACTGCATCAAAAAAGTTTTCCATATTGAAGATTTTGCTGTTATCGATCGGGAAACGGGAAGAGTTATCGAAAATTTAAAACAAACTTTTACTGCCTAGGTATTAGGCGAGCTTATGTACCAAATCTGGAGTATCTAGCTCTTATAGTCTCTGAGATTGACGCGTTCATACATACATACGGACAGACGGGCATGGCTATATCGACTCGGCTGTTGATGCTGATCAAGAATATATATACTTTATGGGGTCGGAGATGCTTCCTTCTGCCTGTTACATACTTTTGCACAAAACCATTATACCCTTTTTACCCATTTTCAATGTGTTTAGGGTATAAAAAGAAACAGCATGAAAAAGATAGTTAACTAGTACGTTATGCGGACCAGATAATACTCTTGTGAAAATGTAGATATATGAATAACATTTTACCCGATAAGAAGATAGTTTTTGACAAGGGTATATTTGCTTAATATTTATCTAGCATTATTTATCTTTATTTACGCTAATGCTGTAAAATCAATGTTAGCGCAAAAAATAATCAGAAATAAATATGCTACATGTTTAATAACAGACTGAAGTAACCCTGTGCTAGGGTATTCCAGCATTATAGCCATTTTGTGCAAGTATTGAGGCATTCACTTAAAGTGGGTCGCGATTGCTTTATTGCCAGTTTGGTTACCAGTTGCGGTAGCCGGGCAAGATTGGTGTTTATCCTTGTTGTCCGAGTACATCCTAGACTTCAACTGCAGCACCTGCCACAGACGACTAATTGTGCATAATTGATGTTGTTGTTGTTGTTGTTGTCGCAGCAACATTTAGTTGGGGGACCGTTACGGCAAAAAGAAACGCTGCATTGTGGCGCCAGTTGTGAAACCCTAGATGCCCAAGGAACTGGCAAATGCGGAGGTCCTTTTTAAAGCGCAGTCCCACTACTGCACTTATCTGTTGAACGCAATCAGGGTCAGCATCTCAGCAGCATCAGCGTCAACTCGTGATCGCCAGACCTTTTGTTCGGTAGTCGCAGCTCGTCCCTCTCGTGCCACGTTCGTCTGCACTGTCTTCTGTTTTGCGCTGCTGAAACTTGAAACCACTTCATTTGTGCTTGGAGCCGGAGCTTTAGAGAGCTCTGGAGCCACTTGGCCAGACAAAAAGTAAGCCAAAACAAAGCGCCGTCCAAATTGCCGTGTCAGGAGTTCACACAAAACTTGTGAATTTCTTGGCGGGTTACTGTGCGAGTTTTGAGATTTTAGTATTTATTCGTATTTTTGCATAAATTCTTTTCGTTCGTTTGTTGGTTGTTTTTTTGTTTTTTTTTTCATGCTGTGTCAAACTGCAACGGCGCCGGATGCCGCGCAGACTGCTGCAAACCAATTAGCCCGGCAGCTGCTTCGATCAGCACGCCCACAAATGCTAGAAATGCCGAGCAACATTCAGCAGGATCAGGCAGGAACTGCGGCGCCATTTTGAGCATGACGCATAAACAACCACCAGGCAGCAGGAGTTGAGCCACCCTTCTGCTGAAAGCCGCCTGCATAGAACATCTAACGACTACACTGAGAAAATCCAAAGGCTATCTCGTACTCGTAAGGAAACTTACTTTAATGCAATAAAAAAAGGGGTCATTAGCAATATTAGTTTGAAAGTGATTGTTGATTTTTTCCTCAGTGCAAGCTTACGCTATACATTAATGGTACATCAAGATAACATACGTTTGCGTTTCGGCTTATTGTTAAGTTTGGGTCAATTAATGGACGTTAGGTTAATGCATAAACAATGAAAGGCTTTTAGTGTCACAATATGGCCATAACAAATGAAATTTTTGGTCAAGGTTCTCTGCTAAGTTAGTTGCAATTGTTGTGTGGAACGTTGCTATGTTCCTGAAACGAAAATGCCGCAAGAGAAACCACGACAAACCCAGGCTGTGATTCGGACGAGGAGGCAACGCACTTTGGAAACTCTGGTCATCTTTCGTCGTAGTCTCATTTACCAGACCAAGGAGTTCTTTCAGAATTCGACGCTCCATGGCGTTCGGTATATTGCGGAAACGGGTCGGCCCATTGGCGAGAAGTTTATGTGGTTCTGTTTCACATCGATTGGTGCTGTCACGGCCCTGGTCATTATAATGAGCCTGTGGGAGAAATTCCAAACTAATCCCACCATCACTGGCCTCGATACGGACTTTCACAATCAGAACGTTGTTTTCCCCACCACTGTGGTGTGTCCGGAGGCGGCCTTTGATCATGACGCATCCTACGCGGAGGTGTACAAGACCCTAGCGTAAGTTAAGAGCCCATTATAAAAATACCTATACACCTTGTAATGTTGGTGTTGGTTTAATATCTGCAGCAATTACGATGCGGAAAAGGCACAATTGTTTGCGCCCTTCTTGGATATGCTTACCTCGCTCGGCTTTGAGACCATCCGTGATGCAGAACTGTTGGCAGAAGCAATACCTCCCGAGCTGCTTGCCGAGCACACAATTCGGGATTGGGCCTTTCGTGCCCACCTTCCCTGCGAGAGTACGCTCATCTCGTGCAAGTATCGGGATGAGGACATTGCCTGCTGCGATCACTTTGAGCCCATCTATACGGAACATGGCTTCTGCTATGCATTCAACAGTCGCTTTATGTCAACGGCAACCGAAGAGTAAGTTAGCATTAAAACTTACGTCTGCTTTTTTCTGAACATTGTTCTGTTCATTCAGCACCAAAACTGGCGAACCGCATGATCTTTATGAAACCGACAAGAAATGGGCACTTTTCTTTCTACCCAATAGCACTTCTCGGGTGAGTACGATGTGTATATAGTACATATAGCTATGCATATATTTAATAAAATATGCAATGGATATTTGCAGATATTTATATTTTCAAATGAGGAATACTTTGGGTCCGATTTTAATGCGCAAATCGACTGGACTGAGGATCAACTTGTGGAGGTGCGTATCTCAAAGAAGAACACCTACACCACAGATGATGCACGACAGTTGTCGATTGGGCAGCGCAAGTGCATCTTCAGCGATGAGGTCCAGTTGAGTTACTTTCCCGACGACTACACCTTTTCGTCCTGCATGAAACAGTGCCGCATGACAAAGGCCATCAAGCTGTGTAAATGCAATCCACCCTTCTACAAGCCAATTGGTAAGTTTGGTGACACAATGCCTGACTGAATACGTCATACTAATTTACCCTCTTGCTAGCTAATGTACCCATGTGCTCGGTCAAGGACTTTGGCTGTCTCAACGAGCACAAGCTGAACATAACGAAAATCAAAGATTGTCTGCAATGTGAGCTTAGCTGCTCCAAGACCGTATTCAACATAGATAAGCTCATAAAATTGTTAGCAATTCTCTTTATTTAGGTATTACATAACAATAATATTACGTTTTCCATCAAAAGCGTCGATCGTCCGGAAACGCCTGGCGTACTCGTTGAGTTCCTAACTTGGCCGATTATTCGCTATAAGCGTGAAGTTCTCTTTGGCTGGGTGGATCTGCTTGTGTCCTTTGGCGGCATTGCCAGCTTGTTTCTGGGCTTCTCGCTGCTCTCCGGTGTTGAGATCGTTTATTATTTTACGCTGCGCGCTTGTTGTATGGTCTACAAGAATCGGGTAAGGACAGGATAACTGGTAAATGGTCATGGGAATGCAACATTTGTGATTTTGCAGCAAGAGCTGTACGAGATTGAGCAACGCATTCGCCACGAGCCACCACCAGCTGTTGATCTTCAGCTAAAGCTAAGGTCCCACACAAAGCCAACGAGCAATTCGGGTTCAGCTGTGATCCAGGTGCAGCCAACGGCAACCCAAAAGAACATGGATCTTAGCCACTTGGCACGCCAGCGAAGAAGCGAGAAGGTATCACATATAAAACAGCTAAGAACTAGCTCAGATAGTTGTTTTCTATTATATTTTATCTGTCTTTTACAGGACTATTTAAACTATTCGAAGAGTTTGTATCGCGCTCCAAAAGTTTTGCCCGAACATGGCTATGCAAGTAATAAGAATAAATGGCAATATGAACATGGCCAATATCTACCGTGATCCGACGAACATGAAAGCTCCAAGCCAGCAAACAAAATATATATGATATCCAGAAAAAAACCTAACCACAAATATATATGCGACATATGTAGTCACTATTTATATTTAAGCTTGTAATGCACAACCCAAAAATGCTTTTGATTACTAATGTTCGAGCCGCTGCATGCAATTAACTTATATACGAATGGGCCCTATTTACTTATTTGCACCGAACAATAAAGAAATATTTAACCTTTTTTTTGTATTTCTAAATGAATGTATATGCTCTCCTAATTAAACAAGTTTCGTATTGCATACTTACTTAACTGGAAGTTCACTGCACTATGCCAACACAGCAGCAGCAGCAACAACAACAACAGTTACTTACCACTACGAAGCAACCCCATAACCCACAATAACCCCAACCCGTACAGAATGCCAACACCCCCACAAACGCCAACACACAAACGCTAAACCAACTTCCCGTCAACAGCCAAAGCGAAAAGCATTTTTCAGTTAACATCGTTGCCGGCTCATTGTTAGTTTCCCCCCCCAAATCCACACCTTAGTGCATTCCACAGCGCCGGGCTTCCGTGCCCGAAGACAGTGCCAGCGCCAACAGGTGGAGGGGGTTAGCGGATCGTTGGGTCGGCGGATAGCGGGGGGCAAAACGTTCGGTTGTAGTTGTAATTGCAGTTGTAAGTCGCGTAGTACTCACACAGTATGCAGCGTACAGGCGAGAGCCTGGCATTCAATTGCACAACCAACCATCCCTTCATGCCACGACTGCAGGATTCGTATGCCTGAAAATGAATGAAAGCCAAAGTCGCCGCATAGTTCGTTTGTTTATATGCGCATGAATGGCGGCATATTTTTTTTCTTTGTTTTTTTCTTTGTTGTTTTTTTGTTTTTTGTTCGCCTTTTAGGGCAACAACCAACTATTGCCACGAAGGTTGCAAGATCTGCATACTACCCTCAAATCCATTTGACAAGCATCCGTATGACTTGATAAGCTTGCTTAACTAGAAAATGTTAGCTTTAAGCTAAAACCGTTAAAGCGAAAGCTTTAAAAGCAGGCTGTCATAGGAACAAGCAAATAAAATAGCAGCAGCAGCAGCAGCAACTGCGCCTGCGACCGACAACAATTAAAGGCTGTTAACGTTCATGTTGACACACACATCCCCCCCACCAGCCACCACCCACCATCACCCCTTTTAAATTCCGCAACCAGCCAACAGCCACCCACACCAAAAATGGGCACACGCATGCATAAATAAATTTTGTAAAATTAATTGAAATAATTACGTTAGGGAAGTCTTCTCTGCTTGTTTTGTCTCTGGTTCACTTCGCCATGCCTGTGAAAGCAACAGTGATGCTAACTTAGCCATATTTCTGCTAGATCTGACATTTTCTATTAAAATGAAAGTCCTTATCGAAGTATTTGATAACCTAGTGCGTTGTTTGTTATTATTTTTAATCGATTTTCACAATCCATTTAACATTTAACAAAAGTCCTTAAATATTTTATTGATTAACTTGTTCATTTACTGCTTTATTGCCTTAGATGGAAGGTAAGCCTTATGATAGTGACACTTTCTACGGGTATTGCAAATGAGCTTGTTACTTGCGGCAGGGGCAATGGCAAGGGGCAGGCAATGTGCCAGCAGCAGGAGATTGCGTTTCCATTTGTTTGTTGCTTTCGTTCCGGTCGACAAGGCGTATACGCAATGTCAAATGATGCCACAAACTGTGGTAGCGGGGTCAGCGTGAGCGTTAACGGAACGGATCTAGAAAACAGTGCGCAGTGACTATGAAAAAATTTGCCCCAAGAACAGCCACAACAACACCAAGCCATAGAAAGGCCAAAGATGGGATACGCAAGAAAATGGCGGCAATCAAATGAGCAAAAGTCGCAAAGCTGCGGATGTGGCTGATAGGCCAAGGCTGGGAAGGAAATGCATTGCCTGATAGACAGCTTAATTAAGATTGCAAGGATAATGCGCAAATTAAGATCCAGCAGCGGAAAAACTAAAAAAAAAAAATTACACAAAAATTTTTAATGTTTTTCTTAGAAGTTTTTATATCTGCCCCAAAAAAAAAGTTGTTCGTTTCTTGTTTGTTTTAGTTGCTGCTAGAAAAACAAGTAAGAAGAAATCCCGACTAGACTATACCCTGAACCCCATGCTTGCAAGTATGTGTGCGTGTACGCCTATAGTGCATACTAGACTTAACTTCAATGCTTCATATCTCCGGTATTTCTTAACCGATTTTAAAAAAAATGTCACACATTAATGTTTAAAGCTGCTTCTCAAAGTTTTCCAAGTTCAAGAGTTTATTGTTATCGATCACATGTGTATATCGGCAACTGGAAGAGTTATCGAAAATTTGAAACAAACTTGTACTGCCTACGTATTAGGCGAGTTTATGTTCCAAATCTGGAGTCTCTACCTCTAGCTCTGTTACATACTTTTGCACAAAACCATTATACCCTTTTTACCCATTTTGAATGGGTTCAGGGTATAAAAAGAGAGAGAGGTTTAGAGATTACCGAACTGGAGGCAGTTGGGTGTGTGGCATTTCCCAAGTGTATTCAATAACGGAAAACTATTAAATCAACTCTGTCTGAAAGTGGAATAGCTTTCGAATTATTTAAAAGATTCTACAAGCGAGTTCAATTACACAAATGCCATTTAGTTTGGCAAAAACTGCAACAGCACCCCAAAACAGTGCACATTATTTTCAATGATTTTATTGAATTAAATTTTGAACAAACACGCGCACACACACACACACACACACACACACGGCAGACACACACGCAGACACAGTACTAGAGCGTATGCCATAAAGCGTTCAGATAGAAGTTGGAAAAGAAGAAACGTATGCGACTAGCTGAGCATCTAAGGCCAGTTCAAAGTCAACAGCAGCAAACAACAACAACAAACATTTTGTAACAACAATATTGCGAGAGTATCTCAATATGTTAAGAATGTTCCTAATAATTCAATGAAATATTTAAAAAGAATTATTCACGAAATCATCGTTAAGCTTATCTTAATGCCATGAAATTCGCATAGAAAGGCGAAAACTAAGACAAAGAGAGAGAGAAAAATTAAAATATTTTGTGTAACAAGCCCAACAGTTTAATACTTTTCCTCCCTGATGCAATTGCGGAATTCAAATCTAAGATTTATTTTTATGAACATCATTCTACATACAAAGCTGTAAGCGAAAACTAAGAACCTTAGTTTGAAAGATATAAACTAATTAAATGAAATCCTAAATTTAAAGATCACTAATTAAACAATGCAGTGATAACATTAACCTTAAGTTTCATTTACCAAACATTAACTTCAGCACGAAATATACTAAATTCGCGTTTTTGGTAATTTGAGAATATTAAATATCAAGATGCGTAAGAGCGACCCTCGTGCTGCGGCCTGCAACCACAAACAGCGTTCAGGCGAATGCCAAACAAAATCCATTTGGAACTGACAACATGGCAAGTGCTTCGCATCCGCTGCCGGGAATGAGATGGGAACTGGGGCCAAGCAGCTATGGATGAGTGCTGTGGCATCGCATTGAGATGAGAGAGAGGGAAGCATGCAGCTTGGAGGTGGACGTGACCAATGCTATTCTCTATTGCTCTTCATGCATTGATTGCATTGACTTTTGGCTGCGACTCCATCGACTCCACGACGACGCACATTGTCTTTTTGACCGCTGCAGCAGCAGCAGCAGCCGCAGCCGCATATAAACTGCAAAAGAGCCAAATGCAATGCCAAAAGCCGAATGTGAATGCGAATGCTAAAAACAAAACTAAATGCACGTCGACTTTATGTGTATGTGTGTGTGTGTGTGTGTCTGTGCATGTGTGCATGTGATCTGCTTGCTGCGATTAGAAAATGATTTACACCTTTTGCAATGCTGCAACAAGCTGTAGCTGGCACAGAGGCAGAAATGAGGCAAAGACACAGCGGAAGGGGGCAGAGGAAGAAGCGACAGGCTGTTTGGCTTCGACAGGCCTGGCCAAAAGAAGAGGGTGGGTTGGGTTGGGTTCGGTTGGGGGGGAGAGAAGGACTGGACAGAACGGGACAGACTGGAAGAGACTGTGTCCCGGGACTTGGGCATGCTGCGCAGTCTCGTTCTATGCAATTACACATTTTATTATTATTAACGTTAATGTCGCCCATGGGATGGCTATGACGCCCGCTGCCAGCTCCCGACTACTACTAACAACTAGCCAACAACCAACAACGAACTTCACATAAAAGGCGCTTATTAATAAGAAATAGCTATAAACTACAGCCACAACTACAATGAACTTTTCTTGTGCACAGTCTTTGAATTTCTGGCTGGCATTTTAAGCCCAATTTTTATATAATTTTTAATTTTTACTCGCTGCTTCGTTGCTAATTATGTGTATTATAAAATCTTTCATTTCATTTTACCACAGACAAGACAAACAAGAGCTTATAGAGAGAGGTTTAAGAGAGGTTTTCTTTTTTTAATTTTTTTTATACCAGCTTAAGATCTGTATTTGAAAATTGCTTACAACTTGATTGGTTATTGTTTGAAAAAATCAACTTAATAAATGTGAAAACATTTGAATATATTTTATTTCGGTGAGGTTGCTAGAAATGTTTTTGAAATGAATTGAAACTCAACTTTTAAAAGTTTCTAAACTAATTAATTTTAACCGTTTAAGTAAATATATTTAAATCCTATTAGCGTTTCGTATCGAAACTGCTGCCATGATCAGCTACCGAAAAGTGCTTTGGCCAGTGAAATTTGGTTTGGAAACAGCTGTAAGTGGGGGAGGCGAAGACAAGCTTAAGCCGGCGAATTCTCGGCAAAAACAAAACGCGCAAACATTGTACTAAACAGCTGGTGGAGACAGGGAACGAGAGAGAGTGAGAGAGAGAGAGAGACTCAACGCACTGTGGCATTGTGTACTCTTCTTGCTGCACTTTGTGCGTTGCAAGTAAATCAAGCAGGCGACATCGACGTCGTGTCCGATGCCAGCGTCGACGTCGACGACGACGCTTAAAATATTTTATGAAGTTGGAAACCAGTAATAAAGTAGGAAGCGTTGCCAGCTGCAATACACACACACACATTCACTTGCACTCATACACACACACTCCCACATGCACTCTCTCGCTCTATCTTTGACTCTCTACCTCACACACACACACACACTCTAAGGCAGGAGCACGTTACATTTTAGCGGGGTTGTTGTAACGTATCGTCCCGCCTCGCCTCTCCATCCAAAAGCTAAACGTGAGCATGCAAAACGTTCAGTGCCGTTTCAGACACACTTAGGGGACCTGAAATCTTAGAGACTTATGCATTATATACAAATAAAGAAGAAGCATTCATATCTATAATTGACAAAAATACAATTTATATTAGAAAAAGTTTTATTTATAAATTATACAAAAACTATATTCAATTGTATACTAACAACTTTTCAAGTACTAGAACAAGACTATACAGACTTAAACGCTTAGATAGCTTGAATGGAAATACTGGTCAGCCTATTATATATAATAAAGAAGAAGCGTTCAAGTCTATAATTGACAAAAATACAATTTATATTAGAAAAAGTTTTATTTATAAATTATACAAAGCTATATTCAATTGTATATTAACAACTTTTCAAGTACTAGAACAAGACTATACAGACTAAAACGCTTAGATAGCTTGAATGGAAATACTGGTCAACCTTTTTCTTTGAAGACTTTTTTCAAAAAATTATTTATAAAAAAGAATAGAATAGTTTGTTATTTTTTTAGGTTAGCTTTAATAAAGAGTGTTTTTTTAGAGGTATAGAACTTTGAAATGGAATAAATCAAAGATAATTTTTTTTTATTGATATGAAATTTACGTTATTCGAAAGACAAACTTCTGGCATTATAATTGAAATATGATTTCTGGCATATGTCCGCCACGGCTGGCTCGGACGTAGTTCAATCTATTAAAACTACAAATGTAAAAAAAAAAAAATTTTAGCTTATTATTAATAACGCCCCGGCCCTAAACCGTAGCAGGCGTCCGCTCCCGTTGGCTTGCAGCGGCTAAAAACGTGCGCCTAACAAAATGCCGGTTTAACTTTTACGTTGTGTTGCATTTTGGCGGCGTTAAACGTATACGTAATATTTCGCCCACTCCCCGCCAAACGCTCTAACACACTGTTTCTCTCTCGCTCACATTCTCTTCATCTGTCTCTCTCTCTCTCTGTGTGTGTCTCTCTCTCTCTCTGTCACTCCCTCTGCCGCGGCTGTGGCACATTTTGTTTGTTGTGGAGAGCAGCGCGCGCGCGTCACAAGCTCTGACTAGTTGGCTCAGTTGAGGATGGCTTCTCTTCTTGAAGCTCGTTCATGTTGTTTGTTCGTTCGTTTGGTTTGTTTGCCAGCTTCAGCTTCAGCTACAGCTACAGCTACAGCTTTGGCTTCAGCTTTAGTTTCTGCTTCCTCATGTTTCTTTTTGCACTCTGTTCGTACACACACACACACGAACGAATTGCATGCTGTGGCTGCTGCTGTTGCTGCTGTTACTGCTGCTGCTGCTATTGCTGCTGCTGCTGCTGTTGCCTGACGTCCTCGTTGGCTTCAGTTGGATTTGTGTGCTGTTCGCTTGAGGACGTGCCACAACAGCAAACGCGCCACATACACAATCACACACACACACACATTCTCTCTGTTAGTTCGGAATAAACGCAATCAGAATCGTAAATCGCATCGAGTCGCATACTCGTTGCTCGTGTTGGTACTTTAGTGTTGCTATTGTTGTTGTTATTGTTCTTGTTTGCTCTTAGCCAGATAGTTTGGCAAGAGATCTAGGGCCAGGAGGAGCCTGCTTCGGCTATCGGCGCGATCTTTGTGCGACAACAGCGTCAATAACATCGAACGTTCTTCTTTCCGTTTATTATACACATATATATATATATATTTTTGTGTGTTTTTGGTACCAGTTGGTTGGCCAACTGCCTTTCGGCTTCAACTGGGGCATAAAGTGAAATATTATATTTTAATTTTTCGCCTCTATCCCCCCCTTCCCTGTTTCCCTTAACCAAATTTCCCCCGCCGCTCTTCCGCGCGTGTGTGTGTTTAGCATCACCCTTCCCCCAACCCCTGTTGCACTTTTTATGCTGTTGCTGTAGTTATAAGCTATTTATATATATATATATATCATTATATAAATTTTTTTTTTGCGATTTTTGTTTATGTGCCAAACTAGTTTCGAGTTAATTGAATTTTTCGCTGCCTTGCCGACGGTGCAGCTAATTTGCAAATGCTGTTTGATCAACTCTCGCGAGTCTAAAATCGTATCTCTAGTATTCACAAGAATCGTCCAGCATCCAGCAGCAACAGCAGCGGCCACAACCAACACGACGAGCTTGAGATCATACGGAAAGGCCAATAATGTTGTAAGTAATATTGATCAATTTGCTAGTTGAACAAGGATCAATGACTAAGAACATTGACTTAAAGTGGAGTCTGGTTTCAATGCTTGCGATTTTAGTTGCAGAGTGTTAAATTCACTCTAAGGTTTCGGATCCTTCAGTCAAAACTTATCAAGACTTAAAGTGCATTACAGTTTTAAAAGCTCGCCACAATTAACTGGCCAACAAGTTAGATATTGTCATCAAATTTCATTAGTTTGTCATTTGGGATTGTTGATTCCAATTGAATTTTGAAAGTTCGCAAAGTTTTGAAGTGTGCACTTAAATCAGAATTGAAATGTCATAAATGGCACGCGCCTTTGAGGCTTTTATCGGTTTGCAAAGTTGGTCCAAACTAGGGCCATTTACCGCCGCTTATCAGTTTGACAGCCGTAGGACGTGTGACCGCTATTTATTGTGATTTTCTTCTTTTTATTTGCCATTTGCAAAAAGTGCAAAATTGGGACAGCAAATATATATATCTTTACAACCACAACAAAACTAGAATAACACATTTTTGGTACAAACTTTGTGGCTACCGGCAGACGACATGGACATAGCCATGGACATGGACATGGACGTGGACATAGATATGGAGACATCTGCTGTGCCCACTACAACTAGTGTCTGGCTGGGAGTGTTCGCTTCGAGTGTCCTCATAAAATGATAACTGTCATCCAGTGAATGCCTCGACTCTGTTTTGCTCAGTTTCGTTCTGTGCAGCGTTAGAAACTGCAACGGCTGCATTGTTGATTGTTTTGGCACAGAGAAGTCGCCGCCTGTCGGCATCAAACAAACGCTGCAGCCTTTGGGATTCCTTCGTCCCCCGACAATTGGTTTTGTCTTAATTAAGGCAAACTTTGGGACTTTATAACTGAATTAGCTGGCAGTTAGAGCTTGAAGTTTAAGCTGGAGTAGTTTCTGTTCTGCTTCCAATTTTCTCACATGAAAATGTTGTAATGTATCCGATCTTTGTTAAAAGGTTTTTTGTTTCTGTTAAAACGAAGGAAAACGAATAACAGGAAAAACTTTTAAGTTAATATTGTTACAACAAAAACAGTTCGCCTTAAGAGCCAAAATGCATTTTTTTGCCTTATTTACGATTATGCCATTCTGCTTTTTTCAATTTACTTTGGAAAATATGCTCATCATCCCAATAACCATTTTTTTTTTTTGCCTTTATATTCCTACAACCACAAATGACACTAAGTAAACTGCTTTGATAGCTCAGCTCAGTTGCTTGCTGTTAGCTTGACCACCCACCGCCCACTTACATAGACTATATGAGAAAAAGTTTTATGCTGCTGTAAAAACTGAATGCTAGACAGCTGTCAAAGATCTGATTCAAAGTGCAAGCCGCCTTCGCAAGAAAGAGTGAAAAAAACGAGCTCGTTCAACGGCTTGACCCTTTCAGAAATCTAAAGCGCTGCTAAAGATTTTTTGGCATGGACGCCAAGGCGACAACGTTTCTGATTGTTTTCTTTTTTTTGCTGGCTGTTTGTTTGTTGGTTTTTGTTGGTGTTTTGTTCGTCCGCCAACGCTGCGAATGGCCGCCACTCAAAGTCAACGCCATTGTCGGCTGACTGGCTGGGTAATCATGTGACATACATGAGCACATATGGCACAGGCAACCAGGCGACCGGGCAGCCGGGCAGCCAAACAGCGGCAAAATGGAGCACCAAAAAACAACAAAGAAACCACCAAAAAAAAACGTACGAAAAAGAAAAAAAAAACAGCAAAAATTGAAGCAGAAGAGAATTTGGCTCTGACTTTGGACTTGATTTAGGCTTTGACCGTTGCCTTGGCTCTTGTTACCAAATATCCGCTATAAAATGTATTTTGCCGCCTGGTTTCATCCCATAAGCATGTGTGTGTGAAAGTTGAGTGAATGTTGTCCGTCGTTTGAAAGCCATCCCCAATCCGTGCGGCTGCTGTGTGTTTGCTTGCAATTTTAAAGCTGTCACTTGAACGACGTCGTCGAGGATGTCAGTTGACCAGCAGCAGCAGCAGCAGCAACAGCAGCAGCAGCAACAGCAGCAGCAGCAGCAGCAACAGCAGCAGCAGCATCAACAACAGCAACAACAACAGCTGCCGGGTCCCGTCTTCTTCATCTTCATCTTGTTCTTAGCCTGTTGACCATATTGACCAGGTTGTTGCCCTATGGACAAAAGTTGCAGTTGCTGTTGCAGCATTATGACATGGATACCAATTGCTCTAAAGAAACAAATAATAAGTCGAGAGGGCGAGAGAGAGAGCGATGTGTTGGTTCTGGCCATTAACGAATTAGCCTATTAGCCAACAACATAACTGAGCTTAGCCTATCCAAGGCCAAAAGTTTGCCGCACAGTTTCACAGCTTGTCTTCTGATTTTCCCTTGCCCTTTTCATACTGCCACTTTTCCTGCCAACCCATTGTCGTTTGATGCTTGTCAATGAGGATTGAAGCGCTCGTTGGTTTGTTGGCTTGTTGCCTGCTTGCCTATGTCCGACCGAGTGGTCTGTTCTGGCCTGGTTGCAAGGCTGCTCCAGCTGCTGCAGCTTGGCCTTTTCGGCCACAAGTTCTAGTTAGTGTTCATGGTGCTGTTTTGCTGTTTTGGTGTTGTTGTTGCTGTTGGTGCTGTTGTTGCTGTTGCTGTTGCTGCCTGGTGACTTCATAGCGCCAAAAACCGGTCTCAAAAGTCGTCTAAATACTTATCCCAGCCTGCTTCCTTGTGTGTATGTTTGTGTGTGTTGTGTTTTGGTGTTGCTTTGGTGTCTCTGTGTGCGGATGGATTCCCAGTGGAATGTGTTAAAGTGTCTAAAGCTGTTTGCTACCGCTGCCCGTTTTGCCGCTTGCATCGGCCCCACTTAAGGCCTTAGTAGCTAACAAATCACAAATAAAATCAACCCGAAACCAAATTTCGATCTATGGTGCATGCTTCGCAACCAGATACCCAGCACTATGTTCATAGGTCAGCAAATGTTTCTTGCAGAACTAACCAATTTAAGAAACTTTTAATACTTAATTTGGAGCTAAATATGTTGATTTGGAAACAAGTTCAACAGAGTTGTAAGTCGCTCACAAGATCCCCATTTTCAGAGTTCATAAAAGTAGTTTATTAAACATAAACTGTAAATACTGGAAAAATCGCGAAAGTTTCGTATTAAAAATGAATTGTATTATTTTTATACCCTGAACCCATTCGAAATGGGTAAATGGTTTTGTGCAAAAGTCTGAAACAGGCAGAGGGATGCATCTCCGACCCCATAGAGTATATATATTCTTGATCAGCATCTACAGTGGAGTCGATATAGACATGTCCGTCTGTCCGTATGTATAAAAGCGTCGATCTCAGAGACGAAAAGAGCTAGAATACACCAGATTTGGAACATAAGCTCGCCTAATACCTAGGCAGTACAAGTTTGTTTCAAATTTTCGATAACTTTCCCCGTTTCCGATATACACATGTGATCGATAACAACAAAATCTTGAATTTGGAAAACTTTGAGATAACGTTTGAAATACTAGAGGAAATAATGACAATCTGTGAAATTTTAGTTAAAATCGGTTGAAAAACATCGGAGATATGGAACATTGAAGTTAAGTCCAGTATGCACTATACGCGTACACACACACAGACATACTTGCAAGCACTGACTGTACGCGTAAAGTATAGGGTTCAGGATATAGTCTAGTCGGTATTTCTCGACTAAAGCCTTCTTACTTGTTTAGTATTAATAAATTACTCTTATTCCCAAATATGTTTGAATAGCTTGTAACAAAAAAATGGGTAAAGCTAAGTTTAAATATAGCTTATATCTTTCTGTATATACTATGGTAGACAAAACGTTGTATGTATTAATAACAAGTATTTTATTGAATATATTTTTGCAACAAAATCGCGATGACTATTTTCAGGTATTTTAATCATTCAATATGTATGTAGTTGTTATTATATTTGATACGATGCTTAAATTAAAATGTTTGCATTTAATAAAATAACTTATCGAGATTATTCTTATAATCTTCCGCCTATTCCCAACTTCTTTTCAGCGTAACTGTAATCATCAACTATTGTGCCTGAGCGCATATTGATAGCGGCTTTGAACTTACATTTCGATTATTTATTCCTTTCATTCGCTACAAATTAAATATTAAGTATTGCGTCTGTGTGTGAGTAAGTGTTTGTGTGTGTTCGTTCCTAATGTTATGTAATTTGCTGTCTGCTTGACGCCGTCTTGAGTAGAACGCTTGCTAACCACAATTGATGCCGAGCAGGCTTCAAAAAAAAAAAAAAAAAAAAAATCATTCCAACAGCTCGAGCTATGCTTGTTCTTGTTGGTCCTTGTTGTTGTTGTTGATGAGGAGATCTGTCCGCTTTTAAGCTTATTCGCAGGGCGCCGAAAAATGTTCCATGCTACTGCTGCCGCTCTCTGTGTATAAACAAGCAAACAGGGAACGCTAATTGCATGCATCAACTGCACAGCGAGCTGTCGTCCAGCCTGGGAACGAGATGGCAACCCTTTAGCTGTTGTTGTTGTTGCTGTTGTTTTTAGTTTTTTTTTTGTTTTGTTTGTACTGAACCTGGCCAAAAGGCAATGCCTTAGCCATCGAAGCCATCGTCGTCTCCGTGCACGAAAATTAATTTCCGCGCTGGCTAAAATTTAACTAAGTTGAGTTAAGCTGAGACGAGTTGAGTTGTGTTTTCTCCGGCTCCTGCTGCTGGCGCCTGTGCTCTTTTTTCTCATTTTAGTTATTTTTTTTTTGGTTTTTTGCTAAGTACATCTCGAGCTTGAAGCCGTCGGCTTTGGCTTTCGCTTTGGCTTTGGCCATTGCTTGTTTAATGATGACATAGTATTTGCCCAAGTTAATGGGAAAATGAGAAATGAGTTAGCCAGCCAGCCAGCTAGCCAGCCGCGTACCAAGTTTGCCTCCACCCCAACTCCATCCCCACCCCTACACCCCTTCGGCCGCGTCGCCGTCTTCCCCTTTGCAAATGAGCATGTTCTAATGGAGTTTTTAAATTACTAATCAATTGTTGTTGCTAAGAATTTCAAAGTTGCAACATCTGACGAGTGGCAGCTCAAAACGAAACGGGTGAAAGAGCGGGTGTGGGAGGGGAGGGCAGGTGACGCGAATGGTAGTGACTTTGCAATCAAACGAATAATTGATTGTTGACTCGTCTGTGCTAGTATGTCTGTGTGTGTGTGTTTGGCAATATTTTCGCTTGGCAAATATTGAAATTGCATATAGTATATAGTACATGTTTGTATGCAAAGCTAGCTAACATTGGCATTTAATTAGCTTTGGTAGCAATTATGGTCTAAAATGTGTCCACAGCTCAGTGGCAGTGGCACCAATGCAACCAAAAACTCCGCTGCAACATACATACATTCACATACATACATTAAGTAAAGTCCATAAATAAACCAATTAGTCGGCCAGGCTGTTCGACTCACACGGTTTTGCTTGTGCCATGCCAACAACAACAACAACAACAACCACAACAACAACACTTAATAAAACCAAATATAATACGAGTAGTAGCTACCAGTTACAATCTCTATAGAGTAGGAATGCAACTGACGTCACTGTCATCGTTGTTGCTGTCATTGTAATTTTTTATTTTATAGTTGTGCTTTGAGCAGCGGTACTAGTGTTATAAGCGCATTTGACTCTTAACACACGGCAACAAAAAAAAAAAACTGTTAACAGACACCTAACCACGAACGCATGGGCCCCAAGCATTGTTACAACTGTTGGGGCATCTTATGGCCAAAACAGAAGCGAAACTTCAGCTGAAAGCTAGTCCATACTAGCAATGGGAAAGATAATTCGAATAATTCAGATTATATTTTAATATTTTAAGTCGAATCGGGTACGACCATAGTCAACATTCTACAGAAGTTCAACTTAAATAAACTTGCTTTGAAATATATTAAATAAAATCAAACATATAACATACTCGTAATTGCAATAAGATAGTTAGGATTCCAATAAAATACTCAATCCTTATATTTAAAAAGAAAACTGAGTCAAGAATTACATCAATTTATTTATATTTAAACCGATTCAAGAAGCTGTTATGGTTAAACCATTTCCTATATAGTAGCACATGTGCATTATGCTTGTTTTTATTTGTAAGCAATGCTCGTCACCCCGCCGACCATCCCTCACCCCCCTCACATTGCTCAATGAAGCTTGAAACGCGCTGGAAACGCGCACGAAACGCTCTCAAGTAATGGAAATCCGCTTTGGCTTTAACTTTAACTATGGCTTTGTGTTTTGCTTTATTCCTTCTGCTTAGGCAGTAATTTCAGTTATACCCTGCACGGTCAATGAATCAGGTATAAGGGAACTTATCACAAAAGTATAAAACTAAATAAAACTGAGAATTGAAAATCAAATACTTAATTTACATATTTCTCCCTTAATATCATGTTTGTCAATTAATCTACTAAAGGGTGTAGCTGTAGTCGTTGTGGCCTAACTCTAGTTTTTCTATTCGATTCTTTTATTTTTATTTTCTTTTTTTTTTTTGCATACATATGCCCTTTGGCTCTTGCAACAACAATAGCCGCAACAAAGCAGTAAACGTTACTAATGTTGCAGTTGCATTCGATGTCGACGTCGACGTTGTACATATTATTGCATTTTGTAAGCTAAGTGATTTCGACATAGTTATTTCTGCCGCTTTTTATTTCAGCTGCTCACTGCGTCTATGTGTGTGTTGGTGTGTGTGTGTGTGCTGCGGTATTCTTCTTCATCGCATTCATCAGCAGCAGTTTTTGGGTCCTTATGCTTAGTAGCCTCAGAGCCACAACTTAACTCCTCCAACTTACCCTCAACCTCACCCTCGTCCTCACCCACCCTGGGCCTAATAAAAGTTGCACTCTAGATCGTTGCTGCTGCGGCTGCTGCTGTTGTTGCTGTTGCTTCTTTACAAATTTTTGTTGTGTTGCCATGAACTTTTCGCTAAGAAAAATTACAATGTTGATAAGTTAAAAGCCGACCGTCTGGGGCGGTGGGCGTGTCTCTCCCTCTTGCTTGTTGCTGCAACGCGACGCGGCATGGCACGGCGTGGCAAACGCAAAACGCTTAAGTGGCCCTTAAGTGCCTTAAGTTGTGGTCCCGGGCAACGCCGCGTTGCGACGCCTCGGCAATCGAATTGCAATTTCTTTTTATATATTTTTTGTTTCATTCTTTCGCTTTGCCATTTCAAAGTTGTTGACGCAACCGCTTTTGGCACTTCAATATTTTCAAAAATAAAAATTATTTTGGTGGTAAACCCTGTCGGTTTTTCTTTGAAAACTGTGCACACCGCTCCTCAAGGACTTTTACGCAACGCAATCATTCCTAATTAATATAAACTGTTGGCTAAGCAAGTGTTAAAGAACCAGATGGGAAAACTTTTATTCGGAATCCTTTTTTTTTCATATATTGAAACCTTTACTATAAATGAACGCTAGCTAAAAGAAACGAATTCGATTGTTATTGGAATTCAATACTTTTTGCAGTTTATAGGTGAATATGTAAGTTGTATAGGAAATTTATTATAAATCAGGAAACATTTATTTCTAACAAACATATATGAATATTGGTAATAGCTTGTTTAAACAATGTTGCCAACTTCGCTGCGCTAATAGTTTTTATAAAAATGATCAGATTACTCATAACTGTTATTCTAACAAAACATTAACTCTATCTTTGCAGATTTTTCGATTTAGCTATGCAAAATATGGGAAAAGAATTGAAAAAAATCTGCAAAATTGAATTAGACAAGAAAGATAATAATCATTGAAATCGTTGAATATGTGAAATAGCAAATTAATTAGTTATTTGTTGGAAAAAGCCAAAGTGAATACTAAACATAATAACTAAAACATAAAACAGTCAAAAGTCTAGACTTGGTGTCCATTGGGCATTTAAGCACTGACAGTAAAATCATTCAGAGATCGACAACAGCAACAGCACCAGCAACAATTGCAAAAACAATAAAAAAAAATAAAATAAACGTCAAACTGTCAAAAGTCCAAGTATCTAAAATGATCCCGCAGTGCGAACTGAATAACAACGCCAACAACAACAATAACAACAACAACATCATCGACTAAACAAACAATAAAAGCGCAGCAGAGAGCAAGTTATTAAATACCCAAGAGAGATCAAATGACATCGCTGAATGCATTTAGTTTAATTACGCAATTAAATTGCCCAGACCATTGACTATAGAGACTGCAAACTCCCACAGCGTCGTCCACCCGCACCACCCATCCCCGGCCCCCAAAAGGGTGAAAAGCGTTTTGCAACAGCTCGAGCTCTATTCATTTCTGGTAAGCTTAATTGTAGTTAAATAATAATAATAATAATAAATAAGTGTAATGCATGCTGTGCGCATAATTGGTTAATCACTGTCTTCATATCCTTGGGGCGAAGAAACAAATGATAGTTATAGTCCTAGTTGGACACTGTGGTACCATGAACTTAAATTGATTCTCGTGCTCAACAAATTCTATTACTCTAACGGGGAAGTCTTCTGGAAGCACAAACAACCGAATACCTAAACGACAACATTTAAGTTTATCGAGGGGAAGAAATAAAAGTTTTCTAATTCGTTTGTTGGCCCATTCAGATATTGTTTCACCCCTTTTTACAGCAAATAATAATTGTTTTCGCGAGCTTTGGAATCGGGGAATGGATGCCCTTTGGCAGTGTTCGTTGCTTGTTCAGCGAGGCTTGTAACTTATGCTATGTGCCACTTTTGCGTGCAACAAAAGTTTGTTTTGTTGCACTTCCTTTGTACGGATTACCTGGAACCAAGGAACAGATTCACCTTTCTCTTTCTCTCTCTCTAAGTGCGCTAGTTTGGCGTGGGCGAGTTGGCATTTCAAAAGTTGTCGCTCTTAGCTCTAGAACTAGTTTCATTGACTTTTTCACAAGAGTTAACTTCTATGGCTTTTTATCGCTGCCCTCTACTTAACTAACTTGTGTATGTATGTATGTATGTATGTATGTATTTGTTTGCTCTTTTCATGACTTTTGCTTTTAATCGCTTTACAAATGCAGCATTTTCTAGCTTCAACTTGAAAGCAGCTGATTATGTCATGTTTCTCTGGCGCTCGATACTAACAATTTGTAGAGCCCATTAAATGGGCCACCGCAATTTGCAAATTCTGCTAATGACAAACGAGCTAAGTAACAAAATTGATATTGTTGTTGTTGGTGTTGTTGTTGGCACTTTAGTGTCAGCTCCGTCTGGCAAACTAATCGTAGGCCATTGGTAGCCATGCTAATAACTTTTAAGAGTTTTGCCGAGGCAATGGGTTTGGGGCTGCAAAATAAATCAACTACTCGTATTTCCGCCATAAAACTTTCCGACATAATTTCACAAGGAGGCAGATTGCATTTCCACTTCATCAGCATTTTAATGGCGCTTTATTGTTGGTAGTCGGCTTATTGACAGCATCAGCATCAGAAAAGCCAGAACACCAGAGCAGCCTGAACGGCAGCCAGTTGAGTTTAGTTACTTAATTCCAGTCGACTCCATGCAAGTCATATGGATGTGGACTTCAATTCATCGCTCAATTTCCAACACAGACTGTTGTTGTTGTTGTTGCTGTTGCTGTTGCTGTTGCTCGTGTCAATTGATGTGCGCGTTTTAATTAATGAAATTATCAACATTATATTGCGTCGATTATGTCGCTACGCTGACAAAAAATTATCATCAGCAATGGCTTCATTTCAAATGCAAAAAGACACTTCTCCACTTCCACACAACAACGATGATGATGTGTTGATGATAATGACGTAAATGCTAATCATGCTAAGGATGCAAAACGTTAAAAGCATTGCTGCCCCGGCTGTTTGTAATGTGAGTGTGTTAAATTAATGCAAGTTTAGCATGCAATGCAATTTGGAGACAATTGCAAAATGCTAGAAATTGAGAAGACATCCGAGTTGCAGTTGATGAAATGTTACATATTGATCTTAAACGAATTGATGGTTGCACAATCAGTTAGTTGTTGCACGTTGCTCACACAGATCGTCTTATATATATATAAATTTGGTAAAAAAAAAATAAAAAACACACATACCAATCAAAAATCATGAATTTCTAATTGAAATTCCTCAAAAAACAAACGAATACGAAACGAACGTAGGACCAAACGAGTCAACTGAACTCGTAAAGAACGAAGAACTGCTTACGAATTTCAGTTAAGAGTTGCAGGAATGCGTGCAACGGCCACATTGAAATGACAGTTGCCAAGAATGTCGGAAGGCCAAAACGAAGTTTAAGATACATGAAATTTAGCTGCATTTTTTTGCAGTTTCAAAATGGAATACTATTAAAAGAAACTTATATCATTATACTCTGAGAATTTAATTGGGAATGTTATTTAATACATACTATGAAAATCATTATTAACTTTTATACTTCGCTTGCTACTATATAAGAAAAGGTTCAAACGCTTTAGCTTAATTTTTTTGCCATCAGTTTCGAATGTTTTTAAACATAGAACTAAATAGCCAAAGATTTTGCAAGTTGAATGACGAAGCTGTGATACTCTGTGCTTGGCTATCATCAAACGTCATTCCAGCACACGGATAGATGGACAATGGACACATGGACAGTTTGGACAGACTGCGACGGACGCAGACGTAGACGGACACAAAGACAGAGACGCGACGGTCGACGGTCGCGATGCGACGCAACGCAACGCAACGCGACGCGACGCTTGACGCTGGCACTTGACGTATGCCAAAGGCATTTAAGCTCTGGCACGCATGCGCAGCGGCAACGCTAGCGATGCACAAACACACACAGAGACACACACACAGCTTAGCAACAGCCTGGCAATGCAATCCTGAAAAGGGATGGCTGCTCGGGATGCTGGCGAGGGGTTGGGTTAGGTTGTATTGGGATTGGAACGAATGCAATAAGGTAAAGTCGCTTCTTTTTTGCTTTGCTTTTTTTTTTTTTTTGAAAAAGTACCGTTTAGCTGTAGCTCGTTTTCAATGCTGTTTGCTTATTTTTTGCCACGTCCGTTGTGCATTTTTTGTGCGCTTCATTGCCTGCTGCTCGCCAAGCTCCCAAGCATTTTATTTATGCGCATTTTATACGCAACATTTGGAACGAAGGCGACCGAAGCTGAAGTTGATGCTGATGCTGATGCTGATGCTGGAGATGAAGTTAGACTTGGTTGTGGTGGTGGTATTGGTGGTTATATTTGTGGTGGGGCACGGGCATATCGTACTAGCAATTTTGGCCCACGTCCAAACCAAACCGTTGCGTCCGCGTCCGCGTTTGAACTTGTGAACTTCTCTCCGTCTGTCATTCTCAGTGTATTATGGCTGCTGCTGCCGACGCTGCTGCTGCGGCGGCAATAGGCCTAGCTTGGCATTGTCATGCAACATTATCGTCAGCAATCAACAGCAGCAGCAGCAGCGGCAGCAGCAACAGTCGCAGCATCGACGGCAGCAGCAAAACAGCCTCAATCTCAGGCTGGCCATTGTGTGACTGCCTTTTGAATGACGATGACTGGCCAAGCAATCTTCTACCCGAATGCCGCCACGTACGCAGATTTACACACACCAACACACACACACACATCATGGGAGACACATCCACCATGGTGCATGTTGCATGTCCAATGTGTGTGTTTGATCAACCTTCATAGTAAAAAAAAAAGTAAAGCTTTACGCGGTATTCTCTTTTGTATGTTTGTGTGTGAGTTTGTTGTTTGCATTTTGCTTATTGCAGTCAATGCTATGTTACTGTTGCTGCTGTTGCCGTTCATTCTCGTCCTGCGCTGACAACTGACATCTGGCATATGGCAAACGTTTGGTCAAGCAGCATACTCTATACATAGTGTGTGTGGTAGAGAGATTCTATAGACTCTCTCTCTCTCTCTTGTTCACCTCTAGTCTTTAGATGTCCTACAACCATGTCATCGTTCATATTGGCTCCTGGACTCTGCTCCTTCTGACCGCCTCCCCCTGTCTTGTGTGTGTCCGCAGCTGGACTCGTGTTTGTGGCTGGTGTTTGCTTGACTTCCATTTTAATGAATTTATGTAATCGCTTCTTCGTTTTTTTTTTCGCAGCCCGTATTTTATTTGCTTTCTCTTCATGCAGTTGGTGTTTTATCTGGCTTTGGGCAGTGTTGTTGTTGAAGTTGTTGTCCTCGTGCTCATCAGTCTGTGTGTCAACACTTTTTACACTGCCTAGCAAAAGTTGTCGTACATATGTGTTTTTTTTTTCTTCTTTTATTTGTATGTATGAATATACATGGCTGGAAATATATTTTCTTTTTTTCGTCTATTGCTTCCTTGATGGTAAAAAATGATTTTAATTCCTTTGCAGAGAAAGTAATTACATTTGCAACTACAGGACAAAAAAAAAACGTTATAATTACTTTGCCTATAAATATCTGTTTCCTTCTCCCTTAAAACTTCAACAAGCATTTTTATTGAGATACATCAATGACAGAAACGTTATAAAACATTCAAACATCTTGTATTTCCTTCTATTTGTGTGTTAAAGAACCTTTTTGTGTATGTTTATTAGTTAGTTTGTAATGTAATCTATAATCAAGTTTTGCAGTTTATTTACTAATATTCAAACGTAGTTAAAAATGTTTAAGGTTTCATCGTTTACTTTGTCCGCTTCTACTCGTTTACGGTTCTCACAATCGTTATCATGAAAAAAATATATTTTGGATAAGGTCTGACATGTTTTTAAACATACACACACACACACACACACAAACACAACTCGTTTGTAATTCCTGTTGGTTTTTTGTTCAATTCCTTTTGGCGGAAAAAGAGACTGGGCTGGAGGCTTTTTGCTTCCTTTGACAGTTCAATGACTGCCCCAAAATGTTGCATTTAAAATTAATTCTGCTGCGAAAGCCAGCGACGTTTGTAATCGAATCAGACACAATGCCAACCATTTGCGCCCATGAAACTGCGAACAAAAATTAAAATTAAAAATTAACAAGCAAACGTTAATATTGTTTTTTCAACAAAGTTTCAGTAGCCCAAAAGCTTTGAGCTTTTGCTCAACTAGCAGAAACTAAGCTAGTTGCACAAATTCAATATTATTATTACGCAAATTTGTTTTAAATTAGGTAAATTAGTTATTTTATGGGATGCCTTACCTGAATTTAGCTTTGCACATCGCAGCTTTGCTTGTGACCACGCATAGGCAAATTGAATTAAGTTTTGCTGGCTCGCCGTCGTACATAATTGTATTAATTACGGCGCCAACGTCAACCGCAATTTGTGGCAAAATCAAAAGCACCTTGCTGCCGTGTTTTTTCCACGCTTTGTTGCAACGTAAGCCAGAAATCCCTCTGGCAGCAGTTGAGCTCTCGGTTGAGGTTAAACCGCAGACAATTGCAAATCGAAATTAATTTTGCGGTTTCATTTTTTCTCTATTATAATGCCCAAGCGACGACAGAGCCTACAAAGCGAATATAAGCTGTATGTTGTTTTAAATATGCTTTACGCTTAGTAAGGAATTGCAGCAAAACTATTTTTGATTCTTCATTTTTACCATTTGTACCATTCGAAGCCTAAGTAAAAAGCAAATATGACTTTTTCTTTGCTGTTTTTATACAACTATTTACGGGGTATCTTATAGTCGACCCTTCGTAAGCAAAGCATACATATTTCACCGTTCACCTTGCATACCGAAAACAAACAGAAAGCCAAAGCAAAACAAGTAAGAAGGCTCTAGTCGGGAAATCCCGACTAGACTATACCCTGAACCCTATACTTTACGCATACACTCAGTGCTTGCAAGTATGTGTGAGTGTGTGTATGTATACGCGTATAGTGCATACTTTCATAACTTCAATACTCCATATCTCCAACCGATTTCAATAAAATTTTCACAGATTGTCATTATTTGGTCTAATGTTTCAAACTGCATCAAAAAGTTTTCCAAATCAAAGATTTTGTTGTTATCGATCACATGTGTATATCGGAAACGGGAAGAGTTCTCGAAATTTTAAAACAAACTTGTACTGCGCGGGGACTAGGCGAGCTTATGTACCAAATCTGGAGTGTCTAGCTCTTATAGTCTCTGACGGACGGACAGACGGACGGACGGACGGATGGACGGACGGACATGGCTATATCGACTCGGCTGTTGATGCTGATCAAGAATATATATACTTTATGGGGTCGGATATGCTTCCTTCTGCCTGTTACATACTTTTGCACAAAACCATTATACCCTTTTTACCCATTTTCAATGGGTTCAGGGTATAAAAACAATGGTTGAACAATAAACAACTAACAAACGGCCATTCAACGTCCCGAAGGATTTTCATAATTTCATTTATTATGCGCAATTAAACAAATGTGCGGTAAAATGAAACTAAAACGAAGATATTTTATGTTTAATAATATTAATAGGTCATTAAACATTTACAATAGCAGACGGAAAAGCTAATCAATTTATTTTTTCAAATTTATTTTATTTGTTATTCAAATATTTACTTAAACAATTTTCATACTTTCACGAGCAGGACTTACCAAAAGCATGAATAGGATAAGTTAAATTTCGATAAATATATATTGCTGGAAAAAAGTTATTGAAATCTGATGAAGCGAGACTAAAAGTGAGCTTACTTGAAGAAATTTGTTCTGATTGTTTTATTAAATGATTTAAACTACTTGAGTTATGCCCATTTCAGATGGTAACAGGGTATTGCAAACAGTGTACTTTATAAAGTTTGAATTGCATTGAAATCAATCAGAAAGTGCCCAAAAGTTTGTGGCCAGCCAAACTCTCAATGGGTTACACGTCTAGACGTCTATGGCCCAAACTACTTGCAAGTGAAGTTGCTGAGTTTGATTTTAGTTTTTGGCAAAATTCTCAATGGGCCACAATAGTGTGTTGTTTGTTGCCTGCGATGAGAGCGTGAGCGTGATCCTCTCACGCACGGCCAGCCAAGCACTTGTGGTAGCAACAACAACAACAACAACAGCAGCAGCAGTTTTTATAGGGCTATACAAAACGCTTACAAAATGATGTCAGCTTCCAAAGCCGAGCTCCCCTCAGCCGCTGTTGGGTGGTCGTAAATTATTATGATTATTGGCAAAGGAGTTAATGTGCAAAAACAACAAGAATGCCGAAAGGCGGCGAGGGAGGGGCTGGTTGCAGCATGCCGCATGTGGCAGGCAGAAACCAATCGGTAACTTGTTAGTGGGCACAAGAACTAGCTGCCTTTTGCAGAGAGACGGAAGCAGGCAACGCACACAACCAACAGACAAGGCGGAGGAGTTCGACAAGTAGAAAGCGTAGAGGAGAGCGTGGGGCGGTGGCGGGGACGTGGTTTAAGGAGGATGGAGGCAACGGTTAAGGCTGTGTGTGCCCGTAAATAATGCCGCAAAACGTGCAGCACGATCGTGAACTTGACAGAGCCAACTGGCAAATATCAAAAAAGCAAGACAGAGAGAGAGAGAGAGAGAGAGAGAAAGAGAGATAGAGTGGATGCAACTATCCAAGTCTACTCGGATACAACATTGACTGAGGATGGGGGCTGTGGCAATTCGCGTAAAATTATAAATGACTCTCGGGTAGGCGTTGCCCAATATCGAAGCGAATGAAGCAGCCGGCAATACCAAGAAGGCGTTGGAGGCATTCATTAGACCCAGAGCGAGAGATGCTCGCGAGGATTGCAACCAGGGAAAGCAAGGCTGTGGCTAGGGGCTTGGGAGGATATAACTGCATTGCAAATATTAATTCGTGACGAGGACGAGAGGATGATATCTGGCAGCAAAAAAATAAAAAAAACAAAACCAAAATAACAAAATAAAATGTTGTTTAATTTTTTTTCCGTTTGTTGCCATTTGAATTGTGAACGTTGGGGCCGACTTCATTAGCGCCTGGTAAATTTAACACCTCACAACGATGATGATGATGACGACGTGATGGGGATATTGGATTACAGACGACGTAGTCGTGGACAATGACGTCGACGTTCACATCCACGATGTGGACATGCTTTTGGACTTCAGTCCATCTTCAGTCGCAGTCGAAGTCGCAGTTGCCGTTGCAGTCGCAGAGTCGTTTCAACAGATAATGATCATCAACGCCATATTTAACGCCATTTAGGCATCAGGATGCCCAAACTTCAACTCGACCAAACACCAATAGTGCCAGTACACAGAGAAAAATGTACTACGGATACGAACCAAAAATACGCCATGAACGTTTTTCAAATCTGATGATGAAAATATTATGAAAGGAAAAAAATGTATATATGATATTTACAACTTAATCATACCATAATAGTTGTACAACTTAAACTGTTTCTAAGAAAAATAGTTTTTGTTTTTATACATTTTTTTTTTGGTGTAGTTTTCGTCTCAAACTAAAACTTAGTTTCAGGTTCGTTGTTTGTGACCGCTGGCGTTTGTGTAAGCGATGCCTGGACAGCGGGGTGGGGGAGTTTAAGGCATTGAGCGGGTGTTGATGCTGCCAGACAATGAAATGTAATGGCAATACGTGCATTTATTTATAACGGATTTTATTTTAGCCAGAGCCGGCAATGCAACACTGCAGCATGACAACATGCAGCTGAAGCTAAAGCTGAAGCTGTAGTCTCTCCCCCAAACTCCAACACTGAGTGCAAGTCCAGATCCGAATGCTTTGGATGCGTTTAACTCTTCATGTGCATCTGTATGTGTGCCTGTGTCTGTGTCTGTGTGTTGGAGTTACTCTCGTTACTTGTTAGCATTTTGTGGGCGTCTGTGGCTACACCATCGGCACAGCATCGTACTTTATTATTTTAGCATTTGTGCTCATCTCGGTCCTTTTGCTGGCCCGACCCCGACGTCTTAGCTAGAAACAGGCTTTCAATTTATTTCGTACTAAACGGCCAGAAACGTGATGAACGCATTTTATGCGCCTCTCTTCAGAGTGTATCCACTTTCCACGATACCCTGTTAAACTTAACCAAAAAATTGCATTACTTGTTAGAATTATTTTTGGTGTTATTCGGTGTTTTTAGTGGATTGATTTGGTGAGCTTGATAAATGCAGAGCAACATAAATGAAAATCAAATATTTATTTAACAACATCAGCACCTTTTTAAAGGTAATTTCAAGTCGAGTCTTTTCAATTGTTGAGTTTTTGCGTTTCTTTATTTTTTGCTTGCGGCCAAAGAGGAAATACTTTATGGGCATTGATAATTTGGGCCATAATGTGCAGTGAAATTGACTCGCTTAGCTTTTGCTTATTTATGTGACCGGCCTGTTGCAACAACAATGAGCCAAGTTGGCTAGCTAAATAAATAAGCGCTTTGTTCAATTGCCATGTGGGAAAGCAAAGTTGCTGATTTTTATGGAGGGGCGCCTTTTTAACAGTTCATATTCACCTGGCCAGAGTCAGTTGATGTTGTTGTTGTTGTTGGTGTTGGTGTTGTGATTGTTGCCACACATCACGTAAATAATTGACGTTAAGTGTTTGCAATGGGCCGAGTTGGCCAGTTAAGCGGCCAACAACCAGTTGGCCACACTGCCATAAGCCCAACAATTTGTCATTGTCATTCGCGTGTAACGCGGCGCATGCGCAATTTCCATACAATTACCATAATTTCACTGCCGCCTTTAAGGATTTTAATGAACACTTCGCCGACGCGTCGCAAACAAATTGCAGACCAGTAGCTGCATCTCAAGACAGCTGAAGATTGCGCCAATCTCTATCTTCTGTCTCTGTCTGTGGCAGCTTTATGGTTAATGATCGCTGCAGGCAATGACTTTGACACTGCATCTAACAACTGCCGCAAATGCTTGCAAGATGACGCTACACAACTTGCTCCCGATTTTCTTTCAAGCGTTGTGTTTTTTTTTCCCCCCGACATTTTCAATTGCAACGTGACGGCTGCGGCTGCTGCTGAAGCTACTGTTGCTGCTGTCGGTACAACTGCTGCTGCTGGAGGCAATCAAGTTTTTGTGTTGCTAGCAGCCACAGTGACAAACTACTAATAACTATACTTACAAATGCATGCTGCAAGAAGACAGCTAGCTCATTTCATACATACTATGTAATAATTGTATTGCACTAAATATCAGTTGGACAAAAACTTGACCGATTTTGAGTATATCTGTTTGTTAACTTAACAGGATGCATGATATTGAGGCAGAACCTTATAATTATAAAAGAAAACCTGGAAGCTGTTGATATATACAACATACATTACAGTCGTAAAGCCGTTAAAAGGAAAGGCTTAAGTAAAACATATTTTGCCAAATTACGTATTCTATGGCATAGACGGGTTCAACTGTCTTATAGCAACAGCAACAGCAACAACAAAAACCACAACTCCATTGCCACTTAGTACTCCATATGCAGGTAGTGGCTTTTTATGCTCCTTTGAAGTGCAGTTAAAACGTACAGTAAGTTAGTTGGCCATCTAAAAAAATACAGCAAAATAAAAAGTTTACGAGATTGCGACTCACTTTCACCGGGGACAACAACAGCAACATCGCTTGTGTCGCCTGTGCTACTGACTTGACCAACAAAAATCCCACACGAAGTGCAAGCAATGGTTGGATTGGGGGATGCTGGTGTGGTGGCATTGGGGGCGGTTCATCTGTGGCCGGGTGTTAAGTGTAAAAAGCCATAAACATGTTTTTGCAGATCCACAATGCAACCAGGGGTCCATTGCACGCATGCCACACTAGAATGGCGATGCCAGCATCAACAGCAACAGCAATGGCAATGGCAACGGCAACGGCAACAGCAACAGCAACAGCAACCACAACCACAACTGCAACAATGGCTGGATATAAGGTTTTGAGCACATGATAGCACCTACACTTAAAGAAATTAACATATAAGTATGTAATCGAAAACTGGCATTTTTTTTTGTTGCGGCTGTTATAAACATAAAATAAATAATAAAATTAAGAATGAAAAAAAAAACGACTAAAGGAATGTAAAATACATTTTTCCAAGTGTATGATAACACCTAGCAAGTCCAAGACAGACTTTTGAAATGCTTTGGTTGCAGTTGTTGTTGTTGTGGTTGCTGTTGCTGCTGTTGCTGTTGCTGTTTATGCCATAAACACTTCATCGACACTTAACCATGTGCGTCCAGGAGCGTGTGTCCCCTCAGACCAGGCAGGTATCGAGTGTGTGATACATCAAACATGAGCTGCAAACAACGTTTATTGTTGTGCTTCACACTCGTCCCTCGCTTCAGTTCAACTGCTACACTTTCGTTGGCCAAGCGGTTGCGGAAGCAACATTTAATTGACTTGGCGTGTTAAGCGCTGCATACCAGCACATAACAGCAATCAACCGACAAACAACTTGTGGGACGTGCGCGGATGACGACGACGACACACTTTGGCCACTTAGTGGCTGGATTGAAAGGATCGAGTGTATGAGGAGCAACTGCGACAGCGGCATTCAAACAATGCCAAGTAGTTTCATAGTTTATTGAGCGCTGAGCTGATTGAGCGAGCAATGCTGCCGGGCAACTCGTCAGCCAAACTAAAACAGACAGACAGAGAGAGAGAGAGAGAGAGAGAGAGAGAGAGAGAGAGACGAAAAAAGACAGATGCAGCCTTAGTCACTGTTGCCCATTAGCGCTGTCACTTGGCCAAGCGGCGCATATCATTTACAAATGCTGCGACATGCACCCGAACATCAAAACAGAACAGCGAACTGTCCAACAGTCCAGAGTGACCACTGACCAGAGTGACCACTGACCAGAGTGGCCAGAGTGACCAATGACAGTGGCCATAAGCCGATTACCATCGCACCCAGCACAGAATGGACAACAGACAACGGACATGGGACATGGGACATGGACACATCGAGGTCAGAGTCACAGCGACAGCGTCCAATTTTTGCCAGCTGGATCGCACATCGCTTTTATCTGCTTCGTTCGTTCCGACTTTTTTTTTTTTGTGCTCGCATTTCAATAAAAATTACGCCTTGTAAACTTAAGCGGCAGAATCAATTAGTGCGACGCCTGGCCAAGCAGGTAGTTGCCAAGCTGGTTCCCCACACACACACCGCCAATCTGTCCTTGTCCCTGGTCTTGCCAGTGATCATATTAAAAGTTAAGTAGATCATCGTCAGCACAATTACAGCTCTACACAGAGGAAAGTGTATATAGAGTTATGCCATCAAAATTTGCATAGCACCTGTGTTAATAAACTATGGGATTACATACTATAAATAAACAAAACAAATGGGCGAACATTACTTTTTTATGTATTTTTGAACTTATAAAAGTTTATTTTTAGCTTATCATTTTAATATTTTATTTTAGTTTAAACCCTTTTTCATTCCTAACTTTACAAACTTATATTTATTCAAAACATTTTTCAGATTTTTAAAGCAAAATCTAAAGCCGTAAATTATAGTAGACAATTTTTACAGTGTACTGTGTATTGACCACCGCAGCGCTTGAGAGGAAGACGATTGTTTGCCGCGGTATTCAATCAACTTCCATTCAACTAAAATCAATCAGAGCCTATCAAAGAGCCAAGGCTTAGCTGATAATATGCAATTTGCACAGCGTTTACCAAGTAAATTGACTAGTAACTACTTTCGCTCGATAGATAACCGACGAAGCTAAAGAGCAAAAATTTAAATGTCGGTCCTACTTTATGAATAACAAATAGAAATTGAGTAAAATCTATGAATCTATCCATTATTTATCAAAAAAATAATATATTTAAAAGCTTAGAACTGCTGTTTCAACCAAATATTTCTATTAATAACAGTTTTGCTCGAAATTTTAGAAATATATATTCATTTAAATGTCACTTTGGTTTAAAACTAAAATTGACTGTGTTAAAACATATTATATTTTGATTTTATCATAAGTTTATCTTGAGATAAGCAACATATTTTTGAGCGATTTTCTTTTTAATCAAAAATAAGTAAATACATAAAATAAGATTGGCAATGTTTGAAGTACAAATAATAATTATAATTATAATAATTCTCAACTCACTTGAGGCTCGACCCAGCAAGTGAATAATAAAAAAACGCACAGAGTCGAGAGCACGTAGCGAACCGCATGCAAGAGCAACAACAGCAACAAACAGCAACATGAGGAACAAAAGCAACAACAACAAAAGTGCAGCAACTCCCCATTTGATGGCAGCAGTCTGGAAAAAGTGCGTGTGGCTTGTTTAATTAAAATTTAACGCAATATACTTGACTCCGGCACCACCAAAAACCCCTCATCATCGACTTTTGGATAGGGCGCACTCAGCTAAGTTTTTTCTTTTTTGAGTGTGTGCTCCATCCCGCTCTGAATGCGGCCCCACAACCAGCGCACTTGGCATCAAAGTATCTGCGATATGAGTATCGCGACTTGGCTCGACCTGCCCGCTCTGACGTTTTGACGTTGCTGTTGTTGGCTCTGTGATTGCTGCTCTTGCTGAGATTCGCGCCCCACTGGCATGTTGTAGTTTGTTGTTGTTGTTGTTGCTGTTGTTGCTGTTGTTGCTGTTGTTGGTGTTGGTGTTGGGGGTTTTTTGTCAAGAAATGAAAGCTTCGATGCTTGAAGGTTTAACGAACTCGTGTACAGGGACAACCCTAGAGCTAGGAACAGCACGAGCTGGAGCAGCGCTAGCTTCAGCCTCAGCACAAGCTTAATTTTTAGCTGCAGGATCACAAACGTTAACGCATTTTTCTTCTATTTTCCTTATGCCTTTGACGTTTTGCAGTTGCTGTTGCAAGTGTAATTTTACTTTCACCCCAGCAACTGCTGCTTGTGCTGCCCCCGTTGTTGTTGTTGTTGTTGCTGTTGTTGCTGGTCCCATGTGAGCGCGCTACAACACTTGTCCTGATGATGACATTCATGCCCAAGAGCTACTCTTAATGGAACACAGAAACAGGCAGATAGACAAGCATCCAACGACAAACGAGAAAGCTGAGGGTAAAATGTTGAAGGGACTATGTGTAAATACAGCGTTGAAGCCTTCAGAATGCAGAATTCAGAATGGGGCAAATACACAAAAGCTGCTGGCCCTTGCTGCATGCCACCTGCAGAGGGCACCATCCCGCCTGTCTCTCGCCAACGTGTTTCAATTTGTCTATACAACAACAACTTCTATCGAATGATCATTCGATTCCAGCTACTACAATATGCCATTCCAATCTATGCCGTCAATAACAGTCGAAAACCGCACAGCCGCTGCGAACAGTTAAATCACAGTACATTGCTCCCGCAAACCTCCCCAAGTTGAATTACCGCCCCACTGCTTACACTCGAAAAAAAAACACACACAAAATGGCTAAAAAAAACGGATCTAAGTAAAAAGTCAGCTACAACTTTTCGTTTCTTTAGAAAACATTTCTCTAGCTTTCTGCATACAATTTGTTAAAAGAGGAAACGTTTTTCCGTAATCACTAAAAGAATTGCATTTATAAAATAAATTTCTTGTCAAAGAGACATTTTCTTAGCAGCATAAAATTATTATTTAAAAAAATATTTTTTGTGTATTTTTTTTTTATTGTGTAAAATCTAGCAAACTAATTTGCTGTCTAAATTATAATAACAAATAATAAAATCATTAAATTGAATGAAACACTTTCAGAAAATACTTTAATATTTGTTTGTTTTTCTGAGTGTAGGCCTAAGAAATTATGCACAAAGTAAAAGGCGCTTAAGTGCACAAAATAAAGAAGATGGCAATGATGATGCCGAGGATGTTGACGATGTTCACGATGTTGAGGATGCTGCTGCAGGTGTACCATGCCCAACTTTTCAAGCGACACAGCCTTCAAAGCTGTGAAGGAAGCTGCATCAAGCGGCTGACTGCCTGCTGTGTTGCCACCATTGTTGCTGGTATTATTTTGTTTTTTATTGTCGCTGCTTCTGCTGCTGCAAGCATGCTAAAACAATAGAAAACACACACAATTATATGTGTGTGTGTGTATGTGTGAGGGTATAGTTTGCTTTTTAAGTAATTACGAAACATGGCTTCGTATCCCTTCGATCCCCTCTATCCCGCGCCCCCATCGTTGAAGTGTCAGGCGCACTCCAGCGTCGACAATTTGTTTGCATATTTTGCATAATTTGTTTGCCAAGTGTTATATGGTCAAATGCCATGAGTGGAGGCCATGAGGCATGCATAACAATTAACGCAACCCTCCCTGACAATGTGCTCCTGCGGCAGGTGCTTTGACCCCGCATCATTTTGCAAAACATTCAAAACCACGAATGCTGCCTGCTTCTACTCTAGTGTCTCTTGTGAAGACAAATCTATTTTTATTTTCATTTGATACTAGTCATTAAATGTTATCTTCGTCTTAGTGTATCTTTCATTCATTATAATACACATACGAATTTACATATGCTTTCTTATTTGAAATCTTCTTCTTGATAAAATTCGTTTTCTGCGTCATCACATTTTTATTCAATATCTATACATATATAGTTCGTTATTATATTTTTATTTAGAGACATCAATTTGAAACGAATTAAAAAAAAAGAGAACAACTTGGGCTCGTCCGGGATTTGAACCCGGGACCTCCCGCACCCTAAGCGGAAATCATACCCCTAGACCAACGAGCCGGTTGTTCAATCAGTGCCAAGTTGGCTTTAAAAGCTGCCAAGCAGTGCAACAACTACTTCAACCTTTCTAAAAATACAAACGGATCAGCGATTAAGCCCCAAAAACAAACAACAACAACAACGGAGACAAGTGAAAGTTGCTGATGAGACATATAAATAAATGCATGTTGATCAATTGGTAGGCGATATGTGGCCAACATTGGCGCCAAAACAAATTGAATTACATTTTATAAATGATGTGTGGCACCACGCCCACAGCTACGCCCGTGCCACCTCCTTCTAGCTTCTAGCGTCAACGTTCACCTGCAGTGGTAGCCAACGGGTGGACGCACCACCTTCACCGTTGCTCGTCCATTGCTGTAGTAGTACTTCTTCTCCTCCTCCTCCTCCTCGTGTTGATCGTCACTGGATGATTGCAGTTGTCGCATCTCCAGATTCACATCCACATTTTTCTTAGCTTTAGCTTCATCCTTCCTGCCACGCTTGAACATTTCCAAGAAACCGCTCGTCTTGTGGCGAATTAGCTGCGCCAAATAATTTCCAGGCATGCCTTAATCTTTTTTCTTGCCTATTAACAAATTGGTAAGAGTCAGCAGCAAACAACATATACACATTCAACACTTACCCTTATAAGAAATAGAAATTTAATTAAAATATGATTTTTTGATTTAAGGTAATTTTAGCTGTAATATTTAAAATCAAACTCTGAATCGATATTGATGCCAAAGGGGCATAAAATCCAAAGCCAACTTAGAAAAGTGAAAGCTAGAAACACATTTTGAAGCTGGCAAAGTGAAAACGACACTTAAGCATGTACACAGAATCCTTATAAACATGCATACATACAAACACTCAACACTTCAACCAACATATTTCTATCTCGCTCTTTTATGTACTTTACTCTTCATGTGCATACTTTCTCAGTTTCTTAAGATAAAAGTTGCACATACTTTTCAATATGTCAAATTGCTTATTGGAAGAGAATTTCCTTAGCCTTTATACACTAGACAGAGGAAGCTGCACATATGTACAATGTACTAACAACTGGCCAAGATAGCGCACAGCATCAGGGCGGTTATCTTGGCTTGAGCATCTAAGCATTAAGCCAATCAAATATGCATGCATCAAGCAGCTTTTGTTGCCACAGAAGGTATGCAACATTTACGTTGCCGAGGCGAGTAGCTTGAAGCTACACCACATGTTGTTGTTGCACGTTCTTTGTTGTCTCTGCGGCACTTGTTGACAATGCATCGCGCATACGCCGCGTTGCTGCCGCTACATTCTAATAGAAATAAACGGCTTGATAGAGAGATGCAATGATGCAAGAAGTCTAGCGTAGTGTCGTGTAGTGTTGTAAGTAAGTCAATGCACCCAACCAACAAGCGAAAGCAAATCACACACACACAGGGGTGGCAACTGTCAACTTTCAAGATGTTGCTGCTGCAGTTGCTGTTGCTGTCGGCAATTTGCCAGCGCCAATTAGCCATTGAGTTCTCGTTCCTGTTCCCAGTTCGCAGTTCGCAGTTATTCGACTCCTCGCTTCTGTGTCTGCATGACAATTGCGCGTTTCATTAAACTCGTAAATTAACAAGCAATTCCTATCAGCAGGCAGATCACACACGTTGCAGCTGACACATTTCGGCAGCTTCCCTATTTCACTTCATTCGATCGAGAGTCAGAAAGCTTTTTCTTCTTGATTTTGATTTGTAGAGTAAATTTTTAACTATAGATATATATAATATGAAGTATGTCCCATGTCCTAGCATATATTATTATTAAGTCATACACAGATAAAGTAGGAAAGTGTAATTTTACAAACAGTTTTTGCTAAGCAGCTTGAATGAATACATTGAATTTGTTTCGGATTTCAATTGCGCGTGCGTTTAAGCTATAAATGAAAAATTCGATGTAAAAAATTGCCATTGTACATACGTATATACATATATATATATATATTTCAATTGAATATTAAAAAGGGGCGCGCAATACTGCAGGGGGTTGCCTTTGGCAATGCCGACGTTGCATCCTCGGAATGCATGAGCATA
Source organism: Scaptomyza reducta (assembly GCA_035044485.1). Taxonomy (NCBI): domain Eukaryota; kingdom Metazoa; phylum Arthropoda; class Insecta; order Diptera; family Drosophilidae; genus Scaptomyza; species Scaptomyza reducta. The sequence continues at coordinate 29,548 of JAWNNV010000238.1, read as the reverse complement.
AATATAACAACGATGATGATATTAATGATCATCATCCGCTGTTGGCGATGTTTGCAATTGGAGTTTGGGAGTTGCAGCAACATCTTAAATATATTTTCTAATTACTTGTTCGCGCTCGCATGATGCTATCAGCCTTGCCGACTTGCCGCCTTGCCGTCAACTCCATTTGCATTTCTGCAACGATGCAATTGCAACGTGGGGCACTCAACAAACGTGCCACACGAAAAGGGGGCTGCACTTGGCAAAACGTGGACTGGGGCTTGCCTGAGTGCATTGGCGACACATAAATTGTAAATATGATAGAAGAACATGCAACACTCTTTAACTTGCTACTGCTGCAACTGCAACTGCTGCTGCTGCTGCTGCTGATGATGTTGATGTTGATGTTGCTTCCTCTCGTTTTGCGAATAATTATTGCAATGCGTTTTGTTGTTGATTTTTTTTCTCGCTTTGCACGCATCGTCTTGAACTTATGTAAATACACTTAAAAGAATTTTTATACCAGAATTGACGAAGACAATTTCTTTATTAATATCTATTGCAAAGATATGTAAATTTATTTCAGTCAAGTATTAATTAAAGCTATGCTTTGCTCTCCACTTATTAAAATGTCTTTTTTTCGGGAATTCTCAAATTATTGGCTAACAAAGAGCTATCATTGATTGTTCTTAAGTTATTGCCAAGCGAAAGAATAAAAACAAATATGAGTATTACTTGTTTAATTTGTATTAACATATTGCAAATCTTCTGACATTTTTTTCGAAGTGTACATAAGGGGGAACTGTTACTGTTACCCCTTGTGCAAAACACTCGACTCGCGACTCGCGACTTTATGCTCATTCATGTTCTTATTGAACACGCGCCTGCCTGCCTGTGTTGTTGTTGTTGTTGTTCACTGTCTGGGCTTTAAAGTAAACATTGCCATATTTTGTTGGCTGGCAACTTTAACACATTTCAGCTGAGTTACTTTCAGCTGCCAATTGTTTGCACAGACAGTGCGTAGCTGTTGCTAATATTGCTTTTGCTGCTGTAAAATCTTTAGCGGTCTATTTGCATATGCGCTCAATGTTGTTGTGGTTGTGGCAAGAAGAATGGGGGTGGGGGTGGAGATGGGGGTGTGTTTGTAATTAGTAGGAATCGCCTTGGATGGGCAGCGAAAGTCTTGAGCCACAACCGCAGGCTAATTGGGCACTCTCTCTGTCTCTCTCTCCCCCAAACAAACCAACCAGGAAGCTGTTGTTGATTTTCGCATAGCCATGGAGGAGTATATATGTAGTATGTGCATGTATATATGTTTATCACTTCACTTTCTTTAGCAATTTCTCTTCCCGTTAAAAAATACACATGCATGTGCACGGGGTCGTCATATACACTGAGAGAACCGAATCGAAGTATCCCAAACTTCATCTTTCTTTACAAACTTAAGAAGTTTACATTGTTTTGAGTGTACTCGGTAACGAGGCGAGAGCAAAACCAAAGCGACAAAAGCTAACAAGCAGACACACACACACACACACAGACACGCACGCACTATTTTAGCTGCATAAACAATGTCCTGGCCAAGGATGGCGCTTCCACAGATTTGGTTGGCAGCTTGAGTGCTTTTTGCTGCCGTTCTCAACACACTTTTCCACACAATATTTAGCTACTGTTTGGCTTTTGTGTGCGTACAGCATACATCCTTTCTTTTGGGTGTGCGAGAGAGATAGAGAGAGAGAGAGAAATGCGCTCGTTGTTGACAATGTGCTTGTTGATGGCTGTGTGTGTGTGTTGTTTTTGATGTTGCCATGGCAACAGCGTTGGCCACTTTAAGAGCCTGAGGAGATTTAAGATTATCAGAAGCTTCGTTGCTTTAATTTCAATTCAAACGTAGTTCGCTTTGATTCCATTTCAACACCCGCTGTTCCGCAAGCAACTCAATGGCCCAGTCGCTAAATTTAGACGCTAATTTGGTGGCCCGCTGTGCCAAACAGAGCGCACTGCACTCTTTGCCACTTGCCACTTGCCACTCCTTGCCAACGCTGTCCCATTGTCGTCGTTGTCTCAATGCCCCCAAACATTCCAGTTCTCAGTGCTGTCTCAGGTTACATATATATATATATATATATAAAAGCGGAGGCAAGGACAACACACACACATCAAGGGGAAGAGGAACAGACTGAGAGATAGAGAGAGATAGGGAGACAGAGAGAATTGGTATGGCGACTCAAATTACCAATTGAATTCTGTGTCTCCCTCTTGGCCTAACCTGCTATGCAGTCATAACTTGGTGGCATTATCATCGTCAACTTTATTATGTTCTGCACATTATCAGGCTGTCTGATCGCCTGCCAGCTAGCCCTGATTGTTTATGCATGCATATATGTACACTCGAAAACAATTTAAGCTGATGTGGAATCGAGTCCGAAAAGAAACTATTTACAAAACTCCAATACTATTATATTTATATTTATATATATATAAATATATAATAATAAATATAATTTTTTTGATGTATGACAAATTTGTGTTTGTGAATTGAGTGGAAAATTCTTTTTAGTGTAATTAAGTGTCATATTCTTGCCAAGCAACTGATATTATCATTAAGCTGGACAACATTTGAAACTCTGAAAACTATTCAGAATTGAAAAAAGAAACGTTGTCAAATTCCTTTTTCATTTAACTTACAAGCTAAGCCAATTTTAATCCTTGTTGTCTTTAGTTTCTTCGTATGCATCGTTCCATTGAAGAAGCTTCCAAGAAGCTGCCTCAAAAAACGAGTATAACACTTTTATTTACAGTGTTGTTTAAGTTAAGAATTGTTTTGAAATCATTTTTGATTTCAACGCTTTACTGCAGGGCATCACAAAGTCGTAACAGTTAATTGGCATACATTTTGTCTTGTTGCAAAGTTCTTTGTTTTCAATTTATGCTTCGGCGAATGTATATAAAAAAGAGCGACTATCAGAAGCTAAAGCAAAAAAGCTAAAGCCCAGTAGCGAGCACTGTTTGGCATCCATGGATGGCTAGAGACGCGGTCGTCGCATCGCATTGCATCGCATCCGCATCCCAAGACTCACTTAATTAGCAGCAATTAATCTCTCTTTGGGCAGGAGAGGCGGGCTTGGGTGGGCCAGCAGGAAGGTGTTGGGGTAGTGTAAAGGGACTTAACACGACATGTGTTGCTCGCTGCTGAAGGCTAAACTCTGAATTCTATTCTGTGTCGGGCGCTAAATAGAATGCATTTGAATTCTTCAAATCTTGCACTGTGGAAAAGAAGTGATACATTTTCCGATAGTAAATTTATTTAAATAATAAAAAAAATAATAATAATAAATAAAAATAAATAATAAATAAAAAAATAAGTAAAAAAAGAATATAACAAATTAATTCAAATTTATAAAAACATCTTTTGTATGCAAAATTAATCGTTAATCAAATCTTTCACTGTGGGAAAGAAGTGATACATTTTCCGATAGTAAATTTATTTAAATAATAAAAAAAATAATAATAATAAATAAAAATAAATAATAAATAAAAAAAATAAGTAAAAAAAAGAATATACAAAATTAATTCAAACTTATAAAAAACATATTTTGTATGCAAATTGAATCGTTAACTTAATAAATAAAGTAGTCTGCCTTACTTTGATATTTCCAAAAAGTATGTTTTTTTGCCCATGGTGCACGCTTGGAGCGTGCCAGTTGGTTTAAGTTCCAGGAAGTTGTTTTCTTCATTTCGTGCAGCTGTTTAATTTATTTGTTGTTTCTTTTCTTCGCTTTCTGTTTTTGCCACTTTGCCACTAAAAAATATTTAGCTAATTGTCGCTAAACTCGACTCATTACAGCGCCCAGCCACGAGGTTAGCGGCAAGCGGCAACATGTGCCATGGAGGGCCTGGGACTGGGCAGCAGACGCAACAATCACGGCACCAGCCACAACAACAGCAGCAGCAACAGCAACAGCAACAACAACAACGCAACATTGATCAGCAGCAGCAACAACGGCAGCAGCAACAACACCATCAACAGCAGCAGCAACCAGCAACAGCACGCTCATCACTTGGCCAAGTTGCACGTGCACTCACACTCGCACACACACACGCACACAAGCACAGCACACACAAAACTGAAGCAACAGCAGCAGCATCAACATTCGCAGCAACATTCGCAGCAACAACATTCGCATCAGCAACATCAGCATTCACATTCACACCAGCCCGCCAATCAAAACTATTACACGCAACAGCAGACGCAGCTGCAACGACTCAAGCAGCAACAGAAACTGCAACAGCAACAGCAACAACAACAGCAACAGCAACTAGAGGGTATACATGGCATGAACAAAGGACACGTGGGTAAGCATAGTGCTGGCTGTTTACAGTTTCCACCGCCACCGGATTATCCGCCACCGGCAGCCAGCAGTCCGCTGCACAAATCCGCTGGAAGTTCGCCCATTGCCGTTGCGGCAATTGTGAGCAGCAACAATACGATTGCGATTGCCGCCGGCAATGTTGCTGTCAACGGCAATGGACGACGTCAGCTATTGCCCCGCTATCCGGATCCCGATCCCGATGCCATTGAGATCTGTGCAGAGCAGGAGCTATCGCCGCATCATCTCAAGCAGCTGGCGCGACAAAGTAAAACGCTGGGACGCGACAACAGCAACAGCAGCAGCAGCAGCAGCGATAAATGGGCACAACTGCAGCAGGCAAACAGTTTGCATCATGTGCATCATCAGCAACATGCACATCATCATCAGCATCATCATCATCAGCAACACGATTACTCATATGCGTATTATGAACCGGGCGCTGCAATGCGACACTCCAATGTACCCAAGCCGGATGGCATCACAAATCTCGAGTCCAGCTGTTGTGCAGCATTGCAGCCACAAGTCGAGATTGGGCCGCCGCCACCAAACTCCATACGCGCCCTGCTGTCCAAGGGCAAGAAGAACAAGCAGCTGGTGTCGCCGGCAACGTTGCAATCGTATCAAACACGCTACCACAAGTTGACCACATCGGCAACAGCAACAGCAACAACAGCAGCAAATAGTCAGAGCGAGAATTTCTATGAGGAAATCAATGCGGCAGCATTGCAATCGGGTAAGGCTGCTCCACAACAACAACAACAACAGCAACAACAACAACAACAACAATTGGGCTGCAGCATTGGCTCACATTCGGCTGGGTCGTTGAATCAAACGCTGGTTGAGGAAGAACTGCGTCGTGTACAGCATCGTCATCACAAGATACTCGGTGAACTCAATCTCAGTGTGGAGGCGATGTTGATGCCCGAAAGTCCGCCCAAATGCAGTCCGCCAGCAATTGTTCCGGCTGCTGCTGCGGGCACTCCACCCAAACCCAGTCCGACCGTGTGCGTGACGGCAACGAGTGGACAGCCAGCGATTCTGGCCCGGCTTGCCTCCACCTCGGCGGACAAGATCTGTGATAAAAGCAGCAATGCTGGCGGCGGCGGCGGCGGTATTGAGGCGTTGCTGGCCACGCTCAAAGGTCAGCCAGCTGGCAACAGCAACGCTTCCAACCAACAAACAACTGCCACCAGCAACACCAACACCAACACCACAACCGGTGATCTGGACAGTGGCTTCAGCGGCAGCAGCGGTGCCAGTTATATTGGTAGCCTGCGTTTGAGCAAGACGCAGCACATTAAGTGCGCCCGACAGACGCCAACAGCAACAGCTGCTTATGCCACACAAAGCTGTCGTTCATTTCAACGTGCCACAGCGTATGATGAGACGATTGCCACAGCCAGTGCGACCACCTCCAATACTCTAATGTGTGCCTCAAACTCCACGTTCTTGACGCGTGCCTCCTGCGGTCGCCGCATACTCAGTTGTGCGCGCATCCGTGCGGCCGAGGATCCGGGACCCACTGTTCCCACGGAGTCGAAAGCGCGCAGCTTCTGGAATCGTAAGGGTTGGCGCAAACTGCCAGGATTCTCCACATCCACCTCGAGCATTAATGATGCGGGTCTTACAGGTGAGTGTATTAAAAAAATAAAAAATAATAAGTCAATAAAGCACGCAATATTAAGGATTACTAATAACGGGCAACGAGTCAAATGCAAAGCGCCATCTTTTGTCTTTTTATGTTGATACATATATTTATGCTAACAGTCAACAGAGAGCGGCTGTAACGTGGCGCCATCTGTTGTATTGCGACATGTTCAACCCAGTTGTGGATTGTGTATTGGCTAAGTGGTTTTTGTCTCAGATTAACATACTCGCTTTTATGTTTGCTCAAACTCATTGCATAGTTTTAGGAGCATGCGTTAATTAAAAAATTAAAGCGAGCTTTTAGATGCGGCATTTGCTAAGTTTTAAATTGTTTTGATATAAAAGCATTTATTATTAAATATAACTGATATTTATAACAGCGTAAGTTCAAATATACGATACCAAACGTACAAAGCACAGATTTACAAAGCTTTAAATGCAGTCTATATGCAACTTTGCTTATGTTATCAAGGATTTAAGAACTTTCATTCTAATACTATATTTATATTAATATTTTGCCAAATTTAGTTGAGTAAGTTCGCGGCTTGCCTTAAATTGATGCACTGTATTCAAAGCTAAGCTCGCAACAGGCTGTTTTAATCCCCACCAGCTCACTCCACTCTACCTCACACACACACACATACTCTTGCACTTGCATGTGCAGGCAGCCAGCGTGATAATTTTTGTGGCACATGCTCCGCTGGCTGGCTGGCTGTCTGACTGGCTGGCTAGCTCGTTCGTCGTTGGACATCGTCATCGTCATCGCCATCATCATCGTAGTCGTCGTCGTCGTCGCCATCGTCATCGTCGTTTTTTTAGTCGCAGTCGCAGTCGCAGTCGATGTTGTTGTTGTTTCTTTTTTTTGGGGGGGCTACATTCCCATTCATCGGCACTCAGCGGATTCAGTAGAATCGATCTTGTCGTGCTTGCCAGGCCGCGCTATCGTTTCAAGCGCACCAACACAGTTTGTGTGTGTTTTTTTTTTGTTCCCTCGGTTTTGTTTTTGTTCGTTTTATCTCGTCACAAATATATACGTATATAAAATAGAGTACGCACAGAGTTACGCACAAACAAACAAACATATGTACATTTGTGCGCGCATTGATGCACTTAATTTCATCTTGATTCCATAGTGTGCTATTATTTTTTTCGGTGTATCAGCGCAAGTGAGTGTACGTTATTCAGGGCTGCGTTCAGTGTTGCAAATAAAATCGTATGAATATAAAAATAATTCAAAAGAATAAAACTGTGAGTCTTTTCAACCCATCAGTGTCAGTCGCTCTCTGTGTGTGTGTGTGTGTTCGTGTTCATGTGTGTTGTTGTCATATTTGTTGACCCATAACCAATGCAAAAAAAAAAACCCAATACGTACTGACAGACATTTGCTGACCCGACTCGACCCATTAACCAGAAAGCCGAAAACTTAACGCAGCAGCCATAGCAACAAATCTGTTGTTGTTGTTGTTTTCACTCTGGGGGAGGCGTTAACACTGCGTTGTCGTTGTCGCTGGCAACATACATACAAACACATGTTCACACATACATAGGTATTCAAAAATAAATCGACAATAATTAACTGCAAGCTTTGTGGTCTTCGCATTATCAGTTGAACGCATGTTTGTCTAGAAATATATATATATATATATATATATATAGTATATACATATAAAATTGACAAACGATTTGTTAACAATTCGAACAGACGCAATTTGGTTCGTTGCGATCTCAGATGTTGCAACTAGTGCCGCATGGCGATGAACCGACATATTACTTAACACACACACACACACATACGCACACAGGCAGAAACAAAGAGTGAGAGCAAGACAAACATACAGATACAGATATAGATCAGAGAACCTATTGCAATTTCGGGTAATGCATTTTAATGATGGCATTCCATCTAATTAAATCCGCACTGGATGGCACACATCATCAACATTCGCATCCGTCGCTGATTCGCAACAATCTCGAACTCAATCTGAATCAACAGAGTAACGGTGTTATACTCTTAAAATGTGCGTACATATTCTATAAATATTCTTTAATGTTCATATATACTATATTTAATATTAATATATCAAAGCTAGTTATTATCTATGTAATATCCTGTTTGAAAACTTAACTCGAAACTTTGTATTAATTTTGTTTTTGAAGCTTTATTCGAAGTCATGCTTTTAATCTATGATATAATAACCATAAACAAGAACAAGTATGGATCTTTCCGAATAAATTATAAAAAAGGGCATCAAAATCGTTTTAACACAATAAAAGTTTTCAATCATAACTAAAAAAAAAAGAATTGAGAGGGCTCTAGTCGAAAAATCCAGACTTGACTATACCCTGAACCCTATACCTTACGCGTACAGTCAGTGCTTGTAAGTATGTAAAGGGTGTTTTTTTTAGAGGTATAGAACTTGAAGTTGGCAACACTTTTTTAACTGGCGGCCATTTTGTCAGCTGTTAAGGGATTTATGTTTAGTTTGGTTTAGCATTTCACTTTTTTACATTTGGCGATGAAGCTCACTTTTGGTTAAATGGATATGTAAATAAACAAAACTGCCGAATTTGGAGTGATGATAAACCTCAAGTGTATGTTGAGACACCGTTACATCCAGAAAAACTGACTGTGTGGTGTGCCTTATGGGCTGGTGGAATATAATGCCAGAAGTTTGTCTTTCAAAAAAAGTAAATTTCATATCAATAAAAAAAAGCATCTTTGTTTAATTCCATTTCAAAGTTCTATACCTCTAAAAAAACACCCTTTATGTGTGTACGCGTATAGTTCATACTGGACTTAACCTCAATGTTCCATATCTCCGTGTGATTCTCAACTGATTTCAAGGAAAATTTCACAGATTAACATTATTTGGTCTAGTTTAAAACGCATTCTCAAAGTATTCCAAGTTTCGATCACATGTGTATATCGGAAACGGACAGAGTTATCGAAAATATGAAACAAACTTCTGCCTGTTACATACTTTTGCACAAAACCATTATACCCTTTTAACCCATTTTTAATGGGTTCAGGCTATAAAAATAGTAGCTACTATAAAAACTCTGTTTTCGTTTTAAAAATTTAAACTTCTATACAAAATAGTCTGTACGAAAGATTATTTATTTTTATTACCTTCATAAGGTCGTTTCTGAGCTGTCTGCGCAACAGTTGTTATCATTAGAAATTTGAAAATATTTAACAAACTGCAATTAAATAAACTTGAATGATTGATAGATGATTCGTCGTCTCGAAATATTTCGGTTTAACCTTGATGCTTACTCTAAATTGAATATAGTTTAATGTAAGTTCTATAATTGTATTGATAAAAGCCAGTTGTTTTGCTCTTTTAGAAAGTATTTCTACATTCAATTTGTAATTGCGGCAGGTTCTTTGCCAGTTGGTTAAAACAGCTGCCAGACATATGAATCAGCTAACTTGTTCACATTTCGCACACCTCATCTCGCTTAACCCCCTGCCCTTTTGCCAAAGCTCTCAGTTCACCATGCGCTATTTGCGGATTTTTGTAAGTTATTGATGCTATTTTTACTTTATGCCATAAAGTGATGACTAATCTTTTGGGATGTTGTTATATTTGTTTGGAGATTTTGGAATTTTTATATAGTATAGGTTAATATGTATATTGTATATTTAGCGATTGCAAATCAATTACACACAAAAAAAGCACTTCATATTGAAACACGCAAATAAACAAGAGATATATGTAAATATTCTCTTTCTATTATATTTTTGGATATACAAAGGTAAGGGTTAACAGCATAAAGAATAACAATAAGCAAGAACACATTATTATAAATAGGTATGAATACCGAAAGGTCCAAGCTCAAAACGAGCAGCAAACAGAAATGCGCACAAAATAAAGTTTAATAACAAATATCATTATATATTTCTGGAATGATCAAAAAACAGGAGCGAAACATTTTGCAGATGCTTAAAGAAATCAAAGTCATAGCTCAGAGAGCAAACACAACAGTCAGTCAGTCAGTCAATCTTCAGTCGACTATAGCTACATGAATAATTCGAACGATACAATATCCACTTGTAGGGGTCGTCGCCTCCTTTGTTGCCTCTTCACCTCGTGTGTGCAACGACTATCTACATACATATATATATATATATATACAAAAACAAATAAATATACTTAATGCTTAACGGTATTCATCAAGCTATTATTATGGTTATTGTTCGTTATTCCAGAAATAAATGAAAAAAAGATTCAGTTAATAAATAATATTAATTATATACTTACGAACTGAATGTTATACATATATATATATATATACTATACTATACCATTGTGTGCGTGTTTGGGTCATGTCAATTGTTAACTAATTTTCGACTTATCCTAAGCAGCTAAGTGCTCATTCAATTCAATTAGCAGACACTGCCAACAAGTGAACACTTTTTCTGCTATATCTACGATATGTTTGTTAGTTGTTGGTGTGCGTGTGTGGAAAACTATAAGGTACAAACGTTGCACTCTGGCCATTGCCATTGTGTGTGTGTGCGCGCGCCTCTCTTTGTCTGTTTACTGTCGAACGTCAGTTGCTGTTGTTGCCGTTTTATATTGTTGTCTGTGGCAACATTAGCGCGTGTTTGAGTACCGCTTAAAAACGCCTCGTTAATCAATGTCGTCGCCTCAGTCAGTGAGTTAATTGCAAATGCGACAGCGACTTCCAATGCCCCATGTCCACTGCAATTTTCACATTCCCCCTATCCCCATTTTCATGTCCAACATACACACTCTGAGGCACATATTCAATGATTTTACAGCACTTACTTTACTGCAACGCAGTCGCAAATGCCTCACAGCACAAAATTCAAGTTTCAATTCAATTTATATCATTCCTCTAATTCGATTTGATACCGCAACGATTTTCGTTTATTTTATTATTATTTTTTTTTTTTTTAATTGCATTTCGATTTTTTTGGTTTCAATTCAATTAAAAATGACAGCTGAATTAGCAAAAAAATAAATATATATAAATCGATTTAGTTGCAGTTGTCAATGAAATTAATTTTCACTACCTTTAACGTTTAAAATTAATGGCTTAATGTTGAGTCTAAAGAGTTTTCTTTAAGTGAATTTTAATGTAGGTTTTTTTTTTTTTGCTGTTGTGTAAAAAAGAATAATTCAGGCTTAAAAAGTAATCATAATGCAACGAAAAACCTAAATTTGTATTGAAAAACATTGGAACATAAGCTCGCCTAGTCTCTGGGCAGTACAAGCTTGTTTCAAATTTTCGATAACTTTCCCCGTTTCCGATATACACATGTGATCGATAACAATAAAATCTTGAATTCGGAAAACTTTGAGATGCAGTTTGAAACATTAAACGAAATAATGATAATCTGTGAAAACTTTCTTAAAATCGGTTGAGAAACACCGGAGATATGGATCATTGAAGTTAAGTTACACTTACACACACACACACATACTTGCAAGCACTGACATATATTCTAATCGATATTTCTCGACCAGAGCCTTGCTACTTGTTATTACTTCATATTAGTTGAAATAACTCTATCGGATTGAAGGAATTCCAAAACATCAAAAAACAAGAAACACTAAAGAGAAAAGCAACATTTAATTGTTATTAGCAATATTCAACCAATTTCTTATAGTGTGCACTCCGCAACCCCCCGCACCCCTTGCCAGCTCTGCAACCCACTCGAACTGTCCTCGTACTAACTTACTGGCTTAGCAGAGTTGAGAGCCTTACGACACGAAATTCGTGTAGCCTTTGAGTTGCAGTTTTTTGCTGTTGTTGGTGCTGCCGTAGTGAAAGTGTTTAGACCATGTTTGCATACAACAACAACAACAACAAAAAGTGTGCTCATTATTTCATTTTTAGTAACATTTATTTGGCATACATTTTACAGTAGCAACAACAACAGCAGCAACAGCAACACACCTCCAACTTAAGATTCAGACTTTTGTTGGTTGGTTTATTGGGTGGTGGGGGGCTCATGTGGCGTATGCGCAATGTTAATTGAAAATTCAAGCAAGCAGAAACAAAAGGAGTAGAAAAACAGCAAAAACTTAAATGAAAATGAAAATGTTGCTGCTGCCGTATTTAGAGGTTGTTAACAAATTTGCATAATAACAACAACAACAGCAACAAAAACAACAACAGCAACAGCAACAACAAGAGCGACAACAACAGCAACAACAACAACAAGAGCGACAACAATGTAACCGACAATCGCCAATCTCAACTTATCTAATGTGAAGGCATACCAAATATTTAGTACAACAACGCGCATACGTCCCGTTGTACAAAGCCAAAAAGTTAACGTTGTTGTAGTATCTTCTATGTGACTGTTGTTGCTGTTGTATCGCTCATTGTATTGTGCGGTTTTTAGGGTTTGGTAATCATGCATATGGCAATGATATTAAACAGCTATGGAATGAGTCCGACAGGTTTATTGTTTGTTGTTTCACATCGCTATCTCAGACAAACACTCAAACTGTCCAACAACCATTGTAACGAAAAGCGAAAGAGAGGGAGAAAGAGCGAGAGAGAGAGGGAGAGAGAGAAAAGAATGAGAGTGAAATGGTTAGCAAAAGATAGATTAATAATTTGCTTATGACAAGGCGTCACCAATATATCATATTATTTAGTTTGGGTTAAAGAGATTATTGCTCATGCTTTTGTGTAGGATTCGAACTAGTATATCATTTCAAAACTGTTTATAATCGAGTAGTGGCAAAGGAGATAACAGCTTAAGTGGGTCAAAGCAGAACAGCTCTGGACAGAAGTAAAAAAAAAAATGTATTTGATTTCGCTTCCATAAATATTTGGTTGGCTTTAAAGCAGAATCGAAACTGAAATGGTGTTAATTGAAATGCAATTAAGTGCGAATGCTTGTTGTCTGTCATAATTTGACAAATGCCCAGCGATTTGGTTCAGTTCGTACTTGAACCATAAATTTTGTTAAACGAGACAAAATCCTCTCACACAATCTAATTTGCATATCGTGATTTGGAGTCGAGTCGCGTCGAGAGAGAGAAAGATATTAATTTTAGGCCACGGCCAAAATGATAAATGATATACTATATGTATGTGTGTGTGTGTGTGTGTGTGTATGCCGTTGCAGTCAACGCTAAGGAGTTGAGAATCGGGAGCCAGCAGAAGTTGCAAGTCGCCATAAAGTCTGTTCGGACTCGCATTTAGCCAATTATCGCTGTCAATGCGAATGAAAGCCATAAATATATTTCTTCTGCTTCTTCTTCAACTTCTTCCGGATGGCAAATGGCGGCGCCAACATTTGCATCCAGCATCCAGTTGTTGCATTCAGTTCAGGCAACAAAGTGTTGACACCATTAAGACAGAAGTCGTTTGCAGTTGTGCTTAGAAACTTACTTGAACGTTTGGTTAAATATATGGCCAACATGTTTCTGCTTTTAGCCAGTAGTTGTTGTTGTTCTTGTTGTGGTTGTTGCTGCATCACTTTGAGGCAATCCCCGGCACACATTATGCAACGTTGTTGTCGTTTTGCCAATTAAAAAGCCGCCACATTGTCAAATAGTTGGCAAATTTTTCGCGTTTTTGCCTTTTTCTCTTCTAATTAAATGCCGCAGACTGATGTCGTCTGATGACGCGACCCGCATACGTCTCCCCTTCGCAACAGAGTTGCTCCATTTAACGTGCTGCAAAGTTCAAGCGGCCACAATTGCATGCACGGATCATTTGCCTGAGATAGTCAGTAGTGAGTAGTGAACGGAGTAGGACGACTGAATGCCACCTACAGCTGATAATTGGCCAAGAGCCAAAACTTTTGAAGCAATCGTTCGTTCTTTGTAGTTTTGTGTGTTGTGGCAACTACTAGTTGTTGACCGTCCGCATTGCTAATACGCACCGTTGACCCAGGAACAGTTCGACCGCATTACTTTCGAATCTGAAACCGAAACAGAAACTAAAACAGACACACACACACACACAGAATCAGTCGAATCCGAATAAGAACAAGAGCACAATGTGTGCCACACTGTTTGTTGCAACAGGGGGCTGGCAAGGGAAACCACTCAGTCCGAAAAAAAAAACTGAGTCAATTCTCAACTGAGTCCCTCTCTCCATCTCTCCCTCTCTCTCTCCCTCTCTCTCTCTCTCTCTCTCTCTCTCTCTCTCTCTCTCTGAGCGAGTTGGGGCAGAAAGGGGGCCGCTTTTAATTAAGTTTTTGTGTTAGGCTGTCAGCGACAACGGCAACTGGATTGACTTGAAATACTTACATACATCGGACTCCGACTAGTTGGCCAAAATCAAACGTTACCAAAAAGCGTATGGCCAGCATTTTGTGCCACAAAACGTTTCGGTGTCGTGTTTTTTGTGTGGCTGGCAAATGTGGTCACTCTTGATTTGATTGGGATGATGCCCCGTTGCCAGTGGGCAGCCGATTCGGCTGCCACATGATTTATGCATTTTGTACAGACAGCAGACAGGCAGCTCCCAGCCGGAAGCAGCCAAACAGCCAAACACACACACAACACACACACACTAACTGACAGACATGGGAGAGTCTGTAGAAAGCCGGCACAAGCGAATGGTGTTCAGAATTCGTCAAGCGCATCCGTTCCCCATTCATATTTGCGTACTCATTTAAAAACAGATCAAAAAGAACAACCAAAAACACCCACACTTTGATTGACTTATTTCAGCCAATGGCTTTTAGCTCATGGCTTAATGTTGTTGGCTAATTGAAAGCGTCTCTTCCACAGATTTGTGTGTTTAATTATGCTAATGAACCCTTTGAAAACGGGTAAAAAGGTTTTAATGGGTTTGTGCAAAAGCAAAGTGTATGTAACAGGCAGAAGGAAGCATCTCCGAGCCCATAAAGTATATATATTTATGATCAGCATCAACAGCCGAGTCGATATAGCCACGTCCGTCCGTCTGTATATATGAACACGTCGATCTGAGTGACTATAAGAGCTAGAAACTCTATATTTGAAACATAAGCTCGCCTAATACCTAGGCGGTACAAGTTTGTTTCGATAACTCTTGCCGTTTCCGATATACACATGTAATCGATAACAACAAAATTTTGAATTTGGAAAACTTTGTGAAACAGTTTGAAACATTAGACCAAATAATGGCAATCTGTGAAATTTTTATTGAAATCAGTTGAAAATCAACGGAGATATGGAACATTGAAGTTAAGTCCTTGCAAGCACTGACTGTACGCATTAAGTATAGGGTTTAGGGTATCGTATAGTCCGGATTTCTCGACTTACTTAAACTTACTTACTTACTTGTATTTATGTTAAGTTTGTTGCTCAGCTTAAAGATTTATCGTTGACGTATTTTACTACTATTTTAGCTAGCTTTGCTTGGTTTCTATTTAAATTGTTTTCTATTCTTAGAGATCGTATTACAATAAAATCTATATTTTGTACACAAAATATTTACGTTATGTGCAACAACTAAATTTAAATCAATATATTTGTAACTGAATATTTTAGTATTTAAATTGCAATTGTTTTGTGAATGTGTTTGTGTATAAGGCGAAGTGATTTATTTTTGAATTGACTGCAAAATTCCTGCTTAACTATGTGTGTGTCTGTGTGTGTTTGTGTGCGCTTGTGTTTATATCATCTGCAAGCTGAATTGCGCAATGAAATCGCACAAGAATTTCCTCTTGGCTGTCCGCCGGTCCATGGACATAATTGCATGCCAGGTGTCATAAAGCTGCCAGCAAAGCTGACAATTGTGCCACAAACTCGGCGTCAGTTGCAAATCCCAAGTTCCACTTTCGGTCTCTCTCTCTCTGTGTGTGTGTGTGTGTGTTTGTTGAGTTTGCAACTAGTTGCAAGCGCCCACGCAACGACGCCCGCATTCTCAGACAACGCAAGAGTCCAAAGCAACAACAACAACAACACAAATAGCAACACAAACAACTCACAACTGACAACAACAGCAGCAAAAGTCAACTTGGGCTTATTAACACAGTTCATTCAGTGTGGGTCAGTTATTGCTGTGGTTGCTTTTGTTGTTGTCGCCCAGGCAAATTAGCTTTTAATGATTTACCAGAAACCGCAGACTCCGCCACAGTACACTGCCCGCAATTTGCCCAAGTTGTTGTTTTATTTTTTGTTTTCATGTTTATTTTGCTAGCTTTTGTTTCGAGTTTGTTGTCATTAAAACATGAATTTCCATGAATTAGCCGCGTCAGTTTCAGCTCCAGCATCAGCTCCAGCAACAGCAACAGCTCCAGATGCAGGTCCAGTTTTGTTAAAGTTTGTTTGTTTTTTTTTCACCAAGTAAAAGTGCTGGAGTGCAGAGTACACGACGAAAAGTTACTCCAAAAATTTATGGCTAAAAAAAAAATGTAGAAAAAAGCAGAAACTTTATTTTAGGATTCGTTTGACATTTGATGTTAATCATAGATGGCAAAAAGTATTTTGCCAAAAAATATAGGTACAAAAAAAACTTGAATATGTAATAAAATTCGTTTAATGTTTTATTATTCTTTAGGCTTCATGTTAAGTTAACCTAATTATATGTTCTACCTCTCTCACCCACAAACAAACGAACAGATAGTTTAAATGACAGCTTATGCAGAACGCTTTCGTCAGAACGCCTCATTAGGAAAGCTTCAATAAGTCAATGGCATGATTAGTTCACAAGGCTCACAATTTGAGGAACCAAACACAAACAACTTATCGCTAACGGAAACGCAACGAAAAGCTAAGATATTTTGCTCAAGCAGCTTAGTTATTATAACATATTTTTTTGAATTCGTTAGCTGGCAAAACAGGGTATTGAAACTGTTCAGCGGGCTCAGAGACTGAGCAGCTGGGAGAGGCAAAGCCAGCTTGCAAAGACTGTTCAAAGGAAAAAGCAGAAAAAAAAAATGATTATAAAGTGGAGCACTTGGTCGTCATATCTTGTCGCTGTTTGTTGAGTCGACAAACACGTGCTTCGTGCTCAATTTGTTTGTTAGCTTGAAACTGAAAAGCCGAACAAAACTCATTTTCGAATCGAAATGGATGCCTTTTTTTTTTTTGCTGGCTGGTGGCTTTAAGATTTTGCAATTTTGCCTTTGATTTTGTTTTTTTCTTTAACGCAACATATATTTATTTATTTTTTCGCTGTGTGTATGTGTCTGTGACGCAAGAGCCTGCCGCTTCTCGACACTCGGAATCCAAAATCCACGAACAACAACAAACGAACAGAACCAATCAATTGGTATTGATATGTACATTCAAAAGCCATAAACAGTTGGTTGTTTATAAGTCCATTCACGTGTCTCTTTTAATTACATTGTTTGTGTGAATAAATGTTTTGTGCTTTTGTTTATTGCTTCGATTGTTGTTTGGCCAAAAAGTATGCTATGATATTCAGCATATTTATTTTAATTTGACTTGAGAGTCTGGAACAAGTAGGTATATATTTAAGCTGTTGTTTTTTTCGTTTGGGGTTGGCTTAAAGCATGTCATTTTCTGTAGAAACTTTTAAGTGCTATTCACTTTTAAGCTTGGCAAACTTAATTAAACACCTTCACCCCCTGCCTTTGTTCATCTGTGCCAAATTCAAGTTCAAGACTGACTCTCATATTAATTACTTGCATAAAAACACAACACAATGAACTTGTGTAAAACGCGTGTTAAGCACGTCTGAAATTCGATCTGCGGTTTGCATCTTAACAACAAAAAAAATCGTTTTTTATTATGTGGTTGCTGTTTTGCTAAGGCAACGCTACTTCTACTGTAATATTCAACATTAAATGCTTAAAGTTGTGAGTTTTTCAGTTTGCCCAGTTCCTGCCCTAAGTAAGAACTCTTTTATTAAAGTCTTAATATGTATATGCGACATATTTAATTTCATAATGTATATATTATTTCAGATGAGATATGATGTTAACCATGCTGAGTAAAGATTAAATGTTGCATGAAGACATTTTAATACGTATGTCTACTATTCGGTAGAGCAAAAAAGTTAATATTTATCGACAGTACAATTAAATAGCTCCGTCATATGGCATATTAATGTAAATACGACTTAATATTCATATGGAGATTTCGCAATGAAAAATCCGCAAAAACAATTTGGTCCAAAAATAATTTTCCATATGTACACAAATAACTGCTGCGTCGTAATTATTAGCAGGAAACCTTTCTTTGTATAAAATTTCCATGCGTTGAGTGCATGTGTTTACCGAAATGTCGCAGCCAAAAAAATATAAGCAACATTTAAAAACCTACGAATTGCAAATGCTCTAAGACTATCTGTTGAGAAAGATTGTGAAAAAGAGTTTGCGAAACAATTAAACAGATCTAGCATAGCTGAACTTTGGATTAGGATTGAAGACTTTGCTGTTATGATTACAGCTAGCACAAGTTGAGAGCATTGTCGTAGTACTCCTCGGGCAGTGTGTTGTAATGAAATCTGAAGCCAGGACACATCAGGACAACCAACATTTTGCCATTCAGTCATGTGTGCGTCTATTTATAACTGCTGACAAAGTGTGTGTGTGTATGCGTGTGTGTGTGTGTATGTGTGTGTGTGCGTGTGTGTTTGTGTGCGTGTGTGTGTGTAAATGTGCAGCGTGTTCTGCAATTCATTAAAAGCGCTTCTTCGTAATTGAGAGCACGCGCACAGGATTACACGAAATCAGTTTGACGTCACGACGTTGAGGGTTGAAAAATTCAAAAAAGTGTTCCATATTGGAAATTATTATTATTATTGTTATTGTTATTGCGTCAAGCAATGCGCTTTGCGGTCGCTAACGTGGTTAAAGACGACCGCGCGTCGCAATTTACGTTGATTTCTTCTCGTTGTTGACTCGGGGAGGAACTGGGAAGTGGCTGCAAATTGACAAATTGCACAACAAATGGCAAGAAATATAAATAAATACATGCGCAAGCGTCTATATAGGGTTACTTTGTCCGGGTCACACCCCAACACTTTTGGGCTGCATATATAAATATTGATATGCCCAATACAAACATCGATATGTACCTCCCCTTTCTTTTTGTTTTTGAACCACTCGAGCAACTCGGCTCAGCTGTTGCTCATAAATTACATTTCATTATCAAAGTCATTGTGCACTTTAAATTCGTACACTGTCCAAAAATGCGTGTGCGTTTCGTATTTGTTTACAGTTATTTTAATACAAAATTTTGTTTATTTTTATTCAATTTGTTTGCTTTAAGCATTTTTAAGGTATGAATAAATAAATAAGTTATTGAACAAAGTTTTCACATAAACATTAAAAACAATATTGGAAAATTCAGCTCAAAAAATGTGAGTAATTTTTATTTGTTTAGTTGTCTTATTCTTAATAAGTTGTAATCAATAAGTTGTGACTATATGCATTATCTTATTATCTTCAATTAAATTTTCAATAAAACTTTTAAGCAAAGATTCTTTTTTTTTGTAAGTTTAAAAATTTGTTTGATTATTATCAAATATTTCTTACAGTGTAGTGTAGTTGCCAGTCAGACAGATCGAACGTGCCAGGAGGTAACTTCTGTTTGACTTACGGCTTAGGCTCAGTTCAGTTGCAACATATGCGCGGCCAGCTCGACGCACGCAAAACACCCTTCGTTTCGGTGATGTGAGACTGTACCCTAAAGGGTACAGCTATAAATCGAGCAGCTATGTGGCTGCCTCAGGTTTCAAACGTTTTCCTGCTTAACGCTCGTTGTTGCGGCTTGGTTGCATCTCTATCATTGTTGTTGTTAATGTTTGTTGTTATTGTGTGTGGCATTGAAGTTTCTTTTCGATTGAACATTGATATTAATTGTCTCCTTTTACGCCGCCGACACTTGAATGACGCCTCGCCCGCAGTGTGCCACACACGGCGATCAACTGACTCGATCCCAAATTCAACTTCACTTGACCGCGCCCCCTCCCCTCTTCAAGGTGGTCAGAGGTGTCAAGAACTGTTGCTCGCCCGCACCTTCAATTTTGTTAAGCCGAACAAATACACAAGAAAAAAAAGCCAAATGCCATTAAAACAACAATAACATGTTGTCGCCCTTCGCCCACTCGTTTCTCCCCTCTTTAAGTCATTGGCATTACCATGCAACATTTTGCTTATCAGCTTATCAACTGATTTGCTGCACAGCTGCTCCAAATTACCCAAATCTAGCTTTGACGAGTATATTTAGCGTTATTTACTTAACGACAGTTGCGAAAAAAAAAACTCGACTTAAGTTCCAGTTGCATATTCGCAATTATACTTAACAAAAATCTATGATATTTTTCTTCTTGTAAAGGTCATGGATAGAGCTAAAATTTGACTTAAAACACAAAACAATTTCAAAAAAAAATTTTAAAATTTTAAGTGGACATAATTTTCACACGAAATACAACACAAAAAAAAACAACTTCCTCAAAACTCAACAGACTATTAAATGCAATACCTTCTAAGTCTTGGCTTGGCATTTAGATTAAGACTGCATTTCCAGTTTAAAACATAAATTCATGAACAAATTTTCTTGCCAAAAAAATCAAGTTGAAGATAAAACATAAATTTCACTCGAAATTCGTGAACAAATTCTTCCCAAAAAAATCAACTTGAAGTCGAGAGAATAGGTCATAACGAATTCCTTATAAGTCATGGCTTGGCATTTAGTTTAAAATTTCCAGTTTATAACTCGAAGTTCATGATAAACATTAGAATATTTAAATTTTAAGTGGAAACCTTAAATAAATATTAAAAAAAAAAAATAAAACACATTATACTTATATATTTATTTGAAAAAAGTGAGAATGAAAATGATTATCCCAGTTGCAAAAACACACACACACACACACCTGCAAGATATGCGGGACAGGTTCAATGTGCCTCAGGATCAATTAGTTTACATGAACAATTTCACGCCTCACTTATTAAAAAAAAAAAAGGTATATAGAGCGGCTGGGTCTGGGCCCAATCGTAGTTGGTAGCCGGATTCGGTAGCTCGGTCAATGAGCTTTGTTTTAGTTTGGTTTTTATTTTTTTGGCGTGTCTGGCGGCGATAGCACATGACTTTGACTTTGAGTGCGACGCGACTGTCCATCAAATGGTGATTAATTAATACACAGCACTTTTACTCTTACCCTTAGTCTGTTCGTCTTTGGGCAGTGCAAATAAGCCATGACGAATTCGTTAGAACAGATAACGGCTTTTCATTGGAAGCGTTCATTTTGCAACCCAGC
The DNA here is from genome assembly GCA_035044485.1 of Scaptomyza reducta. Lineage (NCBI taxonomy): Eukaryota > Metazoa > Arthropoda > Insecta > Diptera > Drosophilidae > Scaptomyza > Scaptomyza reducta. Next base: position 8,384 of record JAWNNV010000238.1, on the reverse strand, counting down.
GATATATTTGTTTGTCTTCGGGTGTTTTTTTCTGCTTTGCGTTTTCACGCCGCATTTTAGTAGAATGTGGCAAGGCAATGTGGTTTTAGAGTCAGATAATCAAATGCGCATTATTGTTGCCATTATAGTATGATGTTGGGCAATTCACAAAAGAAAATCAACAAAATTTTCCTTTGTTGGCCACAACGAAGCCGCAATGCCCTAACATCTGTCGGAATGTATACAAATTGCTTAATATAAATATAAATTCAATACTAATATATCGGAAAATGTAAATAAACAATATTTTATTATCGATCTATCAATGTTTTTGTATTTATAAAATTATTTCATAATGTTAAATTTGTTGGAAAAACTTAAAATATTATTTCATAATATTAAATTTGTTGGAAAATAGTTAAAATATATCTACGAGCATCTACAAATCATTTTTCTTAATCATTATTTATAAACGTGTCAAACATAGTAAAATCCATTCACAAGAACTCGAATCAAGTACTTAAATATATATATAGAAATATGTTTGAACTTCAGAAATGTAATTAAATGCCAACGTTTAGTTAAGCCAAGTTAAGCCTGAGCTTAAAAGCTTTGCATTCGAAAAGGCGCTTGTTTTACACTTGAACTAAATATATGTATATATGTAAGTAAAATCGTCTGGAATAATCGCGTAGCTTAGCAACTAACGACAAGTAATGCACCCTGTAAGGGGTGTTGTAGGGATGTATTCTGAGTAAAAGATGGAAACGAAACGAAATTTCAAATGTACTTTTGTTCACATGATCTCTCGAGAGTCCGACCGCCTTCCATTTCGTATACTTTAGCTGGAAATTGTTCAGTTTTCAATGTTTTTCAATGGTTTTTTTGTTTTTGTTTAGCGCATTTTCCTACTTATGAGTTAGACAAGCAAGTAAACGCTTGCATTTGGGTTTTGCTCTTGGTTTGCTCGCTTCAACAACTCCTCGATTGTCGATGTGGATGCGCCCGAGGGGCTAAAGCGAAGTGAACTGTTGCCAATTGGCGATTACAATGGTCGATAGACATGGACATGGACGTGGCATAGAAAACAACGCCATAATTTTTGCTATTTTATTTTGTTGTTTTCTTTCTAGTCGGCGTCATGCGAGAGTGAGATTTATCTAATTTTCAATATTGCGCTCGAGGCAATGAAAAGCAGCCAACCAAGTTCAAATGTTTTTTGTTTTGTTTTTTGTCTTGCTGTGTGATAAGTTGTTGTTATTATTGTTATTGTTGTTGTTGTTGTGGCTCATGTTGATAGGTAATTTACATAATTACCGCAAGGCGTGTCAGCCGATTGCAGTGATCACGCCCAAAACCGCCTAACATACCCCACCCTCCACCACTCCACACGCTTTCAAATTGGTCAAGTGCTTGCCACATTTCGCAGCGACATTTCGCAGATCAAATCCTCAGAACTTTAGCTGTGATAAGCACAAGCAGAGGGAGAAAAGCAAACATCTAGAACTAATGGAACTATGCGGAACAGCACGGAGACGTGTCAGCGATGTGGCATGCAACAAAGCGCACATTGAACTTCAGCTGAAATCTCAACAGGCTGCGGGTCGGTCACTGCCACTGCCACAGCCACCACTCGACGTTGTCGTTGTCGTTTGTCGTCAGTGGCCAAATGCCAAATGCAGTAACAGCAGTTGCAACTGCAACTGCATCAGTGGCATGCCCCATGTCGCTGTTATACTTACTTATATGTATGCATTGCTTAGTATGGAGTCTGCAGTTGTTTGTCCTGTGTGTGTGTGTGTGTGTGTCTTTAAATTATGCATCTAAGCAGGCATGTGTGTGTTTGTGTGTGTGTGTGTGTGTGTGTGTGTGTGTGTGTGTGTGTACTGCATACTCCCCTTATAGTACAGGCACGCTTTGTGTGTGATATGGGCAACCACAACCAGAGACAAGTAAGAGTAAATCAGTGAAGGGAATGTCCGACTAGCAAATACACTTTGTGCTTTCTCAGCAAAGTTTGACGGCTGCGAAATGAAGGCAGCGAACGACTTTGCAGCAGCAGGGTGTAGTCAATGCTGAGGCTGTGGCTGCAGCATGCAGCATGCGGGCCAAGATGCGGATGCCACAAAGGGCAAGTTCTGCTAAGCCCCAGGTATCAACTATGCCACTACACACATACACACTGATTGCATATGTATGCGGTTGGTTGTTTGCCTGCAAAACATATTAATATTGCATATTTGGCATGCCACAACGTTGCAGTTGCAGATTTCTTGCCTCCTTGGGGTTTTTGTCTACCAAAAATGTCGAAATGAATTAATTTGAAAATGAAATGCTAGCAACAAAGATTATGTAAAGCCAATTAGCTAATTAAGTTGCTTAAGTTAAATGAACTTATTCTTAATTCAGGATACAATTTTGAAAATATTCAATTGTGTGTGAACTGAATGCATGAAAATGTGCATAACATGCCTCTTGTGGCATGCTTTAAGTTTGATTCGAAGCCCAATATATTTGTGCTACGCGACGAACGTTAGTTGTATAAGTCAACACACACACACGCACACACACACACACACGCGCGCATCGATACAATAATCAATTTGTCGCTGCTTGCGGAGATTTTGTCACAGTTACAACGCCAAGGAACGTGTCCGTGTAACGTGGGCCACAACTAGAACAGCAACAGGATGGCGTAGCAAGTGCGACATGCCCAAAAGCTCGCTAATGCTCGACCACAAGATACTGCGCAGCAAAACCAAAGGAAAAACCACACGAAAATAAAGGAGAAAGCAAAATATTTTATTCAAATATTTTTTATTCATTAATTTCTGTCTTTTGTGACCAAAAAGATTCGTTGGCCCCTAAAGTTTTCATTCAAGTCAATGAGTAAATGGGTAGCGAATAGCAGCGAAGTTGAAGCATTGCGTAAGCGAGCAAGTTTGCGTTTGCGTTTGCGTTTGTCATTGTCGTTGACGTGAAAGCCCGATTTGCTGTGGCAGCGTCTGTGGCATACAATCAGCCACGAGGCATTAATTGAAAAGATTTGGCTGTCGATAGATAAGTTCATATTGCGATTGCCTTGTTTTTTGCCTTGTTCGAGCACGTGAATGTGAGCGGAGCTGAGAACATGCCACTAACTTGGCTAAGAACGTTTGTGCCAGTGTTTGTGTCCACGTGCTCTCGACGCGCCTGTCTTTAACAAAAGCTGCAAAATGTGCGCTTTTGGCCAACTTAAGCTGTTTGCCATTTGAATTGGCATGCAGGCGAACGTGCAACAACACGGAGACATTAATTATGGCCCGATGTTTTGCAGCTTTGTGTTATGCAAGTAATGTATATGCCTTGGCTAGACATTGTTTCTCTCTCTCTCTCTATCATCTTAGACCGATGCCCAGTCAAAGCCATTGTCAATGCCAATGCCAATGCCAATACCATGGCCAGAGCTGAAAGCCAGTTTCTGCTTCGATTGCTTCGACTGATTTTAAGCTTAAGCTGGCGACCTAAAAATATGCAATGCTTAAATGCAGCGACAGGCAACGAGCACAAGTTGAGCATCACAACACACACACACACACACACATATATGTGTGGGTGTGCAGCTCCTGTCATTTCAGTGTGACCTTTTCACATTCTTCAGCATCAGGATTTACCAAGAAACTCCAGCAATGCCATAAAGTAGCATACAGAAGATGTTGAATTATGTGTGACTGGAGGCTATTTGTAGGTGTGTGTGTGTGTGCGTGTGTGTGTATATATTTCAGCTGTCCTTTTTGTGCAAATTTTCGTTTTCACAAGAATATATACTATATATGTATACGCAGGTATGAGTAAAACGCATATTTATATAGACACAGATTCCTAAACTATGACAGAAAGGAATATTAATATGCAACCTGTTGATTCAATCGAATTGAATAACTTACAGATATTTGGTTTTCTGCATAATTATACTAATTCAAATCAGTTTTGTATTCATTTCAACAGTTTTCAGTAGCTAATAGATGTTTCCTTATCTTCAAATCTAGATGGTTTCAAATGTTTTGTGGCAATTTCCAAGAGAAAATCGACAACATTTTCCCTAACATCTGTCGGAATGTATACAAAATGCTTAATATAAATATAAATTCAATAAAAATATATCTGAAAATGTAAATAAACAACATTTTCTTATCGATCAATCAACAGTTTTGTATTAAAAAAATTATTTTATAAAGTTATATTTGTTGGAAAAGCTTAAAATATTATTTCATAATGTTAAATTTCTTGGAAAAAAGTTAAAATACATCTACAAAATGAATTAAAACAGCATCTACCATTTTTCTTAATCATTAAACGTTCGATTCAAAATATTTTCAAACCAGAAACTTAAAGTAGTTGAAAAGAAGAAAAGATTTGGAAAAACTCAATTAACATTAAATAAACTCAAACCAAATCAATAAAAAATAATGTAAATATATTTAAAAAATGCGTAATTTTTAGTTTTCCATCCAAACACATTTCATCAAAAGCATTCAAGGCTAAACTAAACTGTGCAAAATGTTGGCACGTGTCGTAAGATAATCATGACATTTCTTACAAGATGTTGGCTTCCGAGAAATCAAGTGCAACGCAAATTACGAAGAAGTTTAATAGATTGAGTGAAAGGGGAAGAAAGGGAGAGGGGCTATTGTACCAGCTTTTCAATTCCTGGAAACAGCAAATGGCTTAATGAATTATTATGCATAATTGGATGCCAAGCAGCTTTGAAAACAAGTAAGAAGGTTTTAGTCGAGAAATCCCGACGTGACTATACCCTGAACCCTATTCTTACCGCGTACAGTCCAGTGCTTGCAAGTATGTGTATGTGCATACTTGACTTAACTTCAATGTTCCATATCGATTTCAATAAAAATTTCACAGATTCTCAGTATTTCATCGAATGTTTGAAACGCAGATTAAGATTTTGTTGTTATCGATTACATGTGTGTAACGGAAACGGGAAGAGTTATCGAAAATGTGAAACATAGTTGTACTGCCTTGAGCTTATGTTCCAGTTCTGTATATATGCTATATGGACTCCACTGTAGATGCTGATCAAGAATATATATACTTTATGTGGTCGGAGATGCTTCCTTCTGCCTGTTACATACTTTGACACAAAACCATTATACCCGTTTTACCCATTTCAATCAATGGGTTCAGGGTATAAAATATGCGTCGTAGTTTTGAGCTCCTTAAGAATCCTTTCGAAACGAAGCTGCGCAATGCGAAGTAAACATGTTTTGATATGTTCAATACGAAGCGTATTTAAAATACATACTGCAAGACAAATGCATTTTTTCATTTGTTGCACTTCGCTCTGTTTATAATTTGGAAATGCGACTAGCTAAGGAACTGGCCTCCGTTGACCTGGACGGGTTAGGGCTTTAGGCAGCTTGTCTGTTTTCGGTTGCAAGCAAGTTGTGCAATTGCCACAGTTGGGCTGCAACAACAAATGCTAAGAATTGCATAGCAAGACGGCGCCCATTTGAAAGTTGGCCCGTTGGCCCGTGTCTGGACTCCATCCCAGTGCCTTCGGTAGCGATTTCGCAAGCGCTTTTAATGGCTGGCAATGCCCGGATCTACTATTTGATATTGATCAGATGCTGCACACACTCAATAAAACTCTGCGTGTGCGTGTTTACCGTGAAAGGGGGTTGGGTGGTGGAGAGGAGTACGTATGACCCATATAAAAAGAGACCACAACGCACACACACACACACACACACACACACATGCGACTGGGTGAGGGAGGGGTGTGTGGATGAAATTAGGTCTGGAGTGTGGCATGGGCAGACAGTTGATGCTGTTGCATAATCTTTGTGGGGCAGAGCGTAATTAAAATCCAATTCATTTTTTTGGTTTTTTAATTTTTATTTCGTTTTGTGTGTTATCTTAATGAGCAAAGCTACTTAAGCTTAATGTGCAAAAGGTATTGGGGCCATGAGGGAATGCAGCTGGAAGTGCGACTCCTCACACACACACACACACACGCACATACACACACACACACACAGTGTGCATTGTCTGGGGCCCATTGTCTGGCTGTGGATGGGTCTGCATTCTGTGCATCTTAAGTGGGCTATTAGAATATGAATGCCAGAACCTATATATATATATATATATATATGTGTGTCTCTGCGTGTGGGGGTTCAACCAGACACTAGACACCAGACAGGCTGACATTCTTGCCCCCTCCCTTCATACACTTTCCTACCACTTATATTGTGCTCATTATTATGTATTATGATTATGTATGGATTTCATTTGTTGTCATTGTTGGCAACTGGAGACCACGCGGTTTGTTAGGCTCCTCTTTATTCTTGAGAAAGGTGTGAAAAAGGGCCATCTAGCCAACAACAACAACAGCAGCAGCAATACAGGCACAGTAGAGATTCGTTAAGACATTTTTCTACATGCATGAAAAGGTACTTGGGAAAAAAAAGATTAAAAAAAATCATAAAGCGAATGAAACCTTAAGGCAGAAGAACCTTTAACAACTAACATACCATAAAAGGCAGAAGTCAATTTTGGTTCCATTCTAAGTTGTTCTACTGTACAGGCAATAGACTCAAGTTGAGGCTTCAACTGTGATTGTGACTCCAACTCCAGCTCCAACTGCGACTCCAAGTCCAACTGCAAGTTGAAGCGACTGCTAATGAAGCAGCTAGAGTTGGACGGCTGGCGAGATGCATTCAATTTACACCTACAACAAGATCAAGCACACACACACAGCCATACACTGCAAGAAACACAAGCAAGACCAAAAAACAAGAAGAAGAAAACGACGAGTAAAGACTGAGCTCATTTTAACAGTGGCGATGTTATAATTAAATGAAATTAAAATGCGGCCGCAATACGAATACGAGATATATGTATATATACTCAATTCCGGCGCCAGTGTTGATGGGCTTTAATTGAATTATGTACACACATAGCCTGACCCGCATTGAAGGTGCTGGCTGGTAGGATGGCGTGGGGTGGGGGGTGGTGGGGGGGGGGGTGTTGTTGCATTGCCCATCCCATCCTCAGTGGCCGCATCTGTTTGTTTGCGCCACATAAAGTGTATTGAGGAGAAATAGAAACAAATTTTCATTAAGCAAAATGCGCTTTTTGTTTCGAGAACTTATCAATGGCTGTGCCGCAAGCCCCCTACCGCCCTCCCGCCCTTCCTCCTTCCACAACCGCTTCAATAACACTCGCCAGCAATTTGATCGATAAAAGATCTTTGGCATCGTTGCACGGTCAATCTACGCATCCAAACTCAACTCATTTCGGATGCCGCCTCTTGATTGCATTCCATCCCCCAAATAGATAGACTGCAGCGCATGCAGTTAAACACTCTACGGTAGGGTATATGCGACTTATGGCATACTTTGCAGTATCTGTTTTTAACCCTGAAACTTTCTTTACTTAACTTAACAGCTTTCAAAGTTGTTTAAGTTTCGCCAAAAATCATGCAACAATATTTGAATAATTTTTAAAATTTAAACAATTTTGTTTTATATTTTTATGTGTTTTCATGAAAGTTTCGAATATTTATTTTTAATTTTTTTTAAAGTTGTTTCTTAACTCAACGAAAATATTATCATTGCATACTTACAGGAAAGTTTGTGCCACATTCAAATTTTGCGCAAATTTTTGAAATTTCAAAAATGTTTATAAGAAACATAAGCCTTTCAAGGAGTAAAATCATCATCCGAATTTGGTTTTTAGTTAGGGTATACGGCCGCCAAACAATATTTTCATGAATTTTCTAAATCTATATGCAGCTTTCCGCTAATAAATTTAGCACAATTTATAAAATTTGTATTTGGACGAAGGTCGCTTTTTATTTTTGGCGAATCTATCGAAACGTTTCCTGTCGATTGATTATTGATTTAGCCCCACATCAATTCCAATTTGATGTTGAAGTATGGAATATACGTACGATAGTTTGGTTTAGAAAACGCTCGATTTATCAATGTGGGCCGAAAAAGTTTCACTTTCTGTGTCACGACTCTTTGGGCATTTGGGAAAGCTAACATGCATATTTATAACACTTTCATTGAGCTGCTTATCCAAGAGCCGAGAACTGTAAAACCAACAGATACGAATATGCTATATACTATTCCCCCATTAAAAATGAATAAAACAAAAATCCAAGCTTGAAAATTTTTTATGCATTTTTTTCTGTTTTTTTTTTTTTTTTTTTTGAGCACATGCATGATGCATCTTGAATGCCGTCAATAAAAATAACAATAATAATGCTCAATATTCGAAAATCCCATACAATAGCAAGCCGAGAACGTTTTAGAAGTGGAAAACTGGGTCTGGAAATGACTGCTCCATTTTATGAGACTTCTTTTCCAAGAACACAAGAGAACCGGAGAGATGGGGTCGGA
>JAWNNV010000237.1:0-56896 GCA_035044485.1 Scaptomyza reducta | reverse complement strand
TATAGTCTAGGCCGGATTTCTCGACTAGAGCCTTCTTGCTTGTCCCTCTTAAATTCATGTCAAAACTTTCCGAACCTATAACTTTGTCAAAACTGAAACGATTTTAAAAAGGCACGGCGTGTTAGTCGTGGCTCGCTCTCAATAATAATACTGTATTTATAGATGGAAAGGTTTTTTTTTCGAAATTTATGTCAAAGTTTTCCGAACATATAACTTTATCAAAACTTTCCGAACCTATAACTTTGTCAAAACTGAAACGATTTTAAAAAGGCACGGCGTGTTAGTCGTGGCTCGCTCTCAATAATAATACTGTATTCATAGTTGGAAATGTTTTTTTTTTTAAATTCATGTCAAAAGTTTTCCACACCTATAACTTTGTCAAAACTTTCCAAACCTATAACTTTGTCAAAACTTTCCAAACCTATAACTTTGTCAAAACTGAACCGATTTTCAAAAGTATGTAACAGGCAGAAGGAAGCATCTCCGACCCCATAAGGTATATGTATTCTTGATCAGCATCAACAGCCGAGTCGATTTAGCCATGCCCGTTTGTCCGTCCGTATGTATGAACGCTTGTTCTCAGAGCCTATAAGAGCTAGAGACTCTAGATTTCGTACATAAGCTCGCCTAATCCCTAGGCAGTACAAGATCTGTGAACATTTTATTGAAATAGGTTAAGAAACACTGGAGATATGGAGTATTGAAGTTAAGAAAGTATGCACTATACGCGTATACATACACACACTCACACATACTTCCAAACACTCACTGTATGCGTAAAGTATAGGTTTCAAGGATTTCTCGACTAGAGCCTTCTTAATTGTTCCTTTTAAATTCATGTCAAAACTTTCCGAACCTATAACTTTGTCAAAACTTTCCGAACCTACAACTGTTTTTAAACTTTCCGAACCTATAACTTTGACAAAAGTGCAAAAGTTTTCTAAAGGAGGGGCGTTTTAGTCGTGGCTCGATCTCAATAATAATACTGCAATCATCGTTGGAAATATATTTATTTTTTTTCGAAATTTATGTTAAAACTTCCCAAACCTATAACTTTGTCAAAACTGAACCGAAGTTAACGGATTGGTCAATCGCATTCGTCCAGTGAGTCGAAGGAGGCATAGCGGAGTGGGACCCCATATTAACATAACTATAACTTTGTCAAAACTAAAACTATTTTCAAAAGGAAATGCGATTTAGTTGCTCGATCTTAATAATAATACTGCATTCATAGTTCGAAATGTTTTTTTTTCGAAATTCATGTCAAAACTTTCCGAAATATAACTTTGTCAAAACTTTCCGAACCTATAACTTTTTCAAAACTGAAACTATTTTCAAAAGGCAAGGCGTGTTAGTCGTGGCTCGATCTCAATTATAATACTGCATTCATAGTTCGAAATGTTTTTTTTTTCGAAATTCATGTCAAAACTTTCCGAAATATAACTTTTTCAAAACTTTCCGAACCTATAACTTTTTCAAAACTGAACCGATTTGCAAAAGACAAAGCGTTTTAGTTTTGGCTCGATCTCAATAATAATACTGCATTCATAGTTGGTAATGAATTTTTTTTTTCGAAATTTATGTCAAAACTTCCCAAACCTATAACTGTTTTCCAAACTTTCCGAACATATAACTTTGTCAAATCTGAACCGATTTGCAAAAGAAAAAACGTTTTAGTCTTGGCTCGATCTCAATAATAATACTGCATTCATAGTTGGTAATGTTTTTTATTTTTTAAATTTATATCAAAACTTTCCGAGCGTATAAAGTTGTCAAAGCTAAACCGATTTTCAAAAGTATGTAACAGGCAGAAGGAAGCATCTCCGACCCCATTAAGTATATATATTCTTGATCAGCATCAACAGCCGAGACGATATAGCCATGTCCGTCCGTATGTATGAAAGCGGCGATCTGAGAGACTGTAAGAGCTAGAGAATCCAGATTTGGTACATAAGCTTGCCTAATCCCTAGGCAGTACATGTTTGTTTTAAATTTTCGATAACTCTTCCCGTTTCCAATATACACATGTGATCGATAACAACCAAATCGTGAATTTGGAAAATATGTGAAAATTTTATTGAAATCGGTTGAGAAACACTGAAGATATGGAGTATTGAAGTTAAGAAATTATGCACTATACGCGTATACATACACACTCTCACACATACTTGCAAGCACTGACTGTATGCGTAAAGTATAAGGTTAAGGGTATAGTCTAGGCCGGATTTCTCGACTAGAGCCTTCTTGCTTGTCCCTCTTAAATTCATGTCAAAACTTTCCGAACCTATAACTTTGTCAAACTGAAACGATTTTAAAAAGGCACGGCGTGTTAGTCGTGGCTCGCTCTCAATAATAATACTGTATTTATAGATGGAAAGGTTTTTTTTTCGAAATTTATGTCAAAGTTTTCCGAACATATAACTTTATCAAAACTTTCCGAACCTATAACTTTGTCAAAACTGAACCGATTTTCCAAAAAAATGGCGTTTTAATCTTGGCCCGATATCAATAATAATGCTGCATTCATAGTTGGAAATATTATTTTTTTCCGAAATTTATGTCAAAACTTTCCGAACATATAACTTTGTAAAAACTGAACCGATTTTCAAAAGAAAGGGCGTTTTAGTCTTGGCTCGATATCAATAATAATGCTGCATTCATAGATGGAAATGTTTTTTTTTCTTTTTTTTTTATAAGTTATGTCAAAACTTATCCGAATTTCAAAAGGAAAGGCCTGTTATTCGGGGATCGATCTCAATAATAATGCTGCATTCATAGTTGTAAATGTATTTTTTTTTTCTTAATTTGATGAAAAAAATTTCCGAACCTATAACATTATCAAAACCTCCCGAACCTATAACCTTGTCAAAACTGCACCGCTTTTCAAAAGGCAAGGCGTGTTAGTCGTCTCTCGATCTCAATAATAATACTGCATTCATAGTTGGAAATATTTGTTTTTTCCGAAACTTATGTCAAAACTTTCCGAACCTATTACTTTGTCAAAACTGGACCGATTTTTAAAAGGTAAGGAGTGTTAGTCGTGGCTCGATCTTAATATAAATACTGCATTCAAAGTTCGAAATGATTTTTTTTTTCCAAATTCATGTCAAAATTTTCCGAACCTATAACTTTTTAAAAACTGGAAACATTTTTGAAAGGAAAGGCGTTTTAGTCGTGGCTAAATCTCAATAATAATTCTGCATTTATAGTTGGAATTTTTGCATTCATAATTGGAAATTTTTTTTCGAAATTTCATGTCAAAACTTCCCAAACCTATAGCTGTTTTCAAAATTTTCCGAACCTATAACTTTGACAAAAGTGCAGAAGTTTTCTAAAGGAGGGGCGTTTTAGTCGTGGCTCGATCTCAATAATAATACTGCAATCATCGTTGGAAATGTATTTATTTTTTTTCGAGATTTATGTTAAAACTTCCCAAACCTATAACTGTTTTCAAAATTCTCCGAACCTATAACTTTGTCAAAACTGAACCGATTTTCAAAAGGCAAGGCGTGCTAGTCGTGGCTCGATCTCAATAATAATACTGCATTCATAGTTGGCAATGTTTTTTTTTTTTTAAATTTATGTCAAAACTTTCCGATCGTATAATGTTGTCAAAACTCAACCGATTTTCAAAAGTATGTAACAGGCAGAAGGAAGCATCTCCGACCCCATAAAGTATATATATTCTAGATCAACATCAACAGCCAAGCCGATATAGCCATGTCCGTCTGTCCGTCGGTATGTATGAACGTGTTGATCTCAGAGCCTGTAAGAGCTAGAGACTCCAGATTTGGTACATAATCTCGCCTAATCCCTAGGAAGTACAACTTTGTTTTAAATTTTCGATTACTCTGCCCGTTTTCGATATACACATGTGATCGATAACAACCAAATCTTGAATTTGGAAAACTAAATAATGACAAAATGTGAAAATTTTATTGAAATCGGTTGAGAAACACTGAAGATATGGAGTATTGAAGTTAAGAAATTATGCACTATACGCGAATACATACACACACTCACACATACTTGCAAGCACTGACTGTATGCGTAAAGTATTGGGTTCAGGGTATAGTCTAATCGGGATTTCTCGACTAGAGCCTTCTTACTTGTCCCTCTTAAATTCATGTCAAAGCTTTCCGAACCTATAACTTTGTCAAAACTGAAACGATTTTAAAAAGGCACGGCGTGTTAGGCGTGGCTCGCTCTCAATAATAATACTGTATTCATAGATGGAAAGGTTTTTTTTCGAAATTTATGTCAAAGTTTTCCGAACATATAACTTTATCAAAACTGAAACGATTTTAGAAAGGCACGGCGTGTTAGTCGTGGCTCGATCTCAATAATAATACTGCATTCATAGTTGGTAATGTTTTTTTTTTTTTTTAAATTTATGTCAAAACTTTCCGAACCTATAACTTTGTCAAAACTGAACCTATTTTCAAAAGGAAATGCGATGCTCGATCTTAATAATAATACTGCATTCATAGTTCGAAATGGTTTTTTTTTCGAAATTCATATCAAAACTTTCCGAAATATAACTTTGTCATAACTGAACCGGTTTTCAAAAGGCAAGGCGTGCTAGTCGTGGATCGATCTCAATAATAATACTGCATTCATAGTTGGAAATGTTTTTTTTTTCCGAAATTTATGTCAAAACTTTCCGAACATATAAATTTGTCAAAACTTTTCACACCTATAACTTTTTCAAAACTTTCCGAACCTACAACTTTTTCAAAACTGGAAAAATTTTCGAAAGGAAAGGAGTTTTAGTCGTGGCTAAATCTCAATAATAATACTGCATTCATAGTTGGAAATGTATTTATTTTTTTTCGAAGTTTATGTCAAAACTTTCCGAACCTATAACTTTGTCAAAACTGAACCTATTTTCAAAAGGAAATGCGAATTAGCCGTTGCTCGATCTTAATAATAATACTGCATTCAAGTTCGAATTTTTTTTTTTTTTTTCGAAATTCATGTCAAAACTTTCCGAAATATATCTTTGTCAAAATTGAACCGGTTTTCAAAAGGCAAGGCGTGTTAGTCGTGGCTCGATCTCAATAATAATATTGCATTCATAGTTGGAATTTTTGCATTCATAATTGGAAATTTTTTTTTTCGAAATTTATGTCAAAACTTTCCGAACATATAAATTTGTCAAAACTTTTCACACCTATAACTTTTTCAAAACTTTCCGAACCTATAACTTTTTCAAAACTGGAAAAATTTTCGAAAGGAAAGGAGTTTTAGTCGTGGCTAAATCTCAATAATAATACTGCTTATATAGTTGGAAATATATTTATTTTTTTTTTCGAAATTTATGTCAAAACTACCCAAACCTATAACTTTTTCAAAACTTTCCGAACCTTTAACTTTGTCAAAACTAAACAAATTTTCAAAAGGAAGGCGTTTTAGTCGTAGATCGATCTCAATAATAATACTGCATTCATTGTGGGATTTTTTTTTATTTTTTTTTTTAAATTCATGTCAAAATTTTCCGAACCTAAAACTTTGTCAAAATTGAACCGATTTGCAAAAGGAATGGCGTTTTAGTCTTGGCTCCATATCAATAATAATACTGCATTCATAGTTGGAAATGTTTTTTTTTTTTTTTTTTTTTTTAAATTTATGTCAAAACTTTCCGAACCTATCACTTTGTCAAAACTTTCCGAACTTCAAAAGGAAAGGTGTGTTAGTCGAGGATGGATCTCAATAATAATGCTGCATACATAGTTGGAATTTTTTTTTTTAATTTCATGTAAAATTTTCCGAAATTATAACTTTGTCAAAACTTTCCGAACCTATAACTTTGTCAAAACTGAACCTATTTTCAAAAGGAAATGCGATTTAGCCGTTGCTCGATCTTAATAATAATACCGCATTCATAGTTCGAAATGGTTTTTTTCGACATTCATATCAAAACTTTCCGAAATATAACTTTTTCAAAATTGAACTGGTTTTCAAAAGGCAAGTGATAGTCGTGGCTCGATCTCAATAATAATACTGCATTCATAGTTGGAAATGTTTTTTTTTTCCGAAATTAATGTCAAAACTTTCCGAACATATAACTTTGTCAAAACTTTTCACACCTATAACTTTTTCAAAACTTTCCGAACCTAAACCTTTTTCAAAACTGGAAAAATTTTCGAAAGGAAAGGCGTTTTAGTCGTGGCTAAATCTCAATAATAATACTGCATTCATAGTTGGAAATGTATTTATTTTTTTTCGACATTTATGTCAAAACTTCCCAAACCTATAACTGTTTTCAAAATTCTCCGAACCTATAACTTTGTCAAAACTGAACCGATTTGCAAAAGGATAAGTATTTTAGTCTTGGCTCGATCTCAATAATAATACTGCATTCATAGTTGGTAATTTTCTTTTTCTTTCCGAAATTTATGTCAAAACTTTCCGAACATATAACTTTGTCAAAACTTTTCAAACCTAAAACTTTTTCAAAACTTTCCGAACCTATAACTTTTTCAAAACTGGAAAAATCTTAATAATAATACTGCATTCATAGTAGGAAATGTACATATTTTTTTTCGAAATTTATGTCAAAACTTTCCAAATCTATAACTGTTTTCAAAACTTTCTCAACATATAACTTTGTCAAATCTGAACCGATTTGCAAAAGGAAAAGTGTTTTAGTTTTGGCTCGATCTCAATAATAATACTGCATTCATAGTTGGTAATGTTTTTTATACCCTTAACCCATTGAAAATGGGTAAAAAGGGTATAATGGTTTTGTGCAAAAGTATGTAAAGGGAGAAGGAAGCATCTCCGACCCCATAAAGTATATATATTCTTGACAAGAGAATTTTATTGAAATCGGTTGAGAAACACTGGAGATATGGAGATATGAAATTAAGAAAGTTTGCAACACTCACACATGCTTGCAAGCACTAACTGTGTGCGTAAAGTATCGGGTTAAGGGTATAGTCTAGTCGGGATTTCTCGACTAGAGCCTTCTTACTTGTTTTTTTTTAAATTTTAAGTCAAAACTTTCCGAACATATAAAGTTGTCAAAACTGAACAGATTTTCAAAAGTATGTAACAGGCAGAAGGAAGCATCTCCGACCCCATAAAGTATATATATTCTAGATCAGCATCAACAGCCAAGCCGATATAGCCATGTCCGTCTGTCCGTTATGGAACATTGAAGCTAAGAAAGTATGCACTATACGCGTATACATACACACACTCACACATACTTGCAAGCACTGACTGTATGCGTAAAGTATTGGGTTCAGGGTATAGTCTAGTCGGGATTTCTCTACTAGAGCCTTCTTACTTGTTTTTTTTTTAAATTCATGTCAAAACTTTCCGAACCTATAACTGTTTTTAAAACTTTCCGAACCTATAACGTTGTCAAAACTATTCAAATTTTAAAAAATAAAAGGCGTGTTAGTCGTGGCTCGATCTCAACAATAATACTGCTTTCATTGTTGGAAATAAATATTTTTTTTTTTCGAAATTTATGTCAATACTACCCAAACCTATAAGTTTTTCAAAACTTTCCAAACCTATAACTTTGTCAAAACTTAACCTATTTTCAAAAGGAAATGCGATGCTCGATCTTAATAATAATACTGCATTCATAGTTCGAAATGGTTTCTTTTTCGAAATTCATATCAAAACTCTCCGAACCTCTAACTTTGTCAAAACTAAACCGATTTGCAAAAGGAAAAGTGTTTTAGTCTTGGCTCGATCTCAATAATAATACTGCATTCATAGTTGGAAATGTATTTATTTTTTTTCGAAATTTATGTCACAACTTCCCAAATTTATAAATGTTTTCAAAACTTTCCCAGCATATAACTTTGTCAAATCTGAACCGATTTGCAAAAGGAAAAGTGTTTTAGTCTTGGCTCGATCTCAATAATAATACTGCATTCAGAGTTGGTAATGTTTTTTTTTTTTTAAATTTATGTCAAAACTTTCCGAACGTATAAAGTTGTCAAAACTGAACAGATTTTCAAAAGTATGTATCAGGCAGAAGGAAGCATCTCCGACCCCATAAAGTATATATATTCTAGATCAGCATCAACAGCCAAGCCGATATAGCCATGTCCGTCTGTCCGTCCGTCTGTCCGTCCGTATGTATGAACGCGTCGATCTCAGAGACTGTAAGAGCTAGAGACTCCAGATTTGGTACTTAATCTCGCCTAATCCCTAGGAAGTACAACTTTGTTTTAAATTTTCGATAACTCTTCCCGTTGCCGATAAACACATGTGATCGATAACAACCAAATCTTGAATTTGGAAAACTAAATAATGACAATCTGTGAAAATTTTATTGAAATCGGTTGAGAAACACTGAAGATATGGAGTATTGAAGTTAAGAAATTATGCACTTTACGCGTATACATACACAAAATCAAACATACTTGCAAGCACTGACTGTATGCGTAAAGTATTGGGTTCAGGGTATAGTCTAGTCGGGATTTCTCGACTAGAACCTTCTTCCTTGTTTTTTTTTTAAATTCATTTCAAAACTTTCCGAACCTATAACTGATTTTAAAACTTTCCGAACCTATAACTTTATCAAAACTGAAAAAATTTTCAAAAGGAAAGGCGTTTTAGTCGTAGATCGATCTCAATAATAATACTGCATTCATTGTGGGAATTTTATTTTATTTCTTTTTAAATTCATGTCAAAATTTTCAGAACCTAAAACTTTGTCAAAACTTTCCGAACCTATAACTTTGTCAAAACTGAACCGATTTGCAAAAGGAATGGTTTTTAGTATTGGCTCGATATCATTAATAATACTGCATTCGTAGTTGGAAATGTTTTTTTGTTTTTTTTTTTTGATAATTTATGTCAAAACTTTCCGAACCTATAACTTTGCCAACACTGAACCCATTTTCAAAAGGAAATGCGATTTAGCTGTTGCTCGATCTTAATAATAATACTGCATTCATAGTTCGAAATGTTTTTTTTTTCGAAATTTATGTCAAAACTTTCCGAAATATAACTTTGTCAAAACTAAACCGGTTTTCAAAAGGCATGGCGTGTTAGTCGTGGCTCGATCTCAACAATAATACTGCTTTCATTGTTGGAAATAAATATTTTTTTTTTCGAAATTTATGTCAATACTACCCAAACCTATAATTTTTTCAAAACTTTCCGAACCTTTAACTTTGTCAAAACTTTTCACACCTATAACTTTTTCAAAACTTTCCAAACCTATAACTTTGTCAAAACGTAACCTATTTTCAAAAGGAAATGCGATGCTCGATCTTAATAATAATACTGCATTCATAGTTCGAAATGGTTTTTTTTTCGAAATTCATATCAAAACTCTCCGAACCTCTAACTTTGTCAAAACTGAACCGATTTGCAAAAGGAAAAGTGTTTTAGTCTTGGCTCGATCTCAATAATAATACTGCATTCATAGTTGGTAATGTTTTTTTTCCGAAATTTATGTCAAAACTTTCCGAACATATAACTTTGTCAAAACTTTTCACACCTATAACTTTTTCAAAACTTTCCAAACCTATAACTTTTTCAAAACTGGAAAAATTTTCGAAAGGAAAGGAGTTTTAGTCGTGGCTAAATCTCAATAATAATACTGCATTCATAGTTGGAAATGTATTTATTTTTTTTCGAAATTTATGTCAAAACTTTCCGAACCTATAACTTTGTCAAAACTGAACCTATTTTCAAAAGGAAATGCGATTTAGCCGTGCTCGATCTTAATAATAATACTGCATTCAAGTTGGAATTTTTTTTTTTTTTCGAAATTCATGTCAAAACTTTCCGAAATATAACTTTGTCAAAACTGAACCGGTTTTCAAAAGGCAAGGCGTGTTAGTCGTGGCTCGATCTCAATAATAATATTGCATTCATAGTTGGAACTTTTGCATTCATAATTGGAAATTTTTTTTTTCGAAATTTATGTCAAAACTTCCCAAACCTATAACTGTTTTCAAAATTCTCCGAACCTATAACTTTGTCAAAACTGAACCGATTTGCAAAAGGATAAGTGTTTTAGTCTTGGCTCGATCTCAATAATAATACTGCATTCATAGTTGGTAATGTTTTTTTCTTTCCGAAATTTATGTCAAAACTTTCCGAACATATAACTTTGTCAAAACTTTTCAAACCTAAAACTTTTTCAAAACTTTCCAAACCTATAACTTTTTCAAAACTGGAAAAATCTTAATAATAATACTGCATTCATAGTAGGAAATGTATATATTTTTTCTCGAAATTTATGTCAAAACTTTCCAAATCTATAACTGTTTTCAAAACTTTCTCAACATATAACTTTGTCAAATCTGAACCGATTTGCAAAAGGAAAAGTGTTTTAGTCTTGGCTCGATCTCAATAATAATACTGCATTCATAGTTGGTAATGTTTTTTTTTTTTAAATTTTAAGTCAAAACTTTCCGAACGTATAAAGTTGTCAAAACTGAACAGATTTTCAAAAGTATGTAACAGGCAGAAGGAAGCATCTCCGACCCCATAAAGTATATATATTCTAGATCAGCATCAACAGCCAAGTCGATATAGCCATGTCCGTCTGTCCGTCGTATGTATGAACGCGTCGATCTCAGAGACTGTAAGAGCTAGAGACTTCCAGATTTGGTACATAATCTTGCCTTATCCCTAGGAAGTACAACTTTGTTTTAAATTTTCGATTACTCTTCCCGTTTTCGATATACACATGTGATCGATAACAACCAAATCTTGAATTTGGAAAACTAAATAATGACAATCTGTGAAAATTTTATTGAAATCGGTTGAGAAACACTGAAGATATGGAGTATTGAAGTTAAGAAATTATGCACTGTACGCGTATACATACACACACTCACACATACTTGCAAGCACTGACTGTATGCATAAAGTATTGGGTTCAGGGTATAGTCTAGTCGGGATTTCTCGACTAGAGCCTTCTTACTTGTTTTTTTTTTAAATTCATGTCAAAACTTTCCGAACCTATAACTGTTTTTAAAACTTTCCGAACCTATAACGTTGTCAAAACTATTCAAATTTTAAAAAATAAAGGGCGTTTTTGTCGTGGCTCGATCTCAACAATAATACTGCTTTCATTGTTGGAAATATATTTTTTATTTTTTTTCGAAATTTATGTCAAAACTTCCCAAACCTAAAACTTTGTCAAAACTTTCCGAACCTATAACTTTGTCAAAACTGAACCGATCTGCAAAAGGAATGGTTTTTAGTATTGGCTCGATATCATTAATAATACTGCATTCGTAGTTGGAAATGTTTTTTTTCTTTTTTTTTTTGTTTTTTTTTTTTGATAATTTATGTCAAAACTTTCCGAAACTATAACTTAGTCAAAACTTTCCGAACCTATAACTTTGTCAACACTGAACCTATTTTCAAAAGGAAATGCGATTTAGCCGTTGCTCGATCTTAATAATAATACTGCATTCATAGTTCGAAATGCTTTTTTTTTTCGAAATTTATGTCAAAACTTTCCGAAATATAACTTTGTCAAAACTGAACCGATTTGCAAAAGGAATTACGTTTTGGTCTTGGCTCGATATCAATAATAATACTGCATTCATAGTTGGAAATGTTTTTTTTTTTTTTTTAAATTTATGTCAAAACTTTCCGAACCTATAATTTTGTCAAAACTTTCCGAATTTCAAAAGGAAAGGCGTGTTAGTCGGGGATCAATCTCAGTAATAATGCTGCATTCATAGTTGGAAATTTTTTTTTTAATGTCATGTAAAAATTTTCCGAACCTATAACTTTGTCAAAACTTTCCGAACCTATAACTTTGTCAAAACTGAACCTATTTTCAAAAGGAAATGCGATGCTCGATCTTAATAATAATACTGCATTCATAGTTCGAAATGTTTTATTTTTCGAAATACATATCAAAACTTTCCGAAATATAACTTTGTCATAACTGAAAGGCAAGGCGTGCTAGTCGTGGCTCGATCTCAATAATAATACTGAATTCATAGTTGGAAATGTTTTTTTTTCCGAAATTTATGTCAAAACTATCCGAACATATAACTTTGTCAAAACTTTTCACACCTATAACTTTTTCAAAACTTTCCAAACCTATAACTTTGTCAAAACTTAACATATTTTCAAAAGGAAATGCGATGTTCGATCTTAATAATAATACTGCATTCATAGTTCGAAATGGTTTTTTTTTCGAAATTCATATCAAAACTCTCCGAACCTCTAACTTTGTCAAAACTGAACCGATTTGCAAAAGGAAAAGTGTTTTAGTCTTGGCTCGATCTCAATAATAATACTGCATTCAGAGTTGGTAATGTTTTTTTTTTTTAAATTTATGTCAAAACTTTCCGAACGTATAAAGTTGTCAAAACTGAACAGATTTTCAAAAGTATGTATCAGGCAGAAGGAAGCATCTCCGACCCCATAAAGTATATATATTCTAGATCAGCATCAACAGCCAAGCCGATATAGCCATGTCCGTCTGTCCGTCCGTATGTATGAACGAATCGATCTCAGAGACTGTAAGAGCTAGAGACTCCAGATTTGGTACATAATCTCGCCTAATCCCTAGGAAGTACAACTTTGTTTTAAATTTTCGATTACTCTTCCCGATATACACATATGATCGATAACAACCAAATCTTGAATTTGGAAAACTAAATAATGACAATCTGTGAAAATTTTATTGAAATCGGTTGAGAAACACTGAAGATATGGAGTATTGAAGTTAAGAAATTATGCACTATACGCGTATACATACACAAAATCACACATACTTGCAAGCACTGACTGTATGCGTAAAGTATTGGGTTCAGGGTATAATCTAGTCGGGATTTCTCGACTAGAGCCTTCTTACTTGTTTTTTTTTTTAAATTCATGTCAAAACTTTCCGAACCTATAACTGTTTTTAAAACTTTCCGAACCTATAACTTTATCAAAACTGAACAAATTTTCAAAAGGAAAGGCGTTTTAGTCGTAGATCGATCTCAATAATAATACTGCATTCATTGTGGGAATTTTATTTTATTTCTTTTTAAATTCATGTCAAAATTTTCCGAACCTAAAACTTTGTCAAAACTTTCCGAACCTATAACTTTGTCAAAACTGAACCGATTTGCAAAAGGAATGGTTTTTAGTATTGGCTCGATATCATTAATAATACTGCATTCGTAGTTGGAAATGTTTTTTTTCTTTTTTTTTTGTTTTTTTTTTTTTGATAATTTATGTCAAAACTTTCCGAAACTATAACTTAGTCAAAACTTTCCGAACCTATAACTTTGTCAACACTGAACCTATTTTCAAAAGGAAATGCGATTTAGCCGTTGCTCGATCTTAATAATAATACTGCATTCATAGTTCGAAATGCTTTTTTTTTCGAAATTTATGTCAAAACTTTCCGAAATATAACTTTGTCAAAACTGAACCGATTTGCAAAAGGAATGGCGTTTTAGTCTTGGCTCGATATCAATAATAATACTGCATTAATAGTTGGAAATTTTTTTTTTTTTTTTTTTTAAATTTATGTCAAAACTTTCCGAACCTATAACTTTGTCAAAACTTTCCGAATTTCAAAAGGAAAGGCGTGTTCAGGATCAATCTCAGTAATAATGCTGCATTCATAGTTGGAAATTTTTTTTTTAATCCATGTAAAAATTTTTCGAACCTATAACTTTGTCAAAACTTTCCGAACCTATAACTTTGTCAAAACTGAACCTATTTTAAAAAGGAAATGCGATGCTCGATCTTAATAATAATACTGCATTCATAGTTCGAAATGTTTTTTTTTTCGAAATTCATATCAAAACTTTCCGAAATATAACTTTGTCATAACTGAACCGATTTTCAAAAGGCAAGGCGTTTTAGTCGTGGCTCGATCTCAATAATAATACTGAATTCATAGTTGGAAATGTTTTTTTTTCCGAAATTTATGTCAATACTTTCCGAACATATAACTTTGTCCAAACTTTTCACACCTTTAACTTTTTCAAAACTTTCCAAACCTATAACTTTGTCAAAACTTAACCTATTTTCAAAAGGAAATGCGATGTTCGATCTCAATAATAATACTGCATTCATAGTTGGAAATGTTTTCATTTTGAAATTCATGTCAAAACTTTCCGAACCTATAACTTTGTCAAAACTGAACCGATTTGCAAAAGGAATGGCTTTTAGTCTTGGCTCGATATCAATAATAATACTGCCGTAATTGGAAATATTTTTTTTTTTTGTTTGTTTTTTTTTTTTGAAATTTATGTCAAAACTTTCCGAAACTATAACTTTGTCAAAACTTTCCGAACCTATAACTTTGTCAACACTGAACCTATTTTCAAAAGGAAAGGCGATGCTCGATCTTAATAATAATACTCATTAATAGTTCGAAATGCTTTTTTTTCGAAATTTATGTCAAAACTTTCCGAAATATAACTTTGTCAAAACTGAACCGATTTTCAAAAGGCAAGGCGTGCTGCATTCATAGTTGGAAATGTTTTTTTTTCCGAAATTTATGTCAAAACTTTCCGAACATATAACTTTGTCAAAACTTTTCACACCTATAACTTTTTCAAAACTTTCCAAACCTATAACTTTGTCAAAACTTAACCTATTTTCAAAAGGAAATGCGATGCTCGATCTTAATAATAATACTGCATTCATAGTTCGAAATTGTTTTTTTTTCGAAATTCATTTCAAAACTCTCCGAACCTATAACTTTGTCAAAACTGAACCGATTTGCAAAAGGAAAAGTGTTTTAGTCTTGGCTCGATCTCAATAATAATACTGCATTTATAGTTGGTAATGTTTTTTTTCCGAAATTTATGTCAAAACTTTCCGAACATATAACTTTGTCAAAACTTTTCAAACCTATAACTTTTTCAAAACTTTCCGAACCTATAACTTTGTCAAAACTGGAAAAATCTCAATAATAATACTGCATTCATAGTTGGAAATGTATTTATTTTTTTTTCAAAATTTATGTCAAAACTTCCCAAATCTATAACTGTTTTTAAAACTTTCCCAACATATAACTTTGTCAAATCTGAACCGATTTGCAAAAGGAAAAGTGTTTTAGTCTTGGCTCGATCTCAATAATAATACTGCATTCATAGTTGGTAATGTTTTTTTCGAAATTTATGTCAAAACTTTCCGAACATATAACTTTGTCAAAACTTTTCACACCTATAACTTTGTCAAAACTTTCCGAACCTATAACTTTGTCAAAACTGACCAAAATTTCAAAATGAAGGGGCGTTTTAGTCGTGGCTCGATCTCAACAATAATACTGCATTCATTGTTGGAAATGCATTTATCTCAATAATAATACTGCATTCATTGTTGGAAATTTTTTATTTTTTATTTTTAAATTCATGTCATAACTTTCCGAACCTATAACTTTGTCAAAACTGAACCGATTTGCAAAAGGAAGGTTTAGTCTTGGCTCGATATCAATAATAATACTGTATTCATAGTTGGAAATGTTTTTTTTTTTTTTTTGAAAATATATGTCAAAACTTTCCGAACCTATAACTTTGTCAAAACTTTCCGAATTTCAAAAGGAAAGGCGTGTTAGTCGGGGATTGATCTCAATAATAATGCTGCATTCATAGTTGGAAATTTTTTTTTTTTTAAATTCATGTAAAAATTATCCGAACCTATAACTTTGTCAAAACTTAACCAATTTCAAAAGGAAGGGCGTTTTAGTCGTGGCTCGATCTCAATAATAATACTGCATTCATTGTTGGAAATATTTTTTTTTTTTCGAAATTTATGTCAAAACTTCCCAA
The DNA here is from genome assembly GCA_035044485.1 of Scaptomyza reducta. NCBI lineage: Eukaryota > Metazoa > Arthropoda > Insecta > Diptera > Drosophilidae > Scaptomyza > Scaptomyza reducta. The sequence goes on along the minus strand of JAWNNV010000237.1, from coordinate 41,162 downwards.
ACCTATAACTTTGTCAAAACTTTTCGAACCTATAACTTTGTCAAAACTTAACCTATTTTCAAAAGGAAATGCGATTTAATCTTTGCTCGATCTTAATAATAATACTGCATTCATAGTTGGAAATGTTTTTTTTTTGAAATTCATATCAAAACTTTCCGAAATATAACTTTGTCAAATTTGAACCGATTTTCAAAAGGAAAGGTGTTTTAGTCGTGGCTAGATCTCAATAATAATACTCATTCATAGTTGGAAATGTTTTATTTATTTTTTCGAAATTTATGTCAAAACTTCCCGAACTATATTTATTTTCAAAACTTTCCGAACCTATAACTTTGTCAAAACTTAACCTATTTTCAAAAGGAAATGCGATTTAGTCGTTGCTCGATCTTAATAATAATACTGCATTCATAGTTCGAAATGGTTTTTTTTCGAAATTCATATCAAAACTTTCCGCAATATAACTTTGTCAAACTTTAACCGGTTTTCAAAAGGAAAGGTGTTTTAGTCGTGGCTAAATCTCAATAATAATACTTATTCATAGTTGGAAATGTATTTTTTTTTTTTTCGAAATTTATGTCAAAACTTCCCAAACCTATAACTGTTTTCAAAACTCTCCCGAACCTATAACTTTGTCAAAACTGAACCGATTTGCAAAAGGAAAAGTGTTTTAGTCTTGGCTCGATCTCAATAATAATACTGCATTCATAGTTGGTAATGTTTTTTTTCCGAAATTTATGTCAAAACTTTCCGAACATATAACTTTGTCAAAACTTTTCAAACCTATAACTTTTTCAAAACTTTCCGAACCTATAACTTTGTCAAAACTGGAAAAATCCAATAATAATACTGCATTCATAGTTGGAAATGAATTTGTTTTTTTTTCCAAAATTTATGTCAAAACTTCCCAAGTCTATAACCCAACATATAACTTTGTCAAATCTGAACCGATTTGCAAAAGAAAAAGTGTTTTCGAGTTGGCTCGATCTCAATAATAATACTGCATTCATAGTTGGTAATGTTTTTTTTCCGAAATTTATGTCAAAACTTTCCGAACATATAACTTTGTCAAAACTTTTCACACCTATAACTTTGTCAAAACTTTCCGAACCTATAACTTTGTCAAAACTGAACAAAATTTCAAAATGAAGGGGCGTTTTAGTCGTGGCTCGATCTCAACAATAATACTGCATTCATTGTTGGAAATGCATTTATCTCAATAATAATACTGCATCATTGTTGGAAATTTTGTATTTTTTTTTTAAATTCATGTCATAACTTTCCGAACCTATAACTTTGTCAAAACTGAACCGATTTGCAAAAGGAAGGTTTAGTCTTGGCTCGATATCAATAATAATACTGCATTCATAGTTGGAAATGTTTTTTTTTTTTTTGAAATTTATGTCAAAACTTTCCGAACATATAACTTTGTCAAAACTTTTCGAATTTAAAAGAAACGTGTTAGTTCGAGGATGGATCTCAATAATAATACTGCATTCATAGTTGGAAATTTTTTTTTTTTAAATTCATGTAAAAATTTTCCGAACTTATAACTTTTTCAAAACTTTCCAACCTATAACTTTGTCAAAACTGAACCTATTTTCAAAAGGAAATGCGATTTAGCCGTTGCTCGATCTTAATAATAATACTGCATTCATAGTTCGAAATGGTTTTTTTTCGAAATTTATGTCAAAACTTTCCGAAATATAACTTTGTCAAACTTGAACCGTTTTCAAAAGGAAAGGCGTTTTAGTCGTGGCTAAATCTCAATAATAATACTGCATTCATAGTTGGAAATGTATTTATTTTTTTTTTCGAAATTTATGTCAAAACTTCCCAAATGTTTAACTGTTTTCAAAACTTTCCGAACCTATAACTTTGTCAAATCTGAACCGATTTGCAAAAGGAAAAGTGTTTTAGTCTTGGCTCGATCTCAATAATAATACTGCATTCATAGTTGGTAATGTTTTTTTTCCGAAATTTATGTCAAAACTTTCCGAACATATAACTTTGTCAAAACTTTTCACACCTATAACTTTGTCAAAACTTTCCGAACCTATAACTTTGTCAAAACTGAACAAAATTTCAAAATGAAGGGGCGTTTTAGTCGTGGCTCGATCTCAACAATAATACTGCATTCATTGTTGGAAATGCATTTATCTCAATAATAATACTGCATTCATTGTTGGAAATTTTTTATTTTTTTTTTTAAATTCATGTCATAACTTTCCGAACCTATAACTTTGTCAAAACTGAACCGATTTGCAAAAGGAAGGCTTTTAGTCTTGGCTCGATATCAATAATAATACTGCATTCATAGTTGGAAATGATTTTTTTTTTTTTAAAATATATGTCAAAACTTTCCGAACCTATAACTTTGTCAAAACTTTCCGAATTTCAAAAGGAAAGGCGTTTTAGTCGGGGATCGATCTCAATAATAATGCTGCATTCATAGTTGGAATTTTTTTTTTTTTAAATTCATGTAAAAATTTTCCGAACATATAACTTTGTCAAAACCGAACCGATTTTCAAAAGGAAGGGCGTTTTAGTCGTGGCTCGATCTCAATAATAATACTGCATTCATAGTTGGAAATATATATTTTTTTTTTCGAAATTTATGTCAAAACTACCCGAACCTATAACTTTTTCAAAATTTCCAAACCTATAACTTTGTCAAAACTTAACCTATTTTCAAAAGGAAATGCGATTTAGCCGTTGCTCGATCTTAATAATAATACTGCATTCATAGCTCGAAATGGTTTTTTTTCGAAATTCATATCAAAACTTTCCGAAATATAACTTTGTCAAACTTGAACCGGTTTTCAAAAGGAAAGGTGTTTTAGTCGTGGCTAAATCTCAATAATAATACTCATTCATAGTTGGAAATGTATTTATTTATTTTTTCGAAATTTATGTCAAAACTTCCCAAACCTATATTTGTTTTCAAAACTCTCCGAACCTATAACTTTGTCAAAACTTAACCTATTTTCAAAAGGAAATGCGATTTAGCCGTTGCTCGATCTTAATAATAATACTGCATTCATAGTTCGAAATGGTTTTTTTTCGAAATTCATATCAAAACTTTCCGAAATATAACTTTGTCAAACTTGAACCGGTTTTCAAAAGGAAAGGTGTTTTAGTCGTGGCTAAATCTCAATAATAATACTCATTCATAGTTGGAAATGTATTTATTTATTTTTTCGAAATTTATGTCAAAACTTCCCAAACCTATATTTGTTTTCAAAACTCTCCCAACCTATAACTTTGTCAAAATTTAACCTATTTTCAAAAGGAAATGCGATTTAGCCGTTGCTCGATCTTAATAATAATACTGCATTCATAGTTCGAAATGGTTTTTTTTCGAAATTCATATCAAAACTTTCCGAAATATAACTTTGTCAAACTTGAACCGGTTTTCAAAAGGAAAGGTGTTTTAGTCGTGGCTAAATCTTAATAATAATACTCATTCATAGTTGGAAATGTATTTATTTATTTTTTCGAAATTTATGTCAAAACTTCCCAAACCTATATTTGTTTTCAAAACTCTCCGAACCTCTAACTTTGTCAAAACTGAACCGGTTTTCAAAAGGCATCGGCGTGTTAGTCGTGGCTCGATCTCAATAATAATACTGCATTCATACTTGGAATTTTTGCATTCTTAATTGGAAATTTTTTCTTCGAAATTTATGTCAAAACTTTCCGAACATATAACTGTTTTTAAAACTTTCAGAACCTATAACTTTGTCAAAACTGAACAAATTTTCAAAAGGAAGGGCGTTTTAGTCGTGGCTCGATCTCAATAATAATACTGCATTCATTGTGGGAATTTTTTGAATTTTTTTTTTAAATTCATGTCAAAATTTTCCCAACCTAAAACTTTGTCAAAACTGAACCGATTTGCAAAAGGAATGGCGTTTTGGTCTTGGCTCGATATCAATAATAATACTGCATTCATAGTTGGAAATGTTTTTTTTTTTTTTTTAAATTATGTCAAAACTTTCCGAACCTATAACTTCGTCAAAACTTTCCGAATTTCAAAAGGAAAGGCGTGTTAGTCGGGGATCGATCTCAGTAATAATGCTGCATTCATAGTTGGAAATTTTTTTTTTAATGTCATGTAAAAATTTTCCGAACCTATAACTTTGTCAAAACTTTCCGAACCTATAACTTTGTCAAAACTGAACCTATTTTCAAAAGGAAATGCGATGCTCGATCTTAATAATAATACTGCATTCATAGTTCGAAATGGTTTTTTTTTCGAAATTCATATCAAAACTTTCCGAAATATAACTTTGTCATAACTGAACCGGTTTTCAAAAGGCAAGGCGTGCTGAATTCATAGTTGGAAATGTTTTTTTTCCGAAATTTATGTCAAAACTTTCCGAACATATAACTTTGTCAAAACTTTTCACACCTATAACTTTTTCAAAACTTTCCAAACCTATAACTTTGTCAAAACTTAACCTATTTTCAAAAGGAAATGCGATGCTCGATCTTAATAATAATACTGCATTCATAGTTCGAAATGGTTTTTTTTTTCGAAATTCATATCAAAACTCTCCGAACCTATAACTTTGTCAAAACTGAACCGATTTGCAAAAGGAAAAGTGTTTTAGTCTTGGCTCGATCTCAATAATAATACTGCATTCATAGTTGGTAATGTTTTTTTTCCGAAATTTATGTCAAAACTTTCCGAACATATAACTTTGTCAAAACTTTTCAAACCTATAACTTTTTCAAAACTTTCCGAACCTATAACTTTGTCAAAACTGGAAAAATCTCAATAATAATACTGCATTCATAGTTGGAAATCTATTTGTTTTTTTTTCAAAATTTATGTCAAAACTTCCCAGTCTATAACTGTTTTTAAAACTTTCCCAACATATAACTTTGTCAAATCTGAACCGATTTGCAAAAGGAAAAGTGTTTCAGTCTTGGCTCGATCTCAATAATAATACTGCATTCATAGTTAGTAATGTTTTTTTCCGAAATTTATGTCAAAACTTTCCGAACATATAACTTTGTCAAAACTTTTCACACCTATAACTTTATCAAAACTTTCCAAACCTATAACTTTGTCAAAACTGACCAAAATTTCAAAATGAAGGGGCGTCTTAGTCGTGGCTCGATCTCAACAATAATACTGCATTCATTGTTGGAAATGCATTTATCTCAATAATAATACTGCATTCATTGTTGGAAATTTTTTATTTTTTTTTTAAATTCATGTCATAACTTTCCGAACCTATAATTTTGTCAAAACTGAACCGATTTGCAAAAGGAAGGTTTAGTCTTGGCTCGATATAAATAATCATACTGTATTCATAGTTGGAATTGTTTTTTTTTTTTTTGAAAATATATGTCAAAACTTTCCGAACCTATAATTTTGTCAAAACTTTCCGAATTTCAAAAGGAAAAGGCGTGTTAGTCGGGGATCGATCTCAATAATAATGCTGCATTCATAGTTGGAAATTTTTTTTTTTTAAATTCATGTAAAAATTATCCGAACCTATAACTTTGTCAAAACTGAACAAATTTTCAAAAGGAAGGGCGTTTTAGTCGTGGCTCGATCTCAACAATAATACTGCTTTCATTGTTGGAAATATTTTATTTTTTTTTTCGAAATTTATGTCAAAACTACCCAAACCTATAACTTTTTCAAAAGTTTCCGAACCTATAACTTTGTCAAAACTTAACCTATTTTCAAAAGGAAATGCGATTTAGCCGTTGCTCGATCTTAATAATAATACTGCATTCATAGTTCGAAATGGTTTTTTTTCGAAATTCATATCAAAACTTTCCGAAATATAACTTTGTCAAACTTGAACCGGTTTTCAAAAGGAAAGGTGTTTTAGTCGTGGCTAAATCTCAATAATAATACTCATTCATAGTTGGAAATGTATTTATTTATTTTTTCGAAATTTATGTCAAAACTTCCCAAACCTATATTTGTTTTCAAAACTCTCCGAACCTATAACTTTGTCAAAACTTAACCTATTTTCAAAAGGAAATGCGATTTAGCCGTTGCTCGATCTTAATAATAATACTGCATTCATAGTTCGAAATGGTTTTTTTTCGAAATTCATATCAAAACTTTCCGAAATATAACTTTGTCAAACTTGAACCGGTTTTCAAATGGAAAGGTGTTTTAGTCGTGGCTAAATCTCAATAATAATACTCATTCATAGTTGGAAATGTATTTTTTTTTTCGAAATTTATGTCAAAACTTCCCAAACCTATAACTGTTTTCAAAACTCTCCGAACCTATAACTTTGTCAAAACTGAACCGATTTGCAAAAGGAAAAGTGTTTTAGTCTTGGCTCGATCTCAATAATAATACTGCATTCATAGTTGGTATTGTTTTTTTTCCGAAATTTATGTCAAAACTTTCCGAACATATAACTTTGTCAAAACTTTTCAAACCTATAACTTTTTCAAAACTTTCCGAACCTATAACTTTGTCAAAACTGGAAAAATCTCAATAATAATACTGCATTCATAGTTGGAAATGAATTTGTTTTTTTTTTCAAAATTTATGTCAAAACTTCCCAAGTCTATAACCCAACATATAACTTTGTCAAATCTGAACCGATTTGCAAAAGGAAAAGTGTTTCAGTCTTGGCTCGATCTCAATAATAATACTGCATTCATAGTTGGTAATGTTTTTTTCCGAAATTTATGTCAAAACTTTCCGAACATATAACTTTGTCAAAACTATTCACACCTATAACTTTGTCAAAACTTTCCGAACCTAAACCTTTGTCAAAACTGACCAAAATTTCAAAATGAAGGGGCGTTTTAGTCGTGGCTCGATCTCAACAATAATACTGCAATCATTGTTGGAAATGCATTTATCTCAATAATAATACTGCATTCATTGTTGGAAATTTTTTATTTTTTTTTTAAATTCATGTCATAACTTTCCGAACCTATAATTTTGTCAAAACTGAACCGATTTGCAAAAGGAAGGTTTAGTCTTGGCTCGATATAAATAATAATACTGCATTCATAGTTGGAAATGTTTTTTTTTTTTTGAAAATGTATGTCAAAACTTTCCGAACCTATAATTTTGTCAAAACTTTCCGAATTTTAAAAGGAAAGGCGTGTTAGTCGAGGATGGATCTCAATAATAATGCTGCATTCACAGTTGGAAATTTTATTTTTTTTTTAAATTCATGTAAAAATTATCCGCACTTATAACTTTGTCAAAACTTTCAAAGCCTATAACTTTGTCAAAACTGAACCTATTTTCAAAAGGAAATGCGATTTAGCCGTTGCTCGATCTTCGAATTCATAGTTCGAAATGGGTTTTTTTTCGAAATTCATATCAAAATTTCCGAAATATAACTTTGTCAAACTTGATCCGGTTTTCAAAAGGAAAGGTGTTTTAGTCGTGGCTAAATCTCAATAATAATACTCATTCATAGTTGGAAATGTATTTATTTATTTTTTCGAAATTTATGTCAAAACTTCCCAAACCTATATTTGTTTTCAAAACTCTCCGAACCTATAACTTTGTCAAAACTTAACCTATTTTCAAAAGGAAATGCGATTTAGCCGTTGCTCGATCTTAATAATAATACTGCATTCATAGTTCGAAATGGTTTTTTTTTCGAAATTCATATCAAAACTTTCCGAAATATAACTTTGTCAAACTTGAACCGGTTTTCAAATGGAAAGGTGTTTTAGTCGTGGCTAAATCTCAATAATAATACTCATTCATAGTTGGAAATGTATTTTTTTTTTTTCGAAATTTATGTCAAAACTTCCCAAACCTATAACTGTTTTCAAAACTCTCCGAACCTATAACTTTGTCAAAACTGAACCTATTGCAAAAGGAAAAGTGTTTTAGTCTTGGCTCGATCTCAATAATAATACTGCATTCATAGTTGGTAATGTTTTTTTTCCGAAATTTATGTCAAAACTTTCCGAACATATAACTTTGTCAAAACTTTTCAAACCTATAACTTTTTCAAAACTTTCCGAACCTATAACTTTGTCAAAACTGGAAAAATCTCAATAATAATACTGCATTCATAGTTGGAAATGAATTTGTTTTTTTTCAAAATTTATGTCAAAACTTCCCAAGTCTATAACTGTTTTTAAAACTTTCCCAATATATAACTTTGTCAAATCTGAACCGATTTGCAAAAGGAAAAGTGTTTCAGTCTTGGCTCGATCTCAATAATAATACTGCAATCATAGTTGGTAATGTTTTTTTCCGAAATTTATGTCAAAACTTTCCGAACATATAACTTTGTCAAAACTTTTCACACCTATAACTTTGTCAAAACTTTCCGAACCTATAACTTTGTCAAAACTGACCAAAATTTCAAAATGAAGGGGCGTTTTAGTCGTGGCTCGATCTCAACAATAATACTGCAATCATTGTTGGAAATGCATTTATCTCAATAATTTTACTGCATTCATTGTTGGAAATTTTGTATTTTTTTTTTAAATTCATGTCATAACTTTCCGAACCTATAATTTTGTCAAAACTGAACCGATTTGCAAAAGGAAGGTTTAGTCTGTCTCGATATAAATAATAATACTGCATTCATAGTTGGAAACATTTTTTTTTTTTTTTTTTTGAAAATATATGTCAAAACTTTCCGAACCTATAATTTTGTCAAAACTTTCCGAATTTTAAAAGGAAAGGCGTGTTAGTCGAGGATGGATCTCAATAATAATGCTGCATTCATAGTTGGAAATTTAATTTTTTTTTTAAATTCATGTAAAAATTATCCGCACTTATAACTTTGTCAAAACTTTCCAAGCCTTTAACTTTGTGAAAACTGAACCTATTTTCAAAAGGAAATGCGATTTAGCCGTTGCTCGATCTTAATAATAATACTGCATTCATAGTTCGAAATGGTTTTTTTTTCGAAATTCATATCAAAACTTTCCGAAATATAACTTTGTCAAACTTGAACCGGGTTTCAAAAGGAAAGGTGTTTTAGTCGTGGCTAAATCACAATAATAGTACTCATTCATAGTTGGAAATGTATTTATTTTTTTTTTCGAAATTTATGTCAAAACTTCCCAAACGTTTAACTGTTTTCAAAACTCTCCGAACCTATAACTTTGTCAAAACTGAACCGATTTGCAAAAGGAAAAGTGTTTTAGTCTTGGCTCGATCTCAATAATACTACTGCATTCATAGTTGGTAATGTTTTTTTTCCCGAAATTTATCTCAAAACTTTCCGAACATATAACTTTGTCAAAACTTTTCAAACCTATAACTTTTTCAAAACTTTCCGAACCTATAACTTTGTCAAAACTGAACAAAATTTCAAAATGAAGGGGCGTTTTAGTCGTGGCTCGATCTCAACAATAATACTGCATTCATTGTTGGAAATGCATTTATCTCAATAATAATACTGCATTCATTGTTGGAAATTTTTTATTTTTTTTTAAATTCATGTCATAACTTTCCGAACCTATAACTTTGTCAAAACTGAACCAATTTTCAAAAGGAAGGGCGGTTTAGTCTTGGTTCGATATCAATAATAATACTGCATTCATAGTTGGAAATGTTTTTTTTTTTTTTTTGAAAATATATGTCAAAATTTTCCTAACCTATAATTTTGTCAAAACTTTCCGAATTTCAAAAGGAAAGGCGTGTTAGTCGGGGATGGATCTCAATAATAAAGCTGCATTCATAGTTGGGAATTTTGTTTTTTAAATTCATGTAAAAATTATCCGCATTTATAACTTTGTCAAAACTTTCCAAACCTATAACTTTGTCAAAACTGAACCTATTTTCAAAAGGAAAGGCGATTTAGCCGTTGCTCGATCTTAATAATAATACTGCATTCATAGTTCGAAATGTTTTTTTTTTCCAAATTAATGTCAAAACTTTCGGAAATATAACTTTGTCAAAACTTTCCGAACTCATTACTTTGTCAAAACTGAACCGATTTGCAAAAGGAAAAGTGTTTTAGTCTTGGTTCGATCTCAATAATAATACGGCATTCATAGTTGGAAATGTTTTTTTTTTCCGAAATTAATGTCAAAACTTTCCGAACATATAACTTTGTCAAAACTTTTCAAACCTATAACTTTTTCAAAACTTTGCAAACATATAATTTTTTCAAAACTGGAAAAGTTTTTGAAAGGAAAGGTGTTTTAGTCGTGGCTAAATCTCAATAATAATACTCATTCATAGTTGGAAATGTATTTATTTTTTTTTTCGAAATTTATGTCAAAACTTCCCTGTTTAGGTGCATATAAGTTAACACAAAATTAAATAATAAAACACAGAAAACATTATGTAACACACAATTATGAACACAATTAAAACTATGTCAAGATCATACACATTACCATATATTTATTGACACAATTAACTTGTAACCAATACTAAATGTCAGAAAAAAAGCTTAGCGACAAAATGTCGCTGACTACACAGAATACCGCTGACTGCACAATATGTGCTATTAAAGCAGCGGTCAACCAACCCGGTAGTTGCCAAATATGCTATTCTGCATTAGCAAGCAATTGCTGAGAACACAATAACCCAATTTAAGTGACACCACAACTATGTTAACCTAAGCTATTTTACCTATAAAGATTGTGACTTTTCGTTAATAAAATCAGTGTTTAAGTATAACAGATACAGACTAATCACTCAGGACTCCCTCTCCGTAATCCAACTAGTTTCAAGTGCTAGTTGCGACGCTATACTAGTAGTCAGTTTATGTGCTGACTGCTTCCATTCATAAACTATACAAACATTTTGGTGACCCCGACGTTGGAATTCTGAAGTTGTCAACCAGGCGACAAAAGGATACCCAACATCATCAACTGAAGTTGTCAACTAGGCGACACACAAGTATCATAACTGTGCTCTCGTTACATAAAACGACCACAGCACACTTAAAAAGTCCATCAAGCGACTGCAATAAGCAGACATTATTGCAAACTGATTAGAAACAGATATACCGATACATATCTGTAAAATCAGTCAAAATGGCATCAGAAAAAGTAACCATCGATGAGTTACTTGATGCTCAGCAAGATATCAGTCATGAAATTCTACGGCTGATATCCAATTATAACAAGTAAGAAGGCTCTAGTCGAGAAATCCCGACTAGACTATACCCTTAACCTTATACTTTACGCATACAGTCAGTGCTTGCAAGTATGTGTGAGTGTCTGTATGTATACGCGTATAGGGCATACCTTCTTAATTTCAATACTCCATATCTCCAGTGTTTCTCAACCGATTTCAATAAATTTTCACAGATTGTCTTTATTTAATATAATCTTTCAAACTGCATCAAAACATTTTCCAAATTGAAGATTTTGTTGTTATCGATAACATGTGTATATCGGAAACGGGAAGAGTTATCGAAAATTTAAAACAAACTTGTATTGCCTAGGGATTAGGCGAGCTTATGTCCCAAATCTGGAGTCTCTAGCTCTTATAGTCTCTGAGATCGACGCGTTCATACATACGGACGGACAGACGGACAGACGGACGGACGGACAGACGGACATGGCTATATCGACTCGGCTGTTGATGCTGATCAAGAATATATATACTTTATGGGGTCGGAGATGCTTCCTTCTGCCTGTTACATACTTTTGCACAAATCCATTATACCCTTTTTACCCATTTTCAATGGGTTAAGGGTATAAAAAGGATTCCACTGAGAGAAAATCACAGACCGGCGACCACAAAATAAAAGCCGATTCTCTCAATGAAAAGTGGAATACCCTTGAAGAAAATGATGAAGTCATAAGAAAATCTGGCGAGCTGCCGACTAATCATACATACTTCACCTTCTATGAGGACATAAGAACACCAGTTATGAAGTTCTTAGAAGTAATCAAAAACGACGCTGAATCCAGAAATCAAGCCACAAGCAAGAAGCTTGAGATTGGCGAGGGACAGCGTCAGCAATCAACCTTAGAACAAAAGGTGATTGCATTGTGCCGGCGACAAAGGGCAATGATTGCATCACTACATCGCACATTGCACCAAAGCACCCCCACTGATCACTCTGCATTAGAGCTCATAAGAAATCTTTGGGCACAGATTCAAGAGGTTCATTTTCGGATCTACGAAGAAGTTGAAGACCCAGAAGAAAATGGATATGATGCAAAGGAATTTCTACAGGCAGAAGAAGATGTACAAAGGGCACTAGCTTCACGAAACAATAAGCAATGCACCAATGACATAAACTTGCCTCGTATTACTATCCCTAAATTTGATGGGGATATATTAAAATGGACACAATTCTTTGATATGTTTGTGTCCATGGTTCACGATACCAACATGCCAACCATTCAAAAAATGTGGTATCTCAAAACCAGCGTGATCGGTGAGGCGGAAAGATTAATACGCCAAATCGACTTGAAAGAGGACAACTACCTCCACGCATGGAACAATCCAAGAGACATAGCATCAACGGTATTGAACCGATTTTTAATGCAACAAGCCATTAACGACAATGTAAAATCGCTTAAGGAACTATACATAGTCACTGTGGAGTCCCTTGCATCTCTTAAGGGACTCGGATTAGACATCTCAACGTAGGACCCAATTTTAATAGCGGTCATACGAAATAAGCTTGACAGCACAAATAAGACGCTGTACGAGCAATCACTAAGTAACTCGAAGGAAATCCAAAAACTGGACACCATGCTCCAGTTTCTCGAAAAAAGAGTTCGGGTTTTAGCCAGCGGATGCAAACCACAGAGAAACACCAAAAGAGATTCGTTGGGAGCAACTTGTGTATCTTCTTCAACGGCCAGGAAGGATTGCCTATTTTGCAAGAAATCTAATCATCTGATATTTCGGTGCGACGACTTTCGTGCGAAGACAGCCGCTGAGCGATTAAATTGGATTCAACGACAAAAATTGTGCGTCAACTGCCTCAAAGCAGATCACATGGCAAAAGCTTGCCCAAGTCGTTTTAAATGCTTCAAGTGCCAAAAAAGACACAACACTCTGCTTCATTTGGAAAACTCTTCAATGGAGCAACAAAATCCAATTGTAGCTTCAGCAAGTAGCAAAAATATAAATCTACTTGCAACAGCAAAGTTCATACTCCAAGGAAATAATGGACAACAAGCCACGTTCAAGGCCTTGCTAGATTCTGGATCACAAATCAACGTAATATCAGAACGACTCGCTTCATTACTATCTTTAAAACGACACAACTCCACACTACGAATCGAAGGCATTGGTGGACAACCAAAGACAAGCAGAGCTCGTGTAAATCTATTAGTAAAGTCACTACACAACGACTTTACAATGCGGATCGAAGCATTTATTCTACCGCACATCATTACGGATCAGCCAGGCCAAAGCATAAATGATAAAGATTGGAACATGCCTGCAACCCTACCGTTAGCAGATCCCCAATTCAACAAACCGGGCAAAATCGACATGCTCATCGGTGCGGAACATTATTATGCACTATTGCTCCCACAACAACACAAAATTCCCTCCGGTCCAATCATACAAAAGACCAAGTTGGGATGGGTTGTGGCTGGAAAAATAAAGGAATCAACGATTTCAGCAGCCATTTGCGCCGTAGCTACTGGAGAAGAAACCAAACTGGAGCGATTCTGGAGCCTAGACAATTTAGAATCACCAGAAAGGCATCGTACACCAACTGAAATGGAATGCGAGAACCATTTCATTGAGAAATTGAGATGGGAGATTCATCGTAAAATTGCCGTTTTATGAACATTCTTCAGCCCTGGGGTCCTCGTTGGAGACTGCAGAAAAAAGATTCCTCGCACTGGAAAGAAGGACAGAGACAGGAACATGGAAAAAATATGTAGACTTCATGACCGAACATGAAGCATTAGGTCACATGAAAACTGTGCCTTGGAAACTCCTTCCAACAAAACTAAGAGTAGTCTTCGATGCATCATTCAAGACATCGACGGGAAAATCTTTAAATGACATACTGCAAGTAGGACCCACTGTGCAAAGCGATCTTATGTCCATCCTACTTAGATTCAGAACACATAAGTATGTATTTACTGCGGACATAGAAAAAATGTACCGCCAAATATGGATCAATCCAGACAGCCAATTTCATCAGATGATAGTTTGGAGAACTAATCCGAATGAGGAATTAAAATACTATCGACTTAAAACGGTGACCTATGGCACAGCATCGGCGCCATTTCTCGCAACTAAGTGTCTAAATCACTTAGCCTCACTTCATAGAAGCAGATCACCATTAGGATCCTCTGCCTTGAAGGATGATTTCTATGTGGACGATTGCCTCACAGGAGCAAACTCGATCCACGAAGCAACCCAAATTCGACAGGAATTGGAAAAAATACTGCTCCCCAACGGATTCAAGTTACGCAAATGGTGCTCAAACAATGAGCAAATTCTTCAAGGAATAGCCAAGGACGACATTGTCAGCAACATTAATCTTGAAGAAACACTGGAACACTACAGTGTTAAGACATTGGGCCTTATTTGGATGCCAAAAAGGGATCAACTTTGCGGCCGCACGCAAAGCAGCACAACAAAAAGGATAACAAAACGTGTAGTCTGCTCGGAGTTGGCACAGGTTTTCGACCCTCTAGGCCTGTTTGCTCCAGTCGTGGTAAAGGCAAAAATGTTTGTGCAACGACTCTGGGAATCAAAACTCGACTTTGGACGACGAGCTTCCTACGAATCTTCAGAACGAATGGAAGGACTATCGAAAAGATCTACAGAGTCTTAACTCAATGCAAATTCCAAGGCACATATACGATGGAAAAACTCCAGTCACGAAGGAATTACACACATTTGTAGATGCATCCGAACAGGCATATGGTGCCGCAATATACGTACGCGCAACATACAAAAACAAGCAAATATCTGTGCGCTTACTATGCTCAAAGTCTCGAGTGGCGCCAACCGCAAAACAATCACTACCTCGTCTAGAACTATGTGCTGCATTATTGGGTGCTGAGCTCGCGGACAGGATTCGTCGAGATCTCAACCTTGAATCCACCACAGTCCCAGGATACTTCTGGTCGGATTCTACCGTTGTTCTTTCATGGATCAATGCACCATCTTCTACATATCATACGTTTGTGGCCAATCGGATAGCAAAAATTCAGGCAGTGACAAGTCAAAACAATTGGCGGCATGTTTCATCTGCCAACAACGCAGCAGATGTGCTCTCAAGAGGAATATCTGCACGAAAATTACACGAGCACAGTCTATGGCTCTATGGACCACTATTTTTGCACGGCACTCCAGAGAAATGGATAGCCCCTCTCTTCATTTCTCCGAGCAACCTGGAAAGGAAAACAAAGCATATAAGCCTAGCTATAACTCACTCAACAATAGGTGAAGAGTTGTATACGTGCCGACACAGCAACTCATTTCACAAGCTACAACGCATTGTGGCTTATATGTTGCGATTCTGCTACAAACGGTACAGATCAGCAACTACCACGCTGTGTAAAAAAGAACTGGACTATGCTCGGAATTTAATTTTGAAGACGATACAGCAAGCTGAGTTCACAGATGACTTTAAGAATTTGAAGCGCCACAACACAGTGGACAAAAAGAGTCCTATCTCATCACTCTCACCAATACAAGGATCAGATGGACTCATGCGAGTTGGAGGTAGATTGGAGCAAGCCCCACTCCCTTACAATGCAAGGCACCAGATTTTGCTGCCTTACAACGACCCAATAGTGAAGATGATATTACAAGAGCTGCATGAAGACAACATGCACTGCGGTGCCCAAGCCTTACGAGCAACTGCCAGACAACAATATTGGATTCTGAACGACAAAACTATGTCGCGAAACATCGTTCACAACTGTGTAACATGCAACAAGGCAAAACCCAAAATAATGAACCAAATTATGGGCAATTTGCCAGCCGATCGAGTAACACCAACACGCCCGTTTCTCACTACAGGCGTAGATTATTGCGGACCAGTTTGGATTCATCACAAGGTTCGCGGAAAAAGACCAGATAAAGCATACATAGCCGTATTCTGTTGCTTCTCTACAAAGGCGGTCCACCTCGAATTGGTCAGCGATCTAACTACCAATGCCTTTTTAGGAGCCCTTCGACGATTCCTAAGCCGCCGCGGCAAATGTCAAACAATTCATTGTGACAATGCCACCAACTTTGTTGGAGCAAACAACCAATTAAAAGAATTGGGAGGATCAATATTTGGCGTGAAGGCTCAAGCAGAAATCATCAATCACTGCAACAAAAACAAGTTGCCTTCAAATTCATACCGCCGAGCGCCATCTTTAGAGGCCTATGGGAAGCTGCGGTAAAATCTGCAAAACGACTTCTGGTCACCACGACAAATACCGCATCACTAACATTCGAAGAATTAAATACGGTGATCATTGAAATTGAAGCTATTTTGAACTCTCGACCGATTACTCCAATGTCAAATGACCCTACGGACACCACAGCCCTCACCCCAGCACATTTTCTGATTGGTGAAACACTGACTGCTCCCCCTCATGTCAACACAGACCGCAACGAAAAATCCCTACTAAAACGGTGGGAACTTGTATCCAGACTCAAGCAAGGATTTTGGAAGCAGTGGTCAGAGGAGTATTTACAAGAACTGCAAGCCAGACATAAGTGGAAGGCAGTCAATCCCAATATCAAAGAAGGTATGCTAGTTCTTGTCAAAGAAGATAACATACCTGTGATGAGTTGGCCAATGGGACGGATTGTGAACACATATCCAGGCCAGGATAACTACATTCGCGTGGTTGATGTTAAAACTGCCTCAGGCACCTACAAGCGCCCCATAACCAGGCTTGCACCATTGTTTCCAGAAGAAATGACCAAAAAACGCCCCATCAAGGAAACTGAGGAAATAGATGCGCCACCCGTTCAACGCAAACGGCTAATGTCGCCAACCATAACCTCGTCGCTGCTACTCCTGCTACTAATGATACCCTTGGTATTGACAGAGTCAGTATCTGTGACAAAATTCGACACCAAGCCTGGAATCTATTACGAAAAAATAGGAACAACGAAGAGAGCAGTATCCGACTGGACCATGGTAACATACTATGACTTGAAACCATACTGACGCGATGTGAAGACATTCAAGTCGGGAATAAACGAGTTTAAATGCTTTGATCATCAAGCTATGTTTAACGTTAATAATCGGTGTGAATTTCAACTCTTCAACAAAAAAACCCCAACGATGTGTCAAGTAACCCATAGAACAACCAAAATGGTATGGACAAAAGCACGCCATCCTAAAACTGGATCTTTGCAACGCACTCTGTAATGGAATTACAAGCCGTATGCAACGGAACACCGTCCACTATACAACTAAAAGACACCGGACTACTGTCGCTGTCAGCATGCTGTACTGCACGCATCTCCGAAATTAGCATCAGCACTTTCAACGTCATTGTAAGTCAAGTGCAAAAGGGCTATGCTGATTTTGACAACATAATCGAGCCAAACACCAGTCAAGGACCTCTGACGAAACTCAACATATCCGATAACAAGCTACAAGAAGATAAAGATCTGGACGACTTGCAGCTAAAATTGAACGCTCTCAACAAACAAGAGCTGCCCGACCAAATTAATTCAGTACAACACCATCATATCGCCGCTTATGCCGCGTTAGTGGTATCCGTATTTGTGCTACTTGCCTATGCACTACGAAGGCAACGCTTCTGGAATTTGCAACCAACAGCTACAAGGAATGAAGCTGCAATCACACCCGTGCCATCAGCATCCCCAAGACGATTCACACTGGATCTAGATGATGGTTGATCACCGATTCAACGGCCGGGAGAATGTTTAGGTGCATATAAGTTAACACAAAATGAAATAATAAAACACAGAAAACATTATGTAACACACAATTATAAACACAATTAAAACTATGTCAAGATCATACACATTACCATATATTTATTGACACAATTAACTTGTAACCAATACTAAATGTCAGAAAAAACGCTTAGCGACAAAATGTCGCTGACTACACAGAATACCGCTGACTGCACAATATGTGCTATTAAAGCAGCGGTCAACCAACCCGGTAGTTGCCAAATATGCTATTCTGCATTAGCAAGCAATTGCTGAGAACACAATAACCCAATTTAAGTGACACCACAACTATGTTTTAACCTAAGCTATTTTTACCTATAAAGATTGTGACTTTTCGTTAATAAAATCAGTGTTTAAGTATAACAGATACAGACTAATCACTCAGGACTCCCTCTCCGTAAGTCCAACTAGTTACAAGTGCTAGTTGCGACGCTATACTAGTAGTCAGTTTATGTGCTGACTGCTTCCCTTCATAAACTATACAAACATTCCCAAACCTATGACTGTTTTCAAAACTTTCCGAACATATAACTTTGTCAAATCTGAACCGATTTGCAAAAGGAAAAGCGTTTTAGTATTGGCTCGATCTCAAAAATAATAATACTGCATTCATAGTTCGAAATGGTTTTTTTTCGAAATTCATATCAAAACTTTCCGAAATATAACTTTGTCAAACTTGAACCGGTTTTCAAAAGGAAAGGTGTTTTAGTCGTGGCTAAATCACAATAATAATACTCATTCATAGTTGGAAATGTATTTATTTTTTTTTTCGAAATTTATGTCAAAACTTCCCAAACCCTATAACTGTTTTCAAAACTCTCCGAACCTATAACTTTGTCAAAACTGAACCGATTTGCAAAAGGAAAAGTGTTTTAGTCTTGGCTCGATCTCAATAATAATACTGCATTCATAGTTGGTAATGTTTTTTTTCCGAAATTTATGTCAAAACTTTCCGAACATATAACTTTGTCAAAACATTTCACTCCTATAACTTTGTCAAAACTTTCCGAACCTATAACTTTGTCAAAACTGAACAAAATCTCAAAATGAAGGGGCGTTTTAGTCGTGGCTCGATCTCAACAATAATACTACATTCATTGTTGGAAATGCATTTATCTCAACAATAATACTGCATTCATTGTTGGAAATGATTTTTTTTTTTATTTTTTTTTTGAAAATTTATGTCAAAACTTTCCGAACCTTTAGCTTTGTGAAAACTATCCGAATTTCAAAAGGAAAGGCGTGTTAGTCGGGGATCAATCTCAATAATAATGCTGCATTCATAGTTGGAATTTTTTTTTCTTTAATTTCATATAGAAATTTTCCGGACCTATAACTTTGTCAAAACTGAACCTATTTTCAAAAGGAAATGCGATTTAGCCGTTGCTCGATCTTAATAATAATACTGCATTCATAGTTCGAAATGGTTTTTTTTTCGAAATTCATATCAAAACTTTCCGAAATATAACTTTGTCCAACTTGAACCGGTTTTCAAAAGGAAAGGTGTTTTAGTCGTGGCTAAATCACAATAATAATACTCATTCATAGTTGCAAATGTATTTATTTTTTTTTCGAAATTTATGTCAAAACTTCCCAAACCTATAACTGTTTTCAAAACTCTCCGAACCTATAACTTTGTCAAAACTGAACCGATTTTCAAAAGGAAACGTGTTTTAGTCTTGGCTCGATCACAATAATAATACTGCATTCATAGTTGGTAATGTTTTTTTTCCGAAATTTATGTCAAAACTTTCCGAACATATAACTTTGTCAAAACATTTCACTCCTATAACTTTGTCAAAACTTTCCGAACCTATAACTTTGTCAAAACTGAACAAAATCTCAAAATGAAGGGGCGTTTTAGTCGTGGCTCGATCTCAACAATAATACTGCATTCATTGTTGGAAATGCATTTATCTCAACAATAATACTGCATTCATTGTTGGAAATTTTTTTTTTTTTTAAATTCATGTCATAACTTTCCGAACCTATAACTTTGTCAAAACTGAACCAATTTGCAAAAGGAAGGGCGTTTTAGTCTTGGATCGATATCAATAATAATACTGTATTCATAGTTGGAAATGTTTTTTTTTTTTTTTGAAAATATGTGTTAAAACTTTCCGAACCTATAACATTTTCAAAACTTTCCGAATTTCAAAAGGAAAGGCGTGTTAGTCGGTGATGTATCTCAATAATAATGCTGCAAACATAGTTGCGGACAGGATTCGTCGAGATCTCAACCTTGACTCCACCACAGTCCCAGGATACTTCTGGTCGGATTCTACCGTTGTTCTTTCATGGATCAATGCACCATCTTCTACATATCATACGTTTGTGGCCAATCGGATAGCAAAAATTCAGGCAGTGACAAGTCAAAACAATTGGCGGCATGTTTCATCTGCCAACAACGCAGCAGATGTGCTCTCAAGAGGAATATCTGCACGAAAATTACACGAGCACAGTCTATGGCTCTATGGACCACTATTTTTGCATGGCACTCCAGAGAAATGGATAGCCCCTCTCTTCATTTCTCCGAGCAACCTGGAAAGGTCTCTTCGCTTAGCAACGGACGTGTTTTTTTTGTGCTCCCCGCTTTTGTTTTATTTTTGTGCGTTTTATTTTCCTTAAAAATTTCGCGACTCTGTGCAAATAAAAAGTTTTGTGACTTTGGGTTTCATCGGTATTGAAATCCCAAATTGAACAATAATTTAAATACTTTATTTGCATTTATTTGCCAAGTGCCCAAAAACAACAACGATTTTGCAGTCCAAGCTTACTGCTTATTGTGCTCAGTTCGCTTGTTGCCTGCTGATATTTTGTTTTTGTATTTTTGCACTTGCGCTCTTCTAGTTTTTTTCTGTGCGCGCTCTCTGTGCATTAAACCGTTCTGTCACGACCTTTGGCTCTCACGTGCTCTTTTGTGTTGGTGTCGGTCCCGGTTTAGTTTATTTCGTTGTTGTTGCTCTCGGTTGCTACGCTCGCGCCGGTACGTTTTGTTTGTGTTTTGCTTTTGTGAGTATTTTCAAACGTAATCATATTTTTAACCCTAGGGTGGCCCTAAACCTTTTGAGCAGTATTTACTTATTTGATAACTATTTTTTCATCTTTTATTTAATTAATAAATTTGTTTTGCAAATATAATGTCAGTCTGTTGTTACAAGGGCTGCCAGGTTCGCGCCAATACAAAGATGGCTCTTATTGGCTGCTGGATGTGCCCAAATGTCGCACATGAAAAATGTGCTGGTCTGAACGGCCGTGTTATTGATTTGATGGGCACTACTAATCTAGAGTGGCCATGTTGGTCCTGTTTGGAGAGAAGGAAAGACATGGCAGGCTTCATGAGGACTCAGCTTGGCTTTGAGGGAGTTTTCGGTCAGTGTTTCGAGTCAAGATTTTAGCTCTATATGTTGCAAAGAATTTTGGCCGGAGCACATAATAGTTAATGAATATACTGCCAGAAAGAAAAATCGGCCTCCGATTGTATCCCCCACCCCAGTAGTTGTATCTAAAACTCTTCCCAATTCTGATAGTTCAAAAAACTAACAACTGCTTTCTTACTTGGCTATCAGAATGTTGGAGGTCTATGTAGTAAACTAAGTAGTTTATACCTTAATAGCCATTCTTTTCCTTTTCATGTCATTGCCTTTACTGAAACTTGGTTAAGGCATGACATCCTTAGTTCTGAAATTCTATCCAACAGATACTGTATCTATAGAAAAGACCGTACTCTTCGTCGTGGCGGTGGTGTACTTATTGCTGTTGATGTAGATTATTCTTCGGAGACAGTAATAGTGGGTTGTTCTATAGATATAGAATTTGTTGCTGTAAAGTTGATTATTAATGGTATTCGTATTTTTATTACTTGTTCGTATATACCTCCTTCCTCCGATAACTCTGTGTACGATGCTCATTTGTCTGCTATATTGTCTGTTTCTTGCATGCTTTCTGATCGCGATTTCCTTGTAGTTCTTGGTGATTTCAATATTACTGAAGTTACCTGGATTTCTTGTCCCGACTCTGGTGCTCTGACCCCCTCGGCTCAGAACGAATTTTTAATTAAACTACTTGGAATGTCATTGAGTCAAATCAATGATATCCCAAATTCTCTTAATAAAATGCTTGATCTGGTTTTTGTTTTGGATTCATCCTCCTCATCCATTATCCGATCACAACCCATTTCTTCTCCAGAAGATTTATACCACCCAACGTTGGAGGTGTCGATCACTTTACCCTACCGGGTGCTTTGCCCCAGTAGAAGACATTTAAGCCGAGTTCGTCAATTTCGGAAGACCGATTTTACAAAACTTACTCAGCTTTTATCCCTGACTGACTGGTCCCTACTCTACGGGTCTGACAATTTGGACGTGGCAATCAGTATTTTTTATAACACTTTAAACTCATTACTAGACTTGTGTGTCCCTTATGGTAAGCCAAACAGGCCAAATAAACCTGTGTGGTTTACCAAAGAGTTGACAATTCTTAAAAATCGAAAATCTAAACTCTACAAGAGTTTTAGAAAATCCAGCTCTTCGTTAGCTTATTCTGCATACTTGATTGCTCGTTCCAGTTTCTCAGTCCTCAATAACCAGTGTTATAGGAATTACCTGGCTAGGTGTAGACTACAGTTTCAGCAGGAGCCGAAAAGGTTTTTTGATTTCGTTAATACGAAGCGCAAGTCATCGACACTTCCATCAAACATATATTTTGATGAAATGAAAGCCAACTCAGTTCAGGCCATTACCGATCTGTTTGCTGAATTTTTTCACACGACTTACAGCCCTTGTTTTCAACCAGTCGTCGTGCCTTACCCCTATCAGCTATTTGGCTCTAATTGCATTTTTGTACCGGAAATCACAGAGAGTTCCCTACTTTGTGATCTTCAGGTTATTAAACCAACATTTTCTCCAGGACCCGATGGAGTACCAAGCTGTGTGCTTAGGTACTGCGCTCAGGGCCTTTCAAAGCCTTTGCACAAATTGTTTAGTTTGTCCGTGGAGTTATGCTCTTTCCCAAAAATTTGGAAAGAGTCATATATTATTCCTTTGCATAAAAAAGGAAACAAATCTAATGCTCAAAATTATAGGGGTATCTCCAAGTTGTCTGCTATTCCTAAGATTTTTGAGAAAGTAATAACATCTCATCTTCAACATCTTTGTAAATCTATGATTTCACCGTGCCAACACGGATTCATGAAACAAAGATCTACCACTACTAACTTGCTAGAATTCACATCATTTGTTATTAAAGGCTTTGAAGATAAAATGCAAACTGATGTTATTTACACTGATTTCAGTAAGGCTTTCGACTCTGTAAATCACTTCCTCTTAATTTATAAACTTAAACTTATGGGCTTTCCTAATAATCTTATTCTTTGGATTAAAGATTATTTAACTTTTCGAACTCAGAGAGTCTTTTTTAATGACTCAGTTTCCAAAGCGGTTCAGGTCACTTCTGGTGTTCCACAAGGAAGTCACCTTGGACCGTTATTATTTACTCTATTCATAAACGACCTTCCGTCCGTAATAAATCACTCTCGGGTGCTGATGTATGCCGATGATGTAAAATTATGCATGTCGGCTGCAACTCTTCTGTCTGGTCAAAATCTGCAAAACGACTTAGACAACTTTCAAACTTGGTGCAGAGTAAATTTATTGCATCTCAATTGCAGTAAATGTAAAGTTATGTCTTTTTATAGACGAATGCCCTTTTTTAATACATATATTCTGGATAACCAACCACTTGATCGGATTGGATGGGTTGAAGATTTGGGTGTCTTAATGGACCCAAAGCTTATTGTGTTCTCAGCAAGTGCTTGCTAATGCAGAAAAGCATATTTGGCAACTACCGGGTTGGTTGACCGCTGCTTTAATAACACATATTGTGCAGTCAGCGGTATTCTGTAGTGTCAGCGACATTTGTCGCTAAGAATTTTTTCTGACATTTAGTATTGGTTACAAGTTAATTGTGTCAATAAATATATGGTAATGGATCTTGATAGTTTTAATTGTGTTTATAATTGTGTGTTACATAATGTTTTCTGTGTTTTATTATTTCATTTTGTGTTAACTTATATGCACCTAAACATTCTCCCGGCCGTTGAATCGGTGATCAACCATCATCTAGATCCAGTGTGAATCGTCTTGGGGATGCTGATGGCACGGGTGTGATTGCAGCTTCATTCCTTGTAGCTGTTGGTTGCAAATTCCAGAAGCGTTGCCTTCGTAGTGCATAGGCATGTAGCACAAATACGGATACCACTAACGCGGCATAAGCGGCTATATGATGGTGTTGTACTGAATTAATTTGGTCGGGCAGCTCTTGTTTGTTGGGAGCGTTCAATTTTAGCTGCAAGTCGTCCGGATCTTTATCTTTTTGTAACTTGTTCTCGGATATGTTGAGTTTCGTCAGAGGTCCTTGAATGGTGTTTGGCTCGATTATGTTGCCAAAATGAGCATAGCCCTTTTGCACTTGACTTACAATGACGTTGAAAATGCTGATGCTATTTTCGGAGTTGCGTGCAGTACAGCCTGCTGACAGCGACAGTAGTCCGGTGTCTTTTAGTTGTATAGTGGACGGTGTTCCGTTGCATACGGCTTGTAATTACATTACACAGTGCGTTGCAAAGATCCAGTTGTTAGGATGGCGTGTTTTTGTCCATACCATTTTGGTTGTTCTATGGGTTACTTGACACATCGTTGGGGTTTTGTTGTTGAAGAGTTTAAATTCACACCGATTACTAACATTAAACATAGCTTGATGATCAAAGCATATGTATTCTTCATTTGGTAACGCACGGCAGTGGTGCAGATCATCCTTTGTGAGTCCCATGAATTGGTCCCTGTGCTTGTTTACAGCTATAATAGGTGTTTTAAGCTCAAATAGTCGCCAGCTTGTTGAGTCCCACATCGGAATTGGCACAATATTAAACAGTTCTAATATTGATGTGGACACAGCTTGCATAATTTTGTAGAGGTGGATAACTTCGGATGATGTCACTGGTACCATTTGATCTGGTGGCAAATGGTCCCGTATCTGATCCAATTGTTCCTTTAGTTGATCAGGAGAAATCAGTTTTGGACTTATTGTACGATGGCGAATTCCGGTTAGCAAGTCCACTATTTCTGATTGCATGCGTTGAAGGGTGGCTGCTAACAGTGTTAATTGTGTTGTTAACTCCAGGCAATTCTCTGTGAGACGAGCACCAGTGTATTTTCCTCTGGTTTGGCTAATGATAGCGACTTGTTGTAGTCTTAGTCGTTTGTCAGATGCAGACCTTGTCTTCTTGACAATGTTAATGGTTGAGTCAAGTACTGAAGTTTGGTTTTTCAGTAATGTCAGTAAAAATTCTTCGTTTGATTTTACCTTCTTTATCACCTTCGTCATTTTGTTAGCATAGTCCGAGTCTAATACTCCAAAAAGACTATTCGCAATGTTACCCACTGCATCAAATGGGGACCGGCGATTGCGTGTATGTTGCATAAATGGATTTGCCATTTGTAATTCATCATACAAGTGACGAAAGTGCTGCGCTATGGAGTCACATATGGATCATTATCCTAATTCTGGGCATCTATGTAAACTGTTTATGCCCGAGTTGAATGTCTTCACATCGCGCCAGATTATTCAAAGTCATAGTATTTTACCATGGTCCAGTCGGATACTGCTCTCTTCGTTGTTTCTGTTTTTTCGTAATAGATTCCAGGCTTGGTGTCGAATGTCACAGATACTGACATTAGCCGTTTGCGTTGAACGGGTGGCGCATCATTCTTATCTGTTTCCTCAGTTTCCTTGATGGGGCGTTTTTTGCTCATCTCTTCTGGAAACAATGGTGCAGCCGGTATCGGGCGCTTGTAGGTGCCTGAGGCAGTTTTAACATCAACCACGCGATGTAGTCATCCTGGCCTGGATATGTGTTCACAATCCGTCCCATTGGCCATCACAGGTATTTTGTCTTGTTTGACCAGAACTAGCATACCTTCTTTGATATTGGGATTGATGCGTTCACTTATGTCTGGCTTGCAGCTCTTGTAAATACTCCTCTGACCACTGCTTCCAAAATCGCTTGAGTCTGGATACAAGTTCCCACCGTTTTAGTAAGGATTTTTCGTTGCGGTCTGTGTTGACATCAGGGGGAGCAGTCAGTGTTTCACCAATCAGAAAATGTGTGGGTGAGGGCTGTGGTGTCCGTAGGGTCATTTGACATTGGAGTCGAGAGTTCAAAATAGCTTCAATTTCAATGATCACCGTATTTAATTGTTCGAATGTTAGTGATGCGGTATTTGTCGTGGTGACCAGAAGTCGTTTTGCAGATTTTACCGCAGCTTCCCATAGGCCTACAAAGATGGCGCTCGGCGGTATGAATTTGAAGGCAACTTGTTTTTTGTTGCAGTGATTGATAATTTCTGCTTGAGCCTTCTCGCCAAATATTGATCCTCCCAATTCTTCTAATTGGTTGTTTGCTCCAACAAAGTTAGTGGCATTGTCACAATGAATTGTTTGACATTTGCCGCGGCGGCTTAGGAATCGTCGAAGGGCTCCTAAAAAGGCATTGGTAGTTAGATCGCTGACCAATTCGAGGTGGACCGCCTTTGTAGAGAAGCAACAGAATACGGCTATGTATGCTTTATGTGGTCTTTTTCCGCGAACCTTGTGATGAATCCAAACTGGTCCGCAATAGTCTACGCCTGTAGTGAGAAACGGGCGTGTTGGTGTCACTCGATCGGCTGGCAAATTGCCCATAATTTGGTTCATTAATTTGGGTTTTGCCTTGTTGCATGTTACACAGTTGTGAACGATGTTTCGCGACATAGTTTTGTCGTTCAGGATCCAATATTGTTGTCTGGCAGGTGCTCGTTAGGCTTGGGACCGCATTTCATGCTGTCTTCATTCAGCTCTCGTAATATCATTTTCACTATTGGATCGTTGTAAGGCAGCAAAATCTGGTGCCTTGTATTGTAAGGGAGTGGGGCTTGCTCCAATCTACCTCCAACTCGCATGGGTCCATCTTATCCTTGTATTGGTGAGAGTGATGAGATAGCACTATATTTTTCCACTGTGTTGTGACGCTTGAAATTCATCTGTGAACTCAGCTTGCTGTATCGTCTTCAAAATTAAATTCCGAGCATAGGCCAGTTCATTTTTACACAGCGTGGTAGTCGCTGATCTGTACCGTTTGTAGCAGAATCGCAACATGTAAGCTAGAATGCGTTGTAGCTTGTGAAATGAGTTGCTGTGTCGGCACGTATACAACTCTTCACTTATTGTTGAGTGAGTTATAGCTAGGCTTATATGCTTTGTTTTCCTTTCCAGGTTGCTCGGAGACATGAAGAGAGGGCTATCCATTTCTCTGGAGTGCCGTGCAAAAATAGTGGTCCATAGAGCCATAGATTGTGCTCGTGTAATTTTCGTGCAGATATTCCTCAGGAGAGCACATCTGCTGCGTTGTTGGCAGATGAAATATGCCGCGAATTATTTTGACTTGTCACTGCCTGAATTTTTTCTATTCGATTGGCCACAAACGTATGATATGTAGAAGATGGTGCATTGATCCATGAAAGAACAAAGGTAGAATCCGAAGAGAAGTATCCTGGGAAGTAACCTATAACTTTGTCAAAACTTTCCGAACCTATAACTTTGTCAAAACTGAACCTATTTCAAAATGAAGGGCGTTTTAGTCGTGGCTCGATCTCAACAATAATACTGCATTCATTGTTGGAAATGCATTTATCTCAATAATAATACTGCATTCATTGTTGGAAATTTTTTATTTTTTTTTTAAATTCATGTCATAACTTTCCGAACCTATAACTTTGTCAAACTGAACCGATTTGCAAAAGGAAGGGCGTTTTAGTCTTGGCTCGATATCAATAATAATACTGCATTCATAGTTGGAAATGTTTTTTTTTTTTTGAAAATATATGTCAAGATTGGCCACAAACGTATGATATGTAGAAGATGGTGCATTGATCCATGAAAGAACAACGGTAGAATCCGCCCAGAAGTATCCTGGGACTGTGGTGGAGTCAAGGTTGAGATCTCAATGAATCCTGTCCGCGAGCTCAGCACCCAATAATGCAGCACATTGTTCTGACGAGGTAGTGATTGTTTTGCGGTCGGCGCCACTCGAGACTTTGTGCATAGTAAGCGCACAGATATTTGCTTGTTTTTGTACGTTGCGCGTACGTATATTGCTGCACCATATGCCTGCTCGGACGCATCTACAAATGTGTGCAATTCCTTCGTGACTGGAGTTTTTCCATCGTATATGTGATCTTCTCGATAGTCCTTCCATTCGTTCTGAAGATTTGTAGGTAGCTCGTCGTCCCAGTCGAGTTTTGATTCCCAGAGTCGTTGCATAAACATTTTTGCCTTTACCACGACTGGAGCAAACAGGCCTAGAGGGTCGAAAACCTGTGCCAACTCCGAGCAGTCTACACGTTTTGTTATCCTTTTTGCTGTGCTGCTTTGCGTGCGGCCGCAAAGTTGATCCCTTTTTGGCATCCAAATAAGGCCCAATGTCTTAACACTGTAGTGTTCCAGTGTTTCTTCAAAATTAATGTTGCTGACAATGTCGTCCTTGGTTATTCCTTGAAGAATTTGCTCATTGTCTGAGCACCATTTGCGTAACTTGAATCCGTTGGGGAGCAGTATTTTTTCCGATTCCTGTCGAATTTGGGTTGCTTCGTGGATCGACTTTGCTCCTGTGAGGCAATCGTCCACGTAGAAATCATCCTTAAAGGCAGAGGATCCTAATGGTGATCTGCTTCTATGAAGTGAGGCTAAGTGATTTAGACACTTAGTTGCGAGAAATGGCGCTGATGCTGTGCTATAGGTCACCGTTTTAAGTCGATAGCACTTTAATTCCTCATTCGGATTAGTTCCCCAAACTATCATCTGATGAAATTGGTTGTCTGGATTGATCCATATTTGAAGGTACATTTTTTCTATGTCCGCAGTAAATACATACTTAGCTTTATGGTGCTGCTCTCAGGTTTCAGCACACAGTGATGAGGGATTAAATAATGTTTTGTTGGAAGGAGTTTCCGAGGAACAGTTTTCATGTGACACAATTCTTCATATTCGTTCATGAAGTCCAAACATTTTTTCCATATTCCTGGCTCTGTCCTTCTTTCCAATGCAAGAAATCTTTTTTCTGCCATCTCCACCCAGGGCCGAAGAATGTTCAGAAAACGGCAATTTTACGATGAATCTCCCATCTCAATTTCTCAATGAAATGGTTCTCGTATTCCTTTTCAGTTGGTGTACGATGCCTTTCTGTTGTTTCCAAGTAGTCTTGGGTTCAGAATCATTCCAGTATTTTATTCGTTTCTTCTCCAGTAGCTATGTCACAAGTGGCTGCTGAAATCGTTGATTCCTTTATTTTTCCAGCCACAACCCATCCCAACTTGGTCTTTTGCATGATTGGACCGGAGGGAATTTTGTGTTGTTGTGGGAGCAATAGTGCATAATAATGTTCCGCACCGATGAGCATGTCGATTTTGCCCGGTTTGTTGAATTGGGGATCTGCTAACGGTAGGGTTGCAGGCATGTCCAATCTTTATCATTTATGCTTTGGCCTGGCTGATCCGTAATGATGTTCCGTAGAATAAATGCTTCGATCCGCATTGTAAAGCCGTTGTGTAGTGACTTTACTAATAGATTTACACGAGCTCTGCTTGTCTTTGGTTGTCCACCAATGCCTTCGATTCGTAGTGTGGAGTTGTGTCGTTTTAAAGATAGTAATGAAGCGAGTCGTTCTGATATTACGTTGATTTGTGATCCAGAATCTAGCAAGGCCTTGAACGTGGCTTGTTGTCCATTATTTCCTTGGAGTATGAACTTTGCTGTTGCAAGTAGATTTATATTTTTGCTACTTGCTGAAGCTACAATTGGATTTTGTTGCTCCATTGAAGAGTTTTCCAAATGAAGCAGAGTGTTGTGTCTTTTTTGGCACTTGAAGCATTTAAAACGACTTGGGCAAGCTTTTGCCATGTGATCTGCTTTGAGGCAGTTGACGCACAATTTTTGTCGTTGAATCCAATTTAATCGCTCAGCGGCTGTCTTCGCACGAAAGTCGTCGCACCGAAATATCAGATGATTAGATTTCTTGCAAAATAGGCAATCCTTCCTGGCCGTTGAAGAAGATACACAAGTTGCTCCCAACGAATCTCTTTTGGTGTTTCTCTGTGGTTTGCATCCGCTGGCTAAAACCCGAACTCTTTTTTCGAGAAACTGGAGCATGGTGTCCAGTTTTTGGATTTCCTTCGAGTTACTTAGTGATTGCTCGTACAGCGTCTTATTTGTGCTGTCAAGCTTATTTCGTATGACCGCTATTAAAATTGGGTCCTACGTTGAGATGTCTAATCCGAGTCCCTTAAGAGATGCAAGGGACTCCACAGTGACTATGTATAGTTCCTTAAGCGATTTTACATTGTCGTTAATGGCTTGTTGCATTAAAAATCGGTTCAATACCGTTGATGCTATGTCTCTTGGATTGTTCCATGCGTGGAGGTAGTTGTCCTCTTTCAAGTCGATTTGGCGTATTAATCTTTCCGCCTCACCGATCACGCTGGTTTTGAGATACCACATTTTTTGAATGGTTGGCATGTTGGTATCGTGAACCATGGACACAAACATATCAAAGAATTGTGTCCATTTTAATATATCCCCATCAAATTTAGGGATAGTAATACGAGGCAAGTTTATGTCATTGGTGCATTGCTTATTGTTTCGTGAAGCTAGTGCCCTTTGTACATCTTCTTCTGCCTGTAGAAATTCCTTTGCATCATATCCATTTTCTTCTGGGTCTTCAACTTCTTCGTAGATCCGAAAATGAACCTCTTGAATCTGTGCCCAAAGATTTCTTATGAGCTCTAATGCAGAGTGATCAGTGGGGGTGCTTTGGTGCAATGTGCGATGTAGTGATGCAATCATTGCCCTTTGTCGCCGGCACAATGCAATCACCTTTTGTTCTAAGGTTGATTGCTGACGCTGTCCCTCGCCAATCTCAAGCTTCTTGCTTGTGGCTTGATTTCTGGATTCAGCGTCGTTTTTGATTACTTCTAAGAACTTCATAACTGGTGTTCTTATGTCCTCATAGAAGGTGAAGTATGTATGATTAGTCGGCAGCCCGCCAGATTTTCTTACGACTTAATCATTTTCTTCCAGGGTATTCCACTTTTCATTGAGAGAATCGGCTTTTATTTTGTGGTAGCCGGTCTGAGATTTTCCCTCTCTCCTTTTTATAATTGGATATCAGCCGTAGAATTTCATGACTGATATCTTGCTGGGCAACAAGTAACTTCTCGATGGTTACTTTTTCTGATGCCATTTTGACTGATTTTACAGATATGTATCGGTATATTTGTTTCTAATCAGTTTGCAAAAATGTTTATTGTAGTCGCTTGATGGACTTTCCAGGTGTGCTGTGGTCGTTTTATGTAACGAGAGCACACTCTTGATTCAGTTAGTGATGTTGGTTATCCCTTTGTCGCCTGGTTTACAACTTCAGAATTCCAACGTCGGGGTCACCAGAATGTTTGTGTATTTTATCAAGGGAAGCAGTCAGCACATAAACTGACTACTAGTAAAGCGACGCAACTAGCACTTGTAACTAGTTGGACTTACGGAGAGTGAGTCCTGAGTGAATAGTCGTTGTACTAAAACACTGATTTTATTAACGAAAAGTCACAATATTTATAGGTAAAAATAGCTTTTTAGGTTAACA
This sequence comes from Scaptomyza reducta, assembly GCA_035044485.1. Taxonomy (NCBI): domain Eukaryota; kingdom Metazoa; phylum Arthropoda; class Insecta; order Diptera; family Drosophilidae; genus Scaptomyza; species Scaptomyza reducta. Next base: position 9,627 of record JAWNNV010000237.1, on the reverse strand, counting down.
TAGTTGTGGTGTCACTTAAATTGGGTTATTGTGTTCTCAGCAATTGCTTGTTAATGCAGAATAGCATATTTGGCAACTACCGGGTTGGTTGACCGCTGCTTTAATAACACATATTGTGCAGTCAGCGGTATTCTGCATAGTCAGCGACATTTTGTCGCTAAGAGGTTTTTCTGACATTTAGTATTGGTTACAAGTTAATTGTGTCAATTAATATATGGTAATGTGTATGATCTTGACATAGTTTTAATTGTGTTTATAATTGTGTGTTACATAATGTTTTCTGTGTTTTATTATTTTATTTTGTGTTAACTTATATGCACCTAAACATTCTCCCGGCCGTTGAATCGGTGATCAACCATCATCTAGATCCAGTGTGAATCGTCTTGGGGATGCTGATGGCACGGATGTGATTGCAGCTTCATTCCTTGTAGCTGTTGGTTGCAAGGTCCAGAAGCGTTGCTTTCGTAGTGCATAGGCAAGTAGCACAAATACGGATACCACTAACGCGGCATAAGCGGCGATATGATGTTGTTGTACTGAATTAATTTGGTCGGGCAGCTCTTGTTTGTTGAGAGCGTTCAATGCAAGTCGTCCGGATCTTTATCTTCTTGTACCTTGTTCTCGGATATGTTGAGTTTCGTCAGAGGTCCTTGACTTGTGTTTGGCTCGATTATGTTGCCAAAATGAGCATAGCCCTTTTGCACTTGACTTACAATGACGTTGAAAGTGCTGATGCTAATTTCGGAGTTGCGTGCAGTACAGCCTGCTGACAGCGACAGTAGTCCGGTGTCTTTTAGTTGTATAGTGGACGGTGTTCCGTTGCATACGGCTTGTAATTCCATTACAGAGTGCGTTGCAAAGATCCAGTTGTTAGGATGGCGTGTTTTTGTCCATACCATTTTGGTTGTTCTATGGGTTACTTGACACATGGTTGGGGTTTTGTTGTTGAAGAGTTGAAATTCACACCGATTATTAACGTTAAACATAGCTTGATGATCAAAGCATATGTATTCTTCATTTGGTAACGCATCCTTTGTGAGTCCCATGAATTGGTCCCTGTGCTTGTTTACAGCTATGGTGTTTTAAGCTCAAATAGTCGCCAGCTTGTTGTGTCCCACATCGGAATTGGCACAATATTAATCAGTTATAATATTGATGTTGACACTAGTGGTAATGTTATTCTAAATATTACATGAGTGTCAGTGACTGTGCCTTCAGCTTGAATAATTTTGTAGAGATGGATAACTTCGGATGATGTCACTGGTACCATTTGATCTGGTGGCAAATGGTCCCGTATCTGATCCAATTGTTCCTTTAGTTGATCAGGAGAAATCAGTTTTGGACTTATTGTACGGTGGCAAATTCCGGTCAGTACGTCGACTATTTCTGATTGCATGCGTTGAAGGGTGGCTGCTAACAGTGTTAATTGTGTTGTTAACGCCAGGTAATTCTCTGTGAGACGAGCACCAGTGTATTTTCCTCTGGGTTGGCTAATGATAGCGACTTGTTGTTCAAGTAGTCTTAGCCGTTTGTCAGATGCAGACCTTGTCTTCTTGACAATGTTTATGGTTGAGTCAAGTACTGAAGTTTGGTTTTTCAGTAATGTCAGTAAATATTTTTCGTTGGTTTTTACCTTCTCTATCTCCGTTTTTAGTCGTGGCTAAATCTCAATAATAATACTGCATTCATAGTTGGAAATGTATTTATTTTTTTTCGAAATTTATGTCAAAACTTCCCAAATCTATAACAGTTTTCAAAACTTTCCCAACATATAACTTTGTCAAATCTGAACCGATTTTCAAAACGAAAAGTGTTTTAGTCCTGGCTCGATCTCAATAATAATACTGCATTCATAGTTGGTAATGTTTTTGCCCGAAACTTATGTCAAAACTTTCCGAACATATAACTTTGTCAAAACTTTTCACACCTATAACTTTGTCAAAACTTTCCGAACCTATAACTTTGTCAAAACTGAACAAAATTTCAAAATGAAGGGGCGTTTTAGTCGTGGCTCGATCTCAACAGTAATACTTCATTCATTGTTGGAAATGCATTTATCTCAATAATAATACTGTATTTATAGTTGGTAATGCTTTTTTTTTTTTAATTTATGTCAAAACTTTCCGAACATATAATTTTGTCCAATCCGAACCGATTTGCAAAAGGAATGGCGTTTTAGTCTTGGCTCGATATCAATAATAATACTGCATTCATAGTTGGAAATGTTTTTTTTTTATCTTTTTTTTAAATTTATGTCAAAATCTTCCGAACCTATAACTTTGTCAAAACTTTCCGAATTTCAAAAGGAAAGGCGTGTTAGTCGCGGATCGATCTCAATAATAATGCTGCATTCATAGTTGGAAATTTTTTTTTTTGATTTCATGTAAAAACTTTCCGAACCTATAACTTTGTTAAAAGTTTCCGAACCTATAACTTTGTCAAAACTTAACCTATTTTCAAAAGGAAATGCGATTTAGCCGATGCGCGATCTTAATAATAATACTGCATTCATAGTTCTAAATGGTTTTTTTTTCCAAATTCATATCAAAACTTTCCGAAATATAACTTTGTCAAACTTGAACCGGTTTTCAAAAGGACAGGTGTTTTAGTCGTGGCTAAATCTCAATAATAATACTCATTCATAGTTGGAAATGTATTTTTTTTTTTTTCGAAATTTATGTCAAAACTTCCCAAACCTATAACTGTTTTCAAAACTCTCCGAACCTATAAATTTGTCAAAACTGAACCGATTTGCAAAAGGAAAAGCGTTTTAGTCTTGGCTCGATCTCAATAATAATACTGCATTCATAGTTGGTAATGTTTTTTTTTCCGAAATTTATGTCAAAACTTTCCAAACATATAACTTTGTCAAAACTTTTCAAACCTATAACTTTTTCGAAACTTTCCGAACCTATAACTTTTTCAAAACTGGAAAAATCTCAGTAACAATACTGCATTCATAGTTGGAAATGTATTTATTTTTTTTCGAAATTTATGTCAAAACTTCCCAAATCTATAACTGTTTTCAAAACTTTTCCAACATGTAACTTTGTCAAAACTTTTCAAACCTATAACTTTTTCAGAATTTTGCAAACCTATAATTTTTTCAAAACTGGAAAATTTTTCAAAAGGAAAGGTGTTTTAGTCGTGCCTAAATCTCAATAATAATACTCATTCATATTTGGAAATGTATTTATTTTTTTTTTCGAAATTTATTTCAAAACTTCCCAATCCTATGACTGTTTTCAAAACTTTCCGAACATATACCTTTGTCAAATCTGAGCCGATTTGCAAAAGGAAAAGCGTTTTAGTCTTGGCTCGAGCTCAATAATAATACTGCATTCATAGTTGCAAATGTTTTTTTTCAAAATTTATGTCAAAACTTTCCGAACATATAACTTTGTCAAAATTTTTCACACCTATAACTTTGTCAAAACTTTCCGAACCTATAACTTTGTCAAAACTGAACAAAATTTCAAAATGAAGGGGCGTTTTAGTCGTGGCTCGATCTCAACAATAATACTGCATTCATTGTTGGAAATGCATTTATCTCAATAATAATACTGCATTCATTGTTGGAAATTTTTTATTTTTTTTTTTAAATTCATGTCATAACTTTCCGAACCTATAACTTTGTCAAAACTGAACCGATTTGCAAAATGAAGGGCGTTCTAGTCTTGGCTCGATCTTAATAATAATACTGCATTCATACTTCGAAATGGCTTTTTTCGAAATTCATATCAAAACTTTCCAAAATATAACTTTGTCAAAATTGAACCGGTTTTCAAAAGGCAAGGCGTGTTAGTCGTGGCTCGATCTGAATAATAATACTGCATTCATAGTTGGAAATGTTTTTTTTTCGAAATTCATATCAAAACTTTCCGAAATATAACTTTGTCAAACTTGAACCGGTTTTCAAAAGGAAAGGTGTTTTAGTCGTGGCTAAATCTCAATAATAATTCTCATTCATAGTTGGAAATGTATTTTTTTTTTTTTCGAAATTTATGTCAAAACTTCCATAACCTATAACTGTTTTCAAAACTGTCCGAACCTATAACTTTGTCAAAACTGAACCGATTTGCAAAAGGAAAAGTGTTTTAGTCTTGGCTCGATCTCAATAATAATACTGCATAGTTGGTAATGTTTTTTTTTCCGAAATTTATGTCAAAACTTTCCGAACATATAACTTTGTTAAAACTTTTCAAACCTATAACTTTTTCAAAACTTTCCGAACCTATAACTTTTTCAAAACTGGGAACATCTCAATAATAATACTGCATTCATAGTTGGTAATGTTTTTTTTCCGAAATTTATGTCAAAACTTTCCGAACATATAACTTTGTCAAAACTTTTCACACCTATAACTTTGTCAAAACTTTCCAAACCTATAACTTTGTCAAAACTGAACCTATTTTCAAAAGGAAAGGCGATTTAGCCGTTGCTCGACCTTAATAATAATACTGCATTCATAGTTCGAAATGTTTTTTTTTTCCAAATTAATGTCAAATCTTTCCGAAATATAACTTTGTCAAAACTTTTCGAACCCATTACTTTATCAAAACTGAACCGATTTGCAAAAGGAAAAGTGTTTTAGTCTTGGTTCGATCTCAATAATAATACGGCATTCATAGTTGGAAATGTTTTTTTTTTCCGAAAATTATGTCAAAACTTTCCGAACATATAACTTTGTTAAAATTTTTCAAACCTATAACTTTTTCAAAACTTTGCAAACATATAATTTTATCAAAACTGGAAAAATTTTCGAAAGGAAAAGTGTTTTAGTCGTGGCTAAATCTCAATAATAATACTCATTCATAGTTGGAAATGTTTTTTTTTTTTCGAAATTTATGTCAAGACTTTCCGAACATATAACTTTGTCCAATCCGAACCGATTTGCAAAAGGAATGGCGTTTTAGTCTTGGCTCGATATCAATAATAATACTACATTCATAATTGGAAATGTTTTTTTTTTTTTTTTTTTGAAAATTTATGTCAAAACTTTCCGAACCTATAACTTTGTTAAAACTGAACCTATTTCAAAATGAAATGCGTTTTAGTCGTGGTTAAATCTCATTAATAATACTGCATTCATAGTTGGAAATGTATTTATTTTTTTTCGAAATTTATGTCAAAACTTCCCAAATCTATAACTGTTTTCAAAACTTTCCCAACATATAACTTTGTCAAATCTGAACCGATTTTCAAAAAGGAAAAGTGTTTTAGGCTTGGCTCGATCTTAATAATAATACTGCATTCATAGTTGGTAATTTTTTATTCCGAAATTTATGTCAAAACTTTCCGAACATATAACTTTGTCAAAACTTTTCACACCCATAACTTTGTCAAAACTTTCCGAACCTATAACTTTGTCAAAACTGAACAAAATTTCAAAATGAAGGGGCGTTTTAGTCGTGGCTCGATCTCAACAATAATAATGCATTCATTGTTGGAAATGCATTTATCTCAATAATAATACTGCATTCATTGTTGGAAATTTTTTTTTTTTTTTAAATTCATGTGATAACTTTCCGAACCTATAACTTTGTCAAAACTGAACCGATTTGCAAAAGGAAGGGCGTTTTAGTCGTGGCTCGATCTCAACAATAATACTGCATTCATTGTTGGAAATGCATTTATCTCAATAATAATACTGCATAAATAGTTGGAAATGTTTTTTTTTTTTTGAAAATATATGTCAAAATCTTCCGAACCTATAACTTTGTCAAAACTTTCCGAATTTCAAAAGGAAAGGCGTGTTAGTCGCGGATCGATCTCAATAATAATGCTGCATTCATAGTTGGAAATTTTTTTTTTTGATTTCATGTAAAAACTTTCCGAACCTATAACTTTGTTAAAAGTTTCCGAACCTATAACTTTGTCAAAACTTAACCTATTTTCAAAAGGAAATGCGATTTAGCCGATGCTCGATCTTAATAATAATACTGCATTCATAGTTCTAAATGGTTTTTTTTTCCAAATTCATATCAAAACTTTCCGAAATATAACTTTGTCAAACTTGAACCGGTTTTCAAAAGGACAGGTGTTTTAGTCGTGGCTAAATCTCAATAATAATACTCATTCATAGTTGGAAATGTATTTTTTTTTTTTTCGAAATTTATGTCAAAACTTCCCAAACCTATAACTGTTTTCAAAACTCTCCGAACCTATAAATTTGTCAAAACTGAACCGATTTGCAAAAGGAAAAGCGTTTTAGTCTTGGCTCGATCTCAATAATAATACTGCATTCATAGTTGGTAATGTTTTTTTTTCCGAAATTTATGTCAAAACTTTCCAAACATATAACTTTGTCAAAACTTTTCAAACCTATAACTTTTTCGAAACTTTCCGAACCTATAACTTTTTCAAAACTGGAAAAATCTCAGTAACAATACTGCATTCATAGTTGGAAATGTATTTATTTTTTTTCGAAATTTATGTCAAAACTTCCCAAATCTATAACTGTTTTCAAAACTTTTCCAACATGTAACTTTGTCAAAACTTTTCAAACCTATAACTTTTTCAGAATTTTGCAAACCTATAATTTTTTCAAAACTGGAAAATTTTTCAAAAGGAAAGGTGTTTTAGTCGTGCCTAAATCTCAATAATAATACTCATTCATATTTGGAAATGTATTTATTTTTTTTTTCGAAATTTATTTCAAAACTTCCCAATCCTATGACTGTTTTCAAAACTTTCCGAACATATACCTTTGTCAAATCTGAGCCGATTTGCAAAAGGAAAAGCGTTTTAGTCTTGGCTCGATCTCAATAATAATACTGCATTCATAGTTGCAAATGTTTTTTTTCAAAATTTATGTCAAAACTTTCCGAACATATAACTTTGTCAAAAGTTTTCACACCTATAACTTTGTCAAAACTTTCCGAACCTATAACTTTGTCAAAGCTGAACAAAATTTCAAAATGAAGGGGCGTTTTAGTCGTGGCTCGATCTCAACAATAATACTGCATTCATTGTTGGAAATGCATTTATCTCAATAATAATACTGCATTCATTGTTGGAAATTTTTTATTTTTTTTTTTAAATTCATGTCATAACTTTCCGAACCTATAACTTTGTCAAAACTGAACCGATTTGCAAAATGAAGGGCGTTCTAGTCTTGGCTCGATCTTAATAATAATACTGCATTCATACTTCGAAATGGCTTTTTTTCGATATAACTTTGTCAAAATTGAACCGGTTTTCAAAAGGCAAGGCGTGTTAGTCGTGGCTCGATCTGAATAATAATACTGCATTCATAGTTGGAAATGTTTTTTTTTCGAAATTCATATCAAAACTTTCCGAAATATAACTTTGTCAAACTTGAACCGGTTTTCAAAAGGAAAGGTGTTTTAGTCGTGGCTAAATCTCAATAATAATTCTCATTCATAGTTGGAAATGTATTTTTTTTTTTTTCGAAATTTATGTCAAAACTTCCATAACCTATAACTGTTTTCAAAACTGTCCGAACCTATAACTTTGTCAAAACTGAACCGATTTGCAAAAGGAAAAGTGTTTTAGTCTTGGCTCGATCTCAATAATAATACTGCATAGTTGGTAATGTTTTTTTTTCCGAAATTTATGTCAAAACTTTCCGAACATATAACTTTGTTAAAACTTTTCAAACCTATAACTTTTTCAAAACTTTCCGAACCTATAACTTTTTCAAAACTGGGAAAATCTCAATAATAATACTGCATTCATAGTTGGTAATGTTTTTTTTCCGAAATTTATGTCAAAACTTTCCGAACATATAACTTTGTCAAAACTTTTCACACCTATAACTTTGTCAAAACTTTCCGAACCTATAACTTTGTCAAAACTGAACAAAAATTCAAAATGAAGGGGCGTTTTAGTCGTGGCTCGATCTCAACAATAATACTGCATTCATTGTTGGAAATGCATTTATCTCAATAATAATACTGCATTCATTGTTGGAAATTTTTTATTTTTTTTTTTTAAATTCATGTCATAACTTTCCAAACCTATAACTTTGTCAAAACTGAACCTATTTTCAAAAGGAAAGGCGATTTAGCCGTTGCTCGACCTTAATAATAATACTGCATTCATAGTTCGAAATGTTTTTTTTTTCCAAATTAATGTCAAATCTTTCCGAAATATAACTTTGTCAAAACTTTTCGAACCCATTACTTTATCAAAACTGAACCGATTTGCAAAAGGAAAAGTGTTTTAGTCTTGGTTCGATCTCAATAATAATACGGCATTCATAGTTGGAAATGTTTTTTTTTTTCCGAAATTTATGTCAAAACTTTCCGAACATATAACTTTGTCAAAACTTTTCAAACCTATAACTTTTTCAAAACTTTGCAAACATATAATTTTATCAAAACTGGAAAAATTTTCGAAAGGAAAAGTGTTTTAGTCGTGGCTAAATCTCAATAATAATACTCATTCATAGTTGGAAATGTTTTTTTTTTTCGAAATTTATGTCAAAACTTTCCGAACATATAACTTTGTCCAATCCGAACCGATTTGCAAAAGGAATGGCGTTTTAGTCTTGGCTCGATATCAATAATAATACTACATTCATAATTGGAAATGTTTTTTTTTTTTTTTTTTTTTGAAAATTTATGTCAAAACTTTCCGAACATATAACTTTGTCCAATCCGAACCGATTTGCAAAAGGAATGGCGTTTTAGTCTTGGCTCGATATCAATAATAATACTACATTCATAGTTGGAAATGTTTTTTTTTTTTTTTAAATATATGTCAAACCTTTCTGAACCTATAATTTTGTCAAAACTGAACCTATTTCAAAATGAAATGCGTTTTAGTCGTGGCTAAAGCTCAATAATAATACTGCATTCATAGTTGGAAATGTATTTATTTTTTTTCGAAATTTATGTCAAAACTTCCCAAATCTATAACTGTTTTCAAAACTTTCCCATCATATAACTTTGTCAAATCTGAACCGATTTTCAAAAGGAAAAGTGTTTTAGGCTTGGCTCGATCTTAATAATAATACTGCATTCATAGTTGGTAATTTTTTATTCCGAAATTTATGTCAAAACTTTCCGAACATATAACTTTGTCAAAACTTTTCACACCTATAACTTTGTCAAAACTTTCCGAACCTATAACTTTGTCAAAACTGAACAAAATTTCAAAATGAAGGGGCGTTTTAGTCGTGGCTCGATCTCAACAATAATAATGCATTCATTGTTGGAAATGCATTTATCTCAATAATAATACTGCATTCATTGTTGGAAATTTTTTTTTTTTTTTTTAAATTCATGTGATAACTTTCCGAACCTATAACTTTGTCAAAACTGAACCGATTTGCAAAAGGAAGGGCGTTTTAGTCGTGGCTCGATCTCAACAATAATACTGCATTCATTGTTGGAAATGCATTTATCTCAATAATAATACTGCATAAATAGTTGGAAATGTTTTTTTTTTTTTTGAAAATATATGTCAAAACTTTCCGATCCTATAACTTTGTCAAAACTTTCCGAATTTCAAAAGGAAAGGCGTGTTAGTCGCGGATCGATCTCAATAATAATGCTGCATTCATAGTTGGAAATTTTTTTTTTGATTTCATGTAAAAACTTTCCGAACCTATAACTTTGTCAAAAGTTTCCGAACCTATAGCTTTGTCAAAACTTAATC
>JAWNNV010000235.1:0-11578 GCA_035044485.1 Scaptomyza reducta | reverse complement strand
AAGTTATAGGTTCGGAAAGTTTTAACATGAATTTCGAAAAAAAAACATTTCCAACTATGAATGCGGTTTAATTATTGAGATCGAGCCACGACTAAAACGCCTTTCCTTTTGAAAATCGGTTCAGTTTTGACAAAGTTATAGGTTCGGAAAATTTTGACATAGTTATAGGTTCGGAAAGTTTTGACAAAGTTATAGGTTCGGAAAGTTTTGACATGAATTTCGAAAAAAAAAACATTTCCAACTATGAATGCGGTTTAATTATTGAGATCGAGCCACGACTAAAACGCCTTTCCTTTTGAAAATCGGTTCAGTTTTGACAAAGTTATAGGTTCGGAAAGTTTTGACATAGTTATAGGTTTGGAAAAAATTGACAAAGTTATAGGTTCGGAAAGTTTTAACATAAATTTCGAAAAAAAAAACATTTCCAACTATGAATGCGGTTTAATTATTGAGATCGAGCCACGACTAAAACGCTTTTCCTTTTGAAAATCGGTTCAGTTTTGACAAAGTTATAGGTTCGGAAAGTTTTGACATAGTTTATAGGTTCGGAAAGTTTTGACATGAATTTCGAAAAAAAAAACATTTCCAACTATGAATGCGGTTTAATTATTGAGATCGAGCCACGACTAAAACGCCTTTCCTTTTGAAAATCGGTTCAGTTTTGACAAAGTTATAGGTTCGGAAAGTTTTGACAGAGTTAGAGGTTCGGAAAGTTTTGACAAAGTTATAGGTTCGGAAAGTATTAACATAAATTTCGAAAAAAAATATTTCCAACTATGAATGCGGTTTAATTATTGAGATAGAGCCACGACTAAAACGCCTTTCCTTTTGAAAATCGGTTCAGTTTTGACAAAGTTATAGGTTCGGAAAGTTTTGACATAGTTATAGGTTTGGAAAGTTTTGACAAAGTTATAGGTTCGGAAAGTTTTGACATGAATTTTGAAAAAAAACCATTTCCAACTATGAATGCGGTTTAATTTTTGAGATCGAGCCACGACTAAAACGCCTTTCCTTTTGAAAATCGTTGCAGTTTTGACAAAGTTATATGTTCGGAAAGTTTTGAAATAGTTATAGGTTCGGAAAGTTTTGACAAAGTTATAGGTTCGGAAAGTTTTACCATGAATTTCGAAAAAAAAAAACATTTCCAACTATGAATTCGGTTTAATTAATAAGATTGAGCCACGACTAAAACGCCTTTCCTTTTGAAAATCGGTTCAGTTTTGACAAAGTTATAGGTTCGGAAAGTTTTGACACAGTTAAAGGTCCGGAAAAAATTGACAAAGTTACAGGTTCGGAAAGTTTTGACATGAATTTCGAAAAAAAAAACATTTCCAACTATGAATGCGGTTTAATTATTGAGATCGAGCCACGACTAAAACGTCTTTCCTTTTCAAAATCGGTTCAGTTTTGACAAAGTTATAGGTTCTGAAAGTTTGGACATATTTATAGGTTCGGAAAGTTTTGACATGAATTTCGAAAAAAAAAAAACATTTGCAACTATGAATGCGGTTTAATTATTGAGATCGAGCCACGACTAAAACGTCTTTCCTTTTGAAAATCGGTTCAGTTTTGACAAAGTTATAGGTTCGGAAATTTTGACATAGTTATAGGTTCGGAAAGTTTTGACAAAGTTATAGTTTCGGACAGGTTTAACATAAATTTGAAAAAAAAAACATTTCCAACTATGAATGCGGTTTAATTATTGAGATCGAGCCACGACTAAAACGACTTTCCTTTTGAAAATCGGTTCAGTTTTGACAAAGTTATAGGTTCGGAAAGTTTTGACACAGTTAAAGGTTCGGAAGAAATTGACAAAGTTATAGGTTCGGAAAGTTTTGACATGAATTTCGAAAAAAAAAAACATTTCCAATTATGAATGCGGTTTAATTATTGAGATCGAGCCTCGACTAAAACGCCTTTCCTTTTGAAAATCGGTTCAGTTTTGACAAAGTTATAGGTTCGGAAAGTTTTGACATAGTTATAGGTTTGGAAAGTTTTGTCAAAGTTATAGGTTCGGAAAGTTTTAACATGAATTTCGAAAAAAAAAAATATTTCCAACTATGAATTCGGTTTAATTATTGAGATCGAGCCACGACTAAAACGCCTTTCCTTTTGAAAATCGGTTCAGTTTTGACAAAGTTATAGGTTCTGAAAGTTTTGACATATTTATAGGTTCGGAAAATTTTGACATGAATTTCGAAAAAAAAACATTTGCAACTATGAATGTGGTTTAATTATTGAGATCGAGCCACGACTAAAACGCCTTTCCTTTTGAAAATCGGTTCAGTTTTGACAAAGTTATAGGTTCGGAAAGTTTTGACATAGTTATAGGTTCGGAAAGTTTGCCCGGGAAAGGTCCGAAAAATTGACAAAGTTATTGGTTCGGAAAATTTTGACAGGAATTTCGAAAAAAAAACATTTCCAACTATGAATGCGGTTTAATTATTGAGATCGAGCCACGACTAAAACTCCTTTCCTTTTGAAAATCGGTTCAGTTTTGACAAAGTTATAGGTTCGGAAAGTTTTGACATAGTTATAGGTTCGGAAAGTTTTGACAAAGTTATATGTTCGGAAAGTTTTAACATAAATTTGGAAAAAAAAACATTTCCAACTATGAATGCGGTTTAATTATTGAGATCGAGCCACGACTAAAACGCCTTTCCTTTTGAAAATCGGTTCAGTTTTGACAAAGTTATAGGTTCGGAAAGTTTTGACATAGTTATAGGTTCGGAAAATTTTGACAAAGTTATAGGTTCGGAAAGTTTTAACATGAATTTCGAAAAAAAAAACATTTCCAACTATGAATTCGGTTTAATTATTGAGATCGAGCCACGACTAAAACGCCTTTCCTTTTGAAAATCGGTTCAGTTTTGACAAAGTTATAGGTTCGGAAAGTTTTGACATAGTTAAAGGTTCGGAAAAATTTGACAAAGTTATAGGTTCGGAAAGTTTTGACATGAATTTCGAAAAAAAAAACATTTCCAACTATGAATGCGGTTTAATTATTGAGATCGAGCCACGACTAAAACGCCTTTCCTTTTGAAAATCGGTTCAGTTTTGACAAAGTTATAGGTTCGGAAAGTTTGGACATATATAGGTTCGGAAATTTTGACAAAGTTATAGGTTCGGAAAGTTTTGACATGAATTTCGAAAAAAAAAAACATTTGCAACTATGAATGCGGTTTAATTATTGAGATCGAGCCACGACTAAAACGCCTTTCCTTTTGAAAATCGGTTCAGTTTTGACAAAGTTATAGGTTCGGAAAGTTTTGACATAGTTATAGGTTCGGAAAGTTTTGACAAAGTTATAGGTTCGGAAAGTTTTAACATAAATTTCGAAAAAAAAAACATTTCCAACTATGAATGCGGTTTAATTATTGAGATCGAGCCACGACTAAAACGCCTTTCCTTTTGAAAATCGGTTCAGTTTTGACAAAGTTATAGGTTCGGAAAGTTTTGACATAGTTATAGGTTCGGAAAATTTTGACAAAGTTATAGGTTCGGAAAGTTTTGACATGAATTTCGAAAAAAAAAAACATTTCCAACTATGAATGCGGTTTAATTATTGAGATCGAGCCACGACTAAAACGCCTTTCTTTTGAAAATCGGTTCAGTTTTGACAAAGTTATAGGTTCGGAAAGTTTTGACATAGTTATAGGTTCGGAAAGTTTTGACAAAGTTACAGGTTCGGAAACTTTTGACATGAATTTCGAAAAAAAAACATTTCCAACTATGAATGCGGTTTAATTATTGAGATCGAGCCACGACTAAAACGCCTTTCCTTTTGAAAATCGGTTAAGTTTTGGCAAAGGTATAGGTTCTGAAAGTTTGGACATATCTATAGGTTCGGAAAGTTTTGACAGGAATTTCAAAAAAAAAACATTTGCAACTATGAATGCGGTTTAATTATTGAGATCGAGCTACGACTAAAACGCCTTTCCTTTTGAAAATCGGTTCAGTTTTGACAAAGTTATAGGTTCGGAAATTAAGACATAGTTATAGGTTCGGAAAGTTTTGACAAAGTTATAGGTTCGGAAAGTTTTGACATAAATTTCGAAAAAAAAAACATTTCCAACTATGAATGCGGTTTAATTATTGAGATCGAGCCACGACTAAAACGCCTTTCCTTTTCAAAATCGGTTCAGTTTTGACAAAGTTATAGGTTCGGAAAGTTTTGACACAGGTAAGGTTCGGAAAAAATTGACAAAATTATAGGTTCGGAAAGTTTTGACATGAATTTCGAAAAAAAAAAAATTCCAACAATGAATGCGGTTTAATTATTGAGATCGAGCTACGACTAAAACGCCTTTCCTTTTGAAAATGGGTTCAGTTTTGACAAAGTTATAGGTTCGGAAAGTTTTGACACAGTTATAGGTTCGGAAAGTTTTGACACGGTTATAGGTTCGGAAAGTTTTGACATGAATTTGCGAAAAAAAAATATCATTTCCAACTATGAATGCGGATATAATTATTGAGATCGAGCCACGACTAAAACGCCTCTCCTTTTGAAAATCGGTTCAGTTTTGACAAAGTTATAGGATCGGAAAGTTTTGACATAGTTATAGGTTCGGAAAGTTTTGACAAAGTTATAGGTTCGGAAAGTTTTAGACATGAATTTCGAAAAAAAAACATTTGCAACTATGAATGCGGTTTAATTATTGAGATCGAGCCACGACTAAAACGCCTTTCCTTTTGAAAATCGGTTCAGTTTTGACAAAGTTATAGGTTCGGAAAGTTTTGACATAGTTATAGGTTCGGAAAGTTTTGACAAAGTTATAGGTTCGGAAAGTTTTGACATGAATTGCAAAAAAAAATATCATTTCCAACTATGAATGCGGTATAATTATTGAGATCGAGCCACGACTAAAACGCCTTTCCTTTTGAAAATCGGTTCAGTTTTGACAAAGTTATAGGTTCGGAAAGTTTTGACATAGTTAGAGGTTCGGAAAGGTTTGACAAAGTTATAGGTTCGGAAAGTTTTAACATGAATTTCGAAAAAAAAAACATTTCCAACTATGAATTCGTTTAATTATTGAGATCGAGCCACGACTAAAACGCCTTTCCTTTTGAAAATCGGTTCAGTTTTGACAAAGTTATAGAGTTCGGAAAGTTTTGACACAGGTAAAGGTCCGGAAAAAATTGACAAAGTTATTGGTTCGGAAAGTTTTGACAGGAATTTCGAAAAAAAAACATTTCCAACTATGAATGCGGTTTAATTATTGAGATCGAGCCACGACTAAAACGTCCTTTCCTTTTGAAAATCGGTTCAGTTTTGACAAAGTTATAGGTTCGGAAAGTTTTGACATAGTTATAGGTTCGGAAAGTTTTGACAAAGTTAATTCGGAAAGTTTTACATGAATTTGGAAAAAAAAACATTTCCAACTATGAATGCGGTTTAATTATTGAGATCGAGCCACGACTAAAACGCCTTTCCTTTTGAAAATGGGTTCAGTTTTGACAAAGTTATAGGTTCGGAAAATTTTGACACAGGTAAAGGTCCGGAAAAAATTGACAAAGTTATTGGTTCGGAAAGTTTTGACAGGAATTTCGAAAAAAAAACATTTTCAACTATGAATGCGGTTTAATTATTGAGATCGAGCCACGACTAAAACGCCTTTCCTTTTGAAAATCGGTTCAGTTTTGACAAAGTTATAGGTTCGGAAAGTTTTGACATAGTTATAGGTTCGGAAAGTTTTGACAAAGTTATAGGTTCGGAAACTTTTGACATGAATTTCGAAAAAAAAACATTTCCAACTATGAATGCGGTTTAATTATTGAGATCGAGCCACGACTAAAACGCCTTTCCTTTTGAAAATCGGTTCAGTTTTGACAAAGTTATAGGTTCTGAAAGTTTTGACATATCTATAGGTTCGGAAAGTTTTGACAGGAATTTCAAAAAAAAAAACATTTGCAACTATGAATGCGGTTTAATTATTGAGATCGAGCCACGACTAAAACGCCTTTCCTTTTGAAAATCGGTTCAGTTTTGACAAAGTTATAGGTTCGGAAATTTAGACATAGTTATAGGTTCGGAAAGTTTTGACAAAGTTATAGGTTCGGAAAGTTTTGACATAAATTTCGAAAAAAAAAACATTTGCAACTATGAATGCGGTTTAATTATTGAGATCGAGCCACGACTAAAACGCCTTTCCTTTTCAAAATCGGTTCAGTTTTGACAAAGTTATAGGTTCGGAAAGTTTTGACACAGTTAAAGGTTCGGAAAAAATTGACAAAATTATAGGTTCGGAAAGTTTTGACATGAATTTCGAAAAAAAAAAAAATTTCCAACTATGAATGCGGTTTAATTATTGAGATCGAGCCACGACTAAAACGCCTTTCCTTTTGAAAATCGGTTCAGTTTTGACAAAGTTATAGGTTCGGAAAGTTTTGACATAGTTATAGGTTTGGAAAGTTTTGACAAAGTTATAGGTTCGGAAAGTTTTAACATAAATTTCGAAAAAAAAAACATTTCCAACTATGAATGCGGTTTAATTATTGAGATCGAGCCACGACTAAAACGCCTTTCCTTTTGAAAATCGGTTCAGTTTTGACAAAGTTATAGGTTCGGAAAGTTTTGACACAGTTAAAGGTTCGGAAAATTTTGACAAAATTATAGGTTCGGAAAGTTTTGACATGAATTTCGAAAAAAAAAAACATTTCCAACTATGAATGCGGTTTAATTATTGAGATCGAGCCACGACTAAAACGCCTTTCCTTTTGAAAATCGGTTCAGTTTTGACAAAGTTATAGGTTCGGAAAGTTTTGACATAGTTAAAGGTCCGGAAAAAATTGACAAAGTTATTGGTTCGGAAAGTTTTGACATGAATTTCGAAAAAAAAAACATTTCCAACTATGAATGCGGTTTAATTATTGAGATCGAGCCACGACTAAAACGCCTTTCCTTTTGAAAATCGGTTCAGTTTTGACAAAGTTATAGGTTCGGAAAGTTTTGACATAGTTATAGGTTCGGAAAGTTTTGACAAAGTTACAGGTTCGGAAACTTTTGACATGAATTTCGAAAAAAAAAACATTTCCAACTATGAATGCGGTTTAATTATTGAGATCGAGCCACGACTAAAACGCCTTTCCTTTTGAAAATCGGTTCAGTTTTGACAAAGTTATAGGTTCGGAAAGTTTTGACATATTTATAGGTTCGGAAAGTTTTGACAGGAATTTCGAAAAAAAAAACATTTCCAACTATGAATGCGGTTTAATTATTGAGATCGAGCCACGACTAAAACGCCTTTCCTTTTGAAAATCGGTTCAGTTTTGACAAAGTTATAGGTTCGGAAAGTTTTGACACAGTTAAAGGTTCGGAAAATTTTGACAAAGTTATAGGTTCGGAAAGTTTTGACATGAATTTCGAAAAAAAAAAACATTTCCAACTATGAATGCGGTTTAATTATTGAGATCGAGCCACGACTAAAACGCCTTTCCTTTTGAAAATCGGTTCAGTTTTGACAAAGTTATAGGTTCGGAAAGTTTTGACATAGTTATAGGTTCGGAAAGTTTTGACAAAGTTATAGGTTCGGAAAGTTTAGAAATGAATTTGGAAAAAAAAAACATTTCCAACTATGAATGCGGTTTAATTATTGAGATCGAGCCACGACTAAAACGCCTCTCCTTTTGAAAATCGGTTCAGCTTTGACAAAGTTATAGGCTCGGAAAGTTTTGACATAGTTATAGGTCTGAAAGTTTTGACAAAGTTAAGGTTCGGAAAGTTTTAACATGAATTTCGAAAAAAAAATCATTTGCAACTATGAATGCGGTTTAATTATTGAGATCGAGCCACGACTAAAACGCCTTTCCTTTTGAAAATGGGTTCAGTTTTGACAAAGTTATAGGTTCGGAAAGTTTTGACACAGTTAAAGGTTCGGAAAAAATTGACAAAGTTATAGGTTCGGAAAGTTTTGACATGAATTGCAAAAAAAAAATATCATTTCCAACTATGAATGCGGTATAATTATTGAGATCGAGATACAACTAAAACGCCTTTCCTTTTGAAAATCGGTTCAGTTTTGACAAAGTTATAGGATCGGAAAGTTTTGACATAGTTAGATGTTTGGAAAGGTTTGACAAAGTTATAGGTTCGGAAAGTTATAACATAAATTTCGAAAAAAAAACATTTCCAACTATGAATACGATTAATTATTGAGATCGAGCCACGACTAAAACGCCTTTCCTTTTGAAAATCGGTTCAGTTTTGACAAAGTTATAGGTTCGGAAATTTTTGACATAGTTATAGGTTCGGAAAGTTTTGACACAGGGAAAGGTCCGGAAAAAATTGGCAAAGTTATTGGTTCGGAAAATTTTGACAGGAATTTCGAAAAAAAACATTTCCAACTATGAATGCGGTTTAATTATTGAGATCGAGCCACGACTAAAACTCCTTTCCTTTTGAAAATCGGTTCAGTTTTGACAAAGTTATAGGTTCGGAAAGTTTTGACATAGTTATAGGTTCGGCAAGTTTTAACAAAGTTATATATTCGGAAAGTTTTAACAGTAAATTTAAAAAAAACATTTCCAACTATGAATGCGGTTTAATTATTGAGATCGAGCCACGACTAAAACGCCTTTCCTTTTGAAAATGGGTTCAGTTTTGACAAAGTTATAGGTTCGGAAAATTTTGACACAGGTAAAGGTCCGGAAAAAATTGACAAAGTTATTGGTTCGGAAAGTTTTGACAGGAATTTCGAAAAAAAAAACATTTTCAACTATGAATGCGGTTTAATTATTGAGATCGAGCCACGACTAAAACGCCTTTTCTTTTGAAAATCGGTTCAGTTTTGACAAAGTTATAGGTTCGGAAAGTTTTGACATAGTTATAGGTTCGGAAAGTTTTGACAAAGTTACAGGTTGGAAACTTTTGACTGAATTTCAAAAAAAAACATTTCCAACTATGAATGCGGTTTAATTATTGAGATCTAGCCACGACTAAAACGCCTTTCCTTTTGAAAATCGGTTAAGTTTTGACAAAGGTATAGGTTCTGAAAGTTTGGACATATCTATAGGTTCGGAAAGTTTTGACAGGAATTTCAAAAAAAAAAACATTTGCAACTATGAATGCGGTTTAATTATTGAGATCGAGCTACGACTAAAACGCATTTCCTTTTGAAAATCGGTTCAGTTTTGACAAAGTTATAGGTTCGGAAATTAAGACATAGTTATAGGTTGGAAAGTTTTGACAAAGTTATAGGTTCGGAAAGTTTTGACATAAATTTCGAAAAAAAAAACATTTCCAACTATGAATGCGGTTTAATTATTGAGATCGAGCCACGACTAAAACGCCTTTCCTTTTCAAAATCGGTTCAGTTTTGACAAAGTTATAGGTTCGGAAAGTTTTGACATAGTTATAGGTTCGGAAAATTTTGACAAAGTTATAGGTTCGGAAAGTTTTAACATAAATTTCGAAAAAAAAAACATTTCCAACTATGAATGCGGTTTAATTATTGAGATCGAGCCACGACTAAAACGCCTTTCCTTTTGAAAATCGGTTCAGTTTTGACAAAGTTATAGGTTCGGAAAGTTTTGACATAGTTAAAGGTTCGGAAAAAATTGACAAAGTTATAGGTTCGGAAAGTTTTGACATGAATTTCGAAAAAAAAAACATTTTCAACTATGAATGCGGTTTAATTATTGAGATCGAGCCACGACTAAAACGCCTTTCCTTTTGAAAATCGGTTCAGTTTTGACAAAGTTATAGGTTCGGAAAGTTTTGACATAGTTATAGGTTCGGAAAGTTTTGACAAAGTTATAGGTTCGGAAAGTTTTGACATGAATTTCGAAAAAAAAACATTTCCAACTATGAATGCGGTTTAATTATTGAGATCGAGCCACGACTAAAACGCCTTTCCTTTTGAAAATCGGTTCAGTTTTGACAAAGTTATAGGTTCGGAAAGTTTTGACATATTTATAGGTTCGGAAAGTTTTGACAGGAATTTCGAAAAAAAAAACATTTGCAACTATGAATGCGGTTTAATTATTGAGATCGAGCCACGACTAAAACGCCTTTCCTTTTGAAAATCGGTTCAGTTTTGACAAAGTTATAGGTTCGGAAAGTTTTGACATAGTTATAGGTTCGGAAAGTTTTGACAAAGTTATAGGTTCGGAAAGTTTTGACATAAATTTCGAAAAAAAAAACATTTCCAACTATGAATGCGGTTTAATTATTGAGATCGAGCCACGACTAAAACGCCTTTCCTTTTGAAAATCGGTTCAGTTTTGACAAAGTTATAGGTTCGGAAAGTTTTGACACAGTTAAAGGTTCGGAAAAAATTGACAAAATTATAGGTTCGGAAAGTTTTGACATGAATTTCGAAAAAAAAAAAATTTCCAACTATGAATGCGGTTTAATTATTGAGATCGAGCCACGACTAAAACGCCTTTCCTTTTGAAAATCGGTTCAGTTTTGACAAAGTTATAGGTTCGGAAAGTTTTGACATAGTTATAGGTTTGGAAAGTTTTGACAAAGTTATAGGTTCGGAAAGTTTTAACATGAATTTCGAAAAAAAAAACATTTCTAACTATGAATGCGGTTTAATTATTGAGATCGAGCCACGACTAAAACGCCTTTCCTTTTGAAAATCGGTTCAGTTTTGACAAAGTTATATGTTCGGAAAGTTTTGACATAGTTATAGGTTCGGAAAGTTTTGACATGAATTTCGAAAAAAAAAAAACATTTTCAATTATGAATGCGGTTTAATTATTGAGATCGAGCCACGACTAAAACGCCTTTCCTTTTGAAAATCGGTTCAGTTTTGACAAAGTTATAGGTTCGGAAAGTTTTGACATAGTTATAGGTTTGGAAAGTTTTGACAAAGTTATAGGTTCGGAAAGTTTTAACATGAATTTCGAAAAAAAAAAACATTTCCAACTATGAATTCGGTTTAATTATTGAGATCGAGCCACGACTAAAACGCCTTTCCTTTTGAAAATCGGTTCAGTTTTGACAAAGTTATAGGTTCGGAAAGTTTTGACATAGTTAAAGGTTCGGAAAATTTTGACAAAGTTATAGGTTCGGAAAGTTTTGACATGAATTTCGAAAAAAAAAACATTTCCAACTATGAATGCGGTTTAATTATTGAGATCGAGCCACGACTAAAACGTCTTTCCTTTTCAAAATCGGTTCAGTTTTGACAAAGTTATAGGTTCTGAAAGTTTGGACATATTTATTTTTTTCGGAAAGTTTTGACAGGAATTTCGAAAAAAAAAACATTTGCAACTATGAATGCGGTTTAATTATTGAGATCGAGCCACGACTAAAACGTCTTTCCTTTTGAAAATCGGTTCAGTTTTGACAAAGTTATAGGTTCGGAAATTTAGACATAGTTATAGGTTCGGAAAGTTTTGACAAAGTTATAGGTTCGGAAAGTTTTAACATAAATTTCGAAAAAAAAACATTTCCAACTGTGAATGCGGTTTAATTATTGAGATCGAGCCACGACTAAAACGCCTTTCCTTTTGAAAATCGGTTCAGTTTTGACAAAGTTATTGGTTCGGAAAGTTTTGACATAGTTATAGGTTCGGAAAGTTTTGACACGGTTATAGGTTCGGAAAGTTTAGAACATGAATTTGGAAA
>JAWNNV010000229.1:0-21789 GCA_035044485.1 Scaptomyza reducta | reverse complement strand
TCACGCCTCTAACGCAGCGGCTGAGATTGACGATAATGCTTCAATTAATTATGACCCAGAGGCCATACATTTTTTAGGGGTAGATCCCTGCTACCCGTCATCAGACGAAGAGTAACGGGGCTCGACATTGATACGGGTGCATCAAAAAATTTCATCCATATAATGGATTGAAAGGCGTCCGCTCAGTAGACTCTCCGTTTTTTATTCATTCTATTCACGGGAAAACAACAGTTACCCACAAATGTTTGGTATCTTTGTTCAATGTTAAAGCAACTGTCTTCCTCCTCTCAAACCTATCGACGTTCGATGGAATAATAGGTCTCGACCTATTAAGACAGGTAGGAGCGTCATTCTGCTTAGCTTCAGGTCAACTTGGGCACAGCAATTGAACAAATTTTCTTTTACACATGTGCAATTTTACTAACGTCGATTGTTCGGATGCACCCTCTTCGGTAAGGAACGCATTCCTAGAAGTACTGAGGGGCGTAAAAAGGCATTCGAAAACCCCAATAAAGCCTTACCTTACAATACCTCGATGGTCGCAACCATCAGGACAACAAGCGAGGAACCCATTTATACCAAAATCTATCCATATCCTATTGGAACAGCTGATTTCGTTAACAAAGAAATTCAGGATCTGCTTAAAAACGGTATAATCCAAAAGTCAGTCTCCCCTTATAATAACCCCATATGGTTTGTAGATAAGAAAGGCACTGACGAACAGGGTAATCGGAACATGCGTTTAGTTATTGACTTTCGTAAGCTCAATGAGCGCACGATACTCGACACATACCCCATGTCGAATATTCCCTTTATACTGGGGAACTTAGGCAAAGCCAAGTATTTTTCAACGCTAGACCTCAAGTCTGGCTACCACCAGATTATACTCGCAGAGCGCGACCGCGAGAAAACTTCGTTTTCAGTAAATGGGGCGAAGTACGAATTTCGTAGACTCCCATTTGGTCTAAAAAACGCGGCCAGCATTTTTAATTTTTTACCATCGACGACATACTGCGGGAAAAATAGGCAAGTTTTGCTATGTCTACGTCGATGACGTGATTATCTTTTCACAAGATGAAGAGTGCAATATCAAACATGTAGACTGTGTCCTTAAAAGCCTGTACAAGGCAAACATGAGGGTATCAGAAGAAAAATCACGGTTTTTTAAAAAAAGCGTGTTCTTCTTAGGGTATATAGTCACCAGTAGCGGTGCAACAACTGACCCAGAAAAAGTAAAAGCCATAAAAGTTTCCCAGATCCCAAAACAATATTCGAAGTAAGGTCGTTTTTGAGTCTCGCGAATTACTACAGATGTTTTATCAAAGATTTCACAGCGATATCAAGACCTATTTCAGAAATATTAAAGGGAGAAAATGGAACCGTCAGTAAATACAGGTCACGAAAAATTTCGGTCCAATTCTCTCAAACACAACAGAAGGCTTTTCAAAAGTTGTGTAATATCCTGGTTTCTGAAAACGTAATACTCAGATACCCAGATTATAAGAAGTCATTTTATCTAACGACAGATGTTTCAGCCTATGGTATAGGCGCATTACTGGCCCAAAAGGGTCGTCCGATTACAATGATCTCGAGGACATTGAAAGACTGCGAAGTTAATTACGCGCCAACGAGCGCGAATTATTGGACATTATTTTGGCTATCGAAACGCAGTTACATTTTATTTGGAAACAAAAGGCGCTACTTGATCAATTTCACCTGCAAAGAATCGTTACTGGACGAACTTGAAGAGGTAATCATACCAAAGGCCGTAAATGCTTTCTATTGCGACCTGCACACGCTTGCAATGATACAGGACGATGTAGTTAAGAGATTCCCATCCACAAAATTCTGGCATTGCAAGAATCGGGTGGTGGACATATTGTGGGTAAAAGAAAGAAGGGAAATCCTCACAGCTGAACACATTATAGCCAATAGATCGGCCAAAGAAAATGTGAAACATGTCCTCTCCGAATACTACTTTCCAATAATGTTAAAACTGGCTAGCGAAATTGTTCTAATTTGCTAAACATGCGCCAGAGCCAAGTACGATAGACACCCAAAGAAGCAGGAGATTGGTTTGACTCCAATCCCTTCGTGCACAGGGGAAATAAGTAATATTCTTCTCCTCAGGTTCGGACTCCATTTTCTCTTTTTTCTGTCCTTGGCGTCGGCGCACAGCACCGACTACTCGCACGCCAGGTACATTCCCATCATTGACGGTCGAATCCTCGTTTGGGAAGACTTTGCCTATGTTAGACATTCGGCAAACCTCTCTGAGTACACGCGTATGATAGAGGAAACAGCTAGTTTATATAACATGTTTCCGCAATCGCATATAAAAAAAATGCTGAACGTAGACACTTCTCATCACCGAGATTTATTAGAGCCTAAGGCGGCACCACAGGGTATCTAGGAGCTTAGACTTCCTGGGTTCCATGTTGAAGGTTGTAGCAGGCACGCCGGATGATTTACGGAAATGCAGCTAGTTAGGTAAAACAATATGCAGATCAAAATTAGCACTAGGATTAAAAATCAGATCAATCAGTTAACCAACACCGTTAATCAGATTCTTAGAGCATCCAAAAACTCAGAAGTCGACTCCGGTCATTTGTATGAGAAGCTGCTGGCTAGGAATAGAATGTTGATGATGGAGTTGCAAAATTTAATACTTGCCGTAACGCTTGCAAAGATTGGCATTGTTAGCCCAAACATTTTAGATCATGCAGACTTGAAATCAGTTTGGCTTGAGGAGCACACAAATACCCCCATACGGGATCTTATGTCCGTTTCGTCCGTAAAGGTACTCCCCTCTACTAACATTTTACATTTTATTATCAAATTTCCCAAGATTAAATTCGCTTGTAAAAAATTACATTTTTTCTCGTAGTACAGAAAAATGTCATATTAAGTATAAAAGATAATATAATAACGGAGTGTGGGAAAGAAACCCACACCGTCGAGGATTGAATGGCCTCACCAGCGGCCACATTTTGCCGGCTGTCAGGAAGAAGCTCATGCGCCAGCGAACTCCACTCAAAAGTGGTGGCTCACTGCTTTAGATGTCTGTCTAAATTTATGTTTCCGTATACAACCTAACCTAACAATGTTTTACTGCTTGTTGGATCCTTATAAGATTCATATATTAACTTGCGTGTAACTTATAAAGACGAATTGTTTTGACGTATAAGTATTTTCGGCTGTGCATTCTGATACGAATATGAATTAAAGTTTTTCAAAAATTTCCAACGTTCGGCTAAATCATTTATATCAACAGTCAGTGAGGATAAATCGAGAGCAGACACCGTTTTTATTTTTATACCCTTCACCCATTGAAAATGGGTAAAAAGCATTAATGCAAAAGTATGTAACAGGGAGAAGGAAGCATCTCCGACCCCATAAAGTATATATATTCTTGATCAGCATCAACAGCCGAGTCTATATAGCCATGTCCGTCTGTCCGTCCGTATGTATGAACGCATTGATCTCAGAGACTATAAGAGCTAGAGACTCCAGATTTGGTACATAAGCTCGCCTAATACCTAGGCAGTAAAAGTTTGTTTTAAATTTTCGAGAACTTTTCCCGTTTCCGATATACACATGTAATCGATAACAACAAAATCATCAATTTGGAAAACTATTTTATGCAGTTTGAAAATTTAGACTAAATAATGACAACATGTGAATATTTTATTGAAATCGGTTGAGAAACACTGGAGATATTGAGTTTTGAAGTTATGAAGTTAAGAAAGTATGCACTATACGCGTATTCATACACACTCATACATACTTGCACGCACTGACTGTATGTGTAAAGTATAGGGTTCAGGGTATAGTCTAGTCGGGATTTCTCGACTAGGGTCTTCTTACTTGTTTAAATTACGCAACAAAAAAGTGTTACAATTATTCTGTTTTTTTTTTATGCGTAAACTCACTACCCTAGAATCTTCCTACTCATAGGTCTCATTATTGGTACATAGCATTCTCTGAGGCATTGTTGGCGCATCCAACGCCAATTCATTAGCTAACTGGTGTTCAATTACTGTAACTGTTGAAGCCTCATCTAAAAGTGCATACATATTAAATGACTTCTGTGGTCCCATAAGAATGACTGGGACTATTTTAAGCAATACATTTTTATACCCTGAACCCATTGAAAATGGGTAAAAAGGGTATAATGGTTTTGTGCAAAAGTATGTAACAGGCAGAAGGAAGCATCTCCGACCCCATAAAGTATATATATTCTTGATCTGCATCAACAGCCGAGTCGATATAGCCATGTCCGTCTGTCCGTCCGTCCGTCCGTATGTATGAACGCGTCGATCTCAGAGACTATAAGAGCTAGAGACTCCAGATTTAGTACATAAGCTCGCCTAATCCCTATGCAGTACAAGTTTTCGATAACTCTTTCCGTTACCGATATACACATGTGATCGATAACAACAAAATATGGAATTTGAAAATTAGTTTTTGAAACACTAGCAGTTTGAAACACTAGACTAAATATTGACAAACTGTGAAAATTTTATTGAAATCGGTTGAGAATCACCGGAGATATGGAACATTGAAGTTAAGAAAGTATGCATTATACGCGTATACATACACACACACACATACTTGCAAGCAGTGACTGTATACGTAAAGTATACGGTTCAGGGTATCGTCTATTCGGGATTTCTCGACTAGAGCCTTCTTACTTGTTATGAATATGGTTAATGTTAAAATTTTTCTCAATTTCAGTCTGCTGCTTTGGAACATTGTTTGCAATTGGACCTCGATTAGACAGAATTTGTTGTTTATGTTTATACAGTAGTGTATTATGACTATACGTATAATTGTTAACATCACATATTTTCTTTCGCTTACAATCTTTCATGGCATGATTTTTAGCCAAACATGAAATACATAGTCGATTATTTGTAAGATTGTCCCAACGTTTGTCAACGTCTGAGTTTCTAAATTTGTCCCAAGAATTTACATAATGGCCATTTACGTTATAAAAATTACAAAATTTATTCACCTTTGGCTGAGGTGATTCATCAGAAATATTCAGTGTTGATTATTTTGATTTGTTTTGCCCAAAAAAAAAATATTGAGCCGCTTTCGCCTTTTTCCCAATCCATTTATGTAAAAGAAATGCTTTCGGGTCATTACTGTTTGATTCTTGATATTACTGTATAAAGGCAATTCTCTGTGACAAAGGTAGTTTTTCAATGAATTCAGATATCAGTGATCATTTTCCTCTAGTGACGGAAAAGTATGAATTAAATTAGTAAGAATATCATTAAACTTTAGAAGCCTATCCATTTTGTCGTCTTTTATTAGTGGGAATCTTTTTACTTGTTCTAGTATGTGATGTGTGATGTAAGCTGGATCACCAAATCGTTCATTTAATATTGAATTGATTCTTTGGCTCGACATGTCAATGCTTTTCTTAAATATAAATAAAAATAAAAAATTAAATATATAAATATATTCCCATAATTAGTACACTTACAGATTTCAGTACTGTTCATGAACTCCGCATAAAATATTGGCCAATCCATCGGATCGCCTGCAAATGCTGATAGTTCTTGTGATATAGCTTGTCGTGCCAATAACGTTTCAATACAATTTAGATTGTTAGTATAATTATGTTCACCTTTTTGTCTTGGCGGTTGTCCACTAACCGACATACTTGTATGAAGTAACTTTTCATCGGGTTCTCCTTGTCCGTAGTCGTCATCAGGATTAAAGAAGTCGTCTTCCAGTTCTGCACGTGCCAGTTGATGTTGCAGATTAAGCTGTTGTTCCTTAAATTCCAGTGCTGAACGTTGTTCTTGGAGCTGGTATTGCTCCTTTAAAAACTGAATTTCATATTGAAGCTGTTGTAAATAACTGTATTTGCCTATGTACACTGCAGCTTGTCTTGCATTCCCGTTTTGTAGTCGTAATCTGCTGTTGCCTGCGAGCAACGGTAATTGTAAGTTCCCTATGATCAAGAACTTTTTCGATGGTCTATGTTTAAGCTACTCTTATGAAGTAAGAGTCAGTCGTTTGTGGTCACTTGAATTGCGGAGTATAAGTCGCATGAAGCGGACATATGTATATTCTGAATAAATATAAACCCCAATTTATAATAGAAGCTTTTGTACTCTTTGACCAGAGCGCTGTGATGTCACCGATTGTATGTCGTCGTCTTGCTGCGATGTAGCCTATGCCTGTTTCACACTATAGTCGCACTGTGCGGAAAGTCGCTGCTCCAACATTTTTGCATTCAATGTCTTTCTGTCTTGTACTAATGGTATTGATGCCTGAATGACAGTAATGTCGTACTGCGAAGCAAAGTCCACCAATGTACTTTCGTCTGCAGGCGTCTCCTGCTGTGGTCATTTTGCTTTTCTGCGTGGCGCCATGATCACTGTCTACGATCTTTTTATACACTGAACCCATTGAAAATGGGTAAAAAGGGTATAATGGTTTTGTGCAAAAGTATGTAACAAGCAGAAGAAAGCCTCTCCGACCCCATAAAGTATATATATTCTTGATCAGCATCAACAGCCGAGTCGATATAGCGATGTCGGTCTGTCTGTCTGTACGTCCGTATGTATGAACGCGTCGATATCAGAGACTATAAGAGCTAAATACTCCAGATTTGGAACATATGCTCGCCTAATCCCTAGGCAGAACAAGTTTATTTTATAACAAAAACAACAAAATCTTGAATTTGGAAAATGATGATGCAGTTAAAGGATTAGACTAAATAATGACAATCTGTGAACATTTTTATTGAAATCGGTTGAGAAACACTGGAGATATGGAGTATTAAAGTTAAGAAGGTATGCACTATACGCGTACATACACATACTTGCAAGCACTGACTGTATGCGTAAAGTATAGGGTTCAGTGTATGGTCTAGTCGGGATTTCTCGACTAGAGCCTTCTTACTTGTTTTTTGTAGGGTTATTTTTTACTTCCTACTGCTTCCAATCTTCCCACACCTGAAATGAGTTAGTTAACTGCAGTACATGAAACTATGTCAAAACTCTCTCTTTCCACTCCTTCACTGACTTGGATGGGAGTCCGTTGACGTTTAGCTCGTTGGTGAACTCTACTTGTCTCTACTTGTTTGACTTAAGATCTAGTGCTCGTGGTGTCGTGTTCATCACTTCAACCGAACCTCGAAGTTTAATAGCTTAAGAAATAAGAGCTGCTAAGCTAAGCATATCTACACGGAGCGGCTACACAACATTGTTGTATCTGCCAGGTAAATAACCTCCAGCCAAACATACAATGCTGTGACGTGGTGTCATATTTTATTTAATTTATGAAATTGACATTAGTTAACTACCCCCCTTTCAAGTATAAGGAAATAAAACGATGCTGATGCCCGCGAGCACCATAAGTACTAACCCTATGTTGAGGGTTACACTAAGCGTGCGGTTTGTGCCGAGTTCCTCCTTGAATGCCTGAATGGTCTCCAAGTTGCGTCCGTTCAATCGGTGAAGGTACGGAAGACTTAGGATGTCTTGGCTGGCAGTGATGTTTAACAGAGGGGATTTTGCCACTCCCGGTATTCTGTTCTGGGTGTTGTCGCGGTTGATAAACAGCGAACCATTGATTGTAGCTCGTTCGTCGAAAGTGATGAGATATGTGCCCCGTACTTGGACTTCGGAACCGTTGTCCAAGTATACTTTTGCCGGGTGATCATTGATGTTGATAATCCCATCATTCACGTACGTGATAGGCTCCAGATTGCTCGGCTGTGACTCACAGTGCGTCACTACTTTCGAGTCGACTTCGCTGGCGCATGTGCTTTTTGCTGACAGTCGGCAAAAATTTGCCGTTGGTGAGGCAGTACAATCTTCGACGGTGTGGGTTTCCTTCCCGCACTGCACTATTATATTGTCTTATATGCGTAATATACGATTTTCTTGTATGACAGGGAAAATAGTAATTTTCTTACATGCTAACTTAATTTTAGGAAATTTAATGATAAAATGCAGAATGTTAGCGGACTGGAGTACCTTCACGTACGAAACTGACATAAGATCCCCTATGGGGGTATAAGCTCTTCAAGCCAAACTGATTTCAAGTCTGAATGATCTAAAATGTTTGGGTTAACAATTCCAATTTTTGCAAGCGATACGGCGAGCTTTAAATTCTGCAACTCCATCGTTAGCATTATATTTCTTGCTAGCAGTGTCTCATA
Organism: Scaptomyza reducta; assembly: GCA_035044485.1. Lineage (NCBI taxonomy): Eukaryota > Metazoa > Arthropoda > Insecta > Diptera > Drosophilidae > Scaptomyza > Scaptomyza reducta. Next base: position 13,601 of record JAWNNV010000229.1, on the reverse strand, counting down.
CAAATGACCGGAGTCGATTGGTGAGCTCTTGGCTGCTTTAAGAATACGATTAACAGTGTTGGATAATTGATTGATTTGATCCTGAACGTTAGTGTTAATTTCTATCTGCCTATAGTTTAAGCTAACTAGTTGCATTTCCGTAAATCTAATCTGCTCTAAGTCATTGGCATCCGGCGTGCCCGCTACAACTTTCAACATGGAACCCAGGAAGTCTAAGCTCCTATATACCCTGTGGTGCCCGCCTAACGCATCTAATAAATCTCGGAGATGAGAAGTCATCATCAAACGCTCGTATTCAAAGAGATTCGCCGACTGTCTTACAAACTCTTCCCTATCAATGATTGGGATGTACCTGGCATGCGAGTAGTCGGTGATGTGTGCCGAAGCCAAGGACAGGAAGAAAGAAAAAGGGATTCCAAACCTGAGCAGAAGAATATTACTTATTTTTATGTTTCCAAGGATAAATCTCACCGCCAAAAAGGGATTACTTAAAGTGAAGAATTAATGGTAAGCTTACTTTATGTTGTCCTTGTGGACCACCCATCCTCTAATGAGGTCCGTGGTCCCCATGTCACGATTCGGGGTACTGTTCTTCTAAAACATTCAGCCGCTACCTGGACAGTGCATCTGCAACCAGATTCTTTTGCCTGGTTTATAGAAAATCATTAGATTAATCTATGCGCGCTTTCCACCTTTTAATCTTAGCGTTAGGATTGGACACGGCAAAGGTCAGAGGTTGGTGGTCGGTAAAGATATTTACTCCATATTGATAGTACCGCAGCTTGCTGAGGGCCCAAATAATGGCCAATAATTCGGGCTCGTTGGTCGCGTAATTAACCAGTCATTCAATGTCCTTGAGATCATTGTAATAGTACAACCGTCTTGGGCCAATACTGCGCCTATACCATAGACTGAAGCATCTGTCGTTAGATCAAATGGCTTTTTATAACCTGGGTATCTGAGTATTACGTTCTCAGAAGCCAGGATATTACACAACTTTTGAAAAGCCTTCTGTTGTGTTTGAGAGAATTGGACCGAAATTTTTCGTGACCTGTATTTACTGACGGTTCCATTTTCTCCCTTTAATATTTCTGAAATAGGTCTTGCTATCGCTGTGAAATCTTTGATGAAACATCTGTAGTAATTCGCGAGACCCAAAAACGACCTTACTTCGAATATTGTTTTGGGCTCTGGGAAATTTTTATGGCCTTTACTTTTTCTGGGTCAGTTGTTGCACCGCTACTGGTGACTATAAACCCTAAGAAGTTTACGCTTTTTTTAAAAACTGTGATTTTTCTTCTGATACCCTCATGTTTGCCTTGTACAGGCTTTTAAGGACACAGTCTACATGTTTGACATTGCACTCTTCATCTTGTGAAAAGATAATCACGTCATCGACGTAGACATAGCAAAACTTGCCTATTTTTCCCGCAGTATGTCGTCGATGGTAAAAAATTAAAAATGCTGGCCGCGTTTTTTAGACCAAATGGGAGTCTACGAAATTCGTACTTCGCCCCATTTACTGAAAACGAAGTTTTCTCGCGGTCGCGCTCTGCGAGTATAATCTGGTGGTAGCCAGACTTGAGGTCTAGCGTTGAAAAATACTTGGCTTTGCCTAAGTTCCCCAGTATAAAGGGAATATTCGACATGGGGTATTTGTCGAGTATCGTGCGCTCATTGAGCTTACGAAAGTCAATAACTAAACGCATGTTCCGATTACCCTCTTCGTCAGTGCCTTTCTTATCTACAAACCATATGGGGTTATTATAAGGGGAGACTGACTTTTGGATTATACCGTTTTTAAGCAGATCCTGAATTTCTTTGTTAACGAAATCAGCTGTTCCCATAGGATATGGATAGATTTTGGTATAAATGGGTTCCTCGCTTGTTGTCCTGATGGTTGCGACCATCGAGGTATTGTAAGGTAAGGCTTTATTAGGGTTTTCGAATGCCTTTTTACTGCCCTCAGTACTTCTAGGAATGCGTTCTTTACCGAAGGGGGTGCATCCGAACAATCGACGTTAGTAAAATTGACGTCAGCACATGTGTAAAAGAAAGAATGTAAAAGAAAATTCGTTCAATTTCTGTGCCCCATTTAAGTTGACCTGAAGCTAAGCAAAATGACGCTCCTACCTGGCTTAATAGGTCGAGACTTATTATTCCATCGAACGTCGATAGGTTTGAGAGGAGGAAGAAAGTTGCTTTAACATTGAACAAAGGTACCAAACATTTGTGGGTAAATGTAGTTTTCCCGTGAATAGAATGAATAAAAAACGGAGAGTCTACTGAGCGGACGCCTTTCAATACATTATATGGTCGGATGAAATTTTTTGATGCGCCCGTATCAATGTCGCGCACGCTACTCTTCGTCTGATGACGGGTAGCAGGGATCTACCCCTAAAAAATGTATGGCCTCTGGGTCATAATTTTTTGACGCATTATCGTCAATCTCAGCAGCTCCCATGTCCTGCGTGACACGGTTAACCCTTTGCTGTTTCCTATAATCGCCTGTTCGTTCAGATGTGGCTGTTCTTTTGTTTCGGTGATCTGCGACATGGTTTGGTTGATGGAACATTGAGATGGAAGGATCGACCTCCATAGGTTCTTGTGAGCTGTTGTGCCCCTGATGCCTATTACTACGCTTGCTGAACTGGCCTTGCGACTTACGTTGCTTGTAAAAATGAGGATTTTTTTGTGCCAATTGGTGGTTTGTCTGAACGCTGAGAAGTTTTGACCTTCGGACGACCATTTGACCTGTGTTCCCTATCTTCTTGGCTTTTCGCAAAGTTATTTGCGAACGTACACCTCTCATGGTTTGACTCTATTTCTTGAGCGAGCGACAAAGCCGAAGGGCTTTGCCGCAAAGTGAACGTCTGTAAGGATACGCTGAAGACCTGATATAAATACCCGTAAAGCATCTACACGGAATTTTTCGCACAAGCCCTTCGCCAATAACGGCTCATAAGACATATTGACTTTGTTAGCGTTAGTTTCTTTTCAACTTCATCATAGTATTGCAACAAATGTTGGCCACCTTGTCTGAGAGTGGCTAGCTCTTGCTCAATAACATGTATTGGCCGCTTGTCGTTGTGGGCGAAATCAAGACGACTTATTATTGCGTCAAAGTTTACTACTGTGTCAAATGAAGCTAGCACAGAATCGGCAGGACCTTTAAACTTGCTTCTTATAATGACAAGTGCCTGGTAGTGGCGTGAGCTGCCATTATATGTCTTGAAAATATGGTAAGCGGCTATGATTCTTGTATCCCGGAAAATTCGGACAGGCATTTGACAGCGTCTAACGGTTCATCGCACCGGCCGCTATTTCTTATTTCTGTAGCCGCGTATTTTTGTACCTCCGGGGAGACGTTCATTGATTCTATTGAGCAATGCTTGTTCTCTCTGTTGATTCAGATCAGCTTGCTCAGCTAATGTCTGTTGGTGCAGAACAGCTTGCTCAGCTAAGGTGTTGCTGATAGCCGCCTGTACTAAGGAATTAACCTGCTCGATATTCATGCTGCCAGGTACAAGGGAGTCTCTGGGTATGTTTTTTAAAATGGGAAATTGAAAGTGTTCGTCGCCGCCTGACTCTGAATCACTACACAGTGGCTTAGGAGTTCTTTACTGGGAGAACGGTGAACTCATGGGTTCTAATCACTAATAAGACAAAGAAAGCCCGTATGCGTAACTAATAACTAGGAAATCAATCTAATCAATCAAAACACACTTACACGCGATGAATAGACTCGTTATTAGCTTAATGATTTTGTTGCAAAAAGTTATACATACTTTTTTCCTGCTTCGTTTTTTATACCCTTAACCCATTGAAAATGGGTAAAAAGGGTATAATGGTTTTGTGCAAAAGTATGTAACAGGCAGAAGGAAGCATCTCCGACCCCATAAAGTATAAATATTCTTGATCAGCATCAACAGCCGAGTCGATATAGCCATGTCCGTCTGTCCGTCTGTCCATCCGTCCGTCTGTCCGGCCGTCCGTCTGTCCGTCCGTCCGTCCGTATGTATGAACGCGTCGATCTCAGAGACTATAAGAGCTAGAGACTCCAGATTTAGTACATAAGCTTGCCTAATCCCTAGGCAGTACAAGTTTGTTTTTAATTTTCGATAACTCTTCCCGTTTCCGATATACACATGTGATCGATAACAACAAAATCTTGAATTATAAAAACTTTTTGATGCAGTTTCAAAGATTAAATAATGACAATCTGTGAAATTTTATTGAAATCTGTTGAGAAACACTAGAGATATAGAGTATTGAAGTTAAGAATGTATGCACTATACGCGTATACACACACTCACACATACTTGCAAGCACTGACTGTGTGCGTAGATTATAGGGGTAAGGGTATAGTCTAGTCGGGATTTCTCGACTAGAGCCTTCTTACTAGTTTTGTAATATGTGTGTGTAAGGAAGTGTCGGTGCGTATTAATTTATTACACTCGGATGTGGAATAGTATTGGTATATCACTAGAGTAATATGTTACTGCATTAACAAATGCATTTTGTTAACTAAAATGAACTTTTATATTATTTATCCGACGGAACGTCTGGCTTTATTCGTGAATTCTTTTAGACTAAATACAAAAGTACAATTATGATCCTTACGAAACCTAAGACAGAAGAAAACGCTAAGCCTCTCATGAAGTGCTGAGCCTTGCCTATCCTTATCATAGCGGCCACACAAATATGTAGTGATTGCCGACTATTCGACACCTTCAATTGGTCGTGGTGACTTGTTTATCACTTTAACCGAACGTTAATGTTTTTTGACTTAAGATCTAGTGCTCGTGGTGTCGTGTTCATCACTTCAACCGAACCTCGAAGTTTAATAGCTTAAGAAATAAGAGCTGCTAAGCTACGCATATCTACTCGTAGCGGCTACACAATCTGCCAGCTAAATAACCTCCAGCCAAACATACAATGCTCTGACGTGGTGTCATATTTAATTTAATTTATGAAATTGACATTAGTTAACTACCCCCCCTTCAAGTATAAGGCCGCCCCTGACTGGTTCAAATCGGGCAATAGACTTTTTAGTCCTTCTGAATTTTTTCTCATCTTGTTCAACCACCAGAAAACGATGCTGATGCCAGCGAGCCCCATAAGTACTAACCCTATGATGAGGGTTACACTAAGCGTGCAGTTAGTGCCGAGTTCCTCCTTGAATGCCTGAATAGTCTCCAAGTTGCGTCCGTTCAATCGATGAAGGTACGGAAGACTTAGGATGTCCTGGCTGGCAGGGATGTTTAACAGAGGGGATTTTGCCACTCCCGGTATTCTGTTCTGGGCGTTGTCGCGGTTGATAAACAGCGAACCATTGATTGCAGCTCGTTCGTCGAAAGTGATGAGATATGTGCAGAGATATGGACTTCGGAACCATTGTCCAAGTATACTTTTGCCGGGTGATCATTGATGATGATAGTCCCATCATCCACGTACGTGATAGGCTGCAGATTGCTCGGCTGTGACTCACAGTGCGCCACTACAAAGTTGCCGTTAGTGAGGCGGTACAATCTTCGACGGTGTAGGTTTCCTTCCCGCACTGCACTATTAAATTGTCTTATTACGCATATATACGATTTTCTTGTATGACAGGGAAAATAGTAATTTTCTTACATGCTAACTTAATTTTAGGAAATTTAATGATAAAATGCAGAATGTTAGCGGAATTGAGTACCTTCACGGACGAAACTGACATAAGATCCCCTATGGAGGTATTGATTTGCTCTTCAAGCCAAACTGATTTCAAGTCTGAATGATCTAAAATGTTTGTTGTTAACAATTCCAATTTTTGCAAGCGATACGGCGAGCATTAAATTCTGCAACTGCATTATATTTCCTGCTAGCAGTGTCTCATACAAATGACCGGAGTCGATTGGTGAGCTCTTGGGTGCTTTAAGAATCCGATTAACAGAGTTGGTTATTTGATTGATTTGATCCTGAAACTTAGTGTTAATTTCTATCTGCCTATTGTTTGAGCTAACTAGTTGCATTTCCTACAACTTTCAACATGGATCCGGGGAAGTCTAAGCTCCTAGATACCCTGTGGTGCCCGCCTAACGCATCTAATAAATCTCGGAGATGAGAAGTCATCATCATACGCTTGTATTCAGAGAGATTCGCTGAATGTCTTACATAGGCAAAGTCTTCCCTATCAATGATTGGTATGTACCTGGCATGCGAGTAGTCGGTGATGTGTGCCGAAGCCAAGGACAGGAAGAAAGAAAAGGGATTCCAAACCTGAGCTGAAGAATATTACTTATTTTTATGTTTCCAAGGATAAATCTCACCGCCAAAAAGGGATTACTTAAAGTGAAGAATTAATGGTAAGCTTACTTTATGTTGTCCTTGTGAACCACCCATCCTTTAATGAGGACCGTGGTCCCTAGGTCCGCTTCTACAGCCCTCTCTTCACACAAAGGTGTGAAATTGTTCCCAAGTCTCCTGTTGGATTTTACTAAGACGTTTTCACTCACTTCAAAGACCCTGTTCTGTCGAGAAGAATTTTCTCTGGCTCTGAGCGCGATTTGGGCGTTTTTTATTCAATCCTCTATCTTTCCTTGCGGCTTATCTGGGTGCGCTTGAACAACGTCAACTGGTCTTGTGTTAATGACCGAGTGGAATGACTTGTTGTACTCCGCTTTAGCTAACAAAATGACCTCTACAGTGTCACTTATGCCTCTATCTATTTTTAAGCACCTGCCTATTTTCAGCAGTGTGCTATGAAAGCGCTCTACCTGCCCATTGGAGCTACTATGTAGGGGTGGTGCGCTTGAAATGCTGACTCCGAAATGGTTGGTCAGCATGGAGGAAATCGTGTGTGAGTTCAATGATGGTTCATTGTCACAATAGATTACCTTGGCTTTTAGGAAAAAATTCAAGAGCTGAAGCAAGGTTGGCTTCAGATCCTCCATGGTTCTTGATTGAATAGGCTGTACGACAGCAAACTTGGAAAATTTGTCAATGCACGTGAAAAAAATTTTCCTATCAGTAGAGAATATATCTTTCTTCTACTCTCAATATGTCCACCACCCGATTCTTGCAATGCCAGAATTTTGTGGATGGGAACATTTTAACAACATCGTCCTGTATCATTGCAAGTGTGTGCAGGTCGCAATGGAAAGCGTTTACGGTCTTTGGTATGATTACCTCTTTAAGTTCGTCCAGTAACGATTCTTTGCAGGTGAAATTGATCGAGTAGCGCCTTTTGTTCCCAAACAAAATGTAACTGCGTTTCTTTGGGGAGCGCGTCTCATCCAGGATTATCTAATTTTGATAACAATTCAACGGTTTATCCGTTGTTTCGATGGTGTTAGTGAGAGAAAGCTCACTGTGGATCGTTGCCGCTCATGATTCTTATAATCTGGGTATCTGAGTATTATGTTCTCAGAAGCCAGGATATTACACAATTTTTTTGAAAAGCCTTCTGTTGTGCTTGAGAGAATTGGACCGGAATTTTTCTTGACCTATATCTACTGACGGTTCCATTGTCTCCCTTTAATATTTGTGAAATAGATCTAGCTATCGCTGTGAAATCTTTGATGAAACATCTGTAGTAATTCGCGAGACTCAAAACGACCTTACTTCGAATATTGTTTTGGGCTCTGGGAAACTTTTATGGCCTTCACTTTTTCTGGGTCAGTTGTTGCACCGCTACTGGTGACCATAAACCCTAAAAAATTCACGCTTTTTTTTAAAAACTGTGATTTTTCTTCTGATACCCTCATGTTTGCAATGTACATGCTTTTAAGGACCCAGCCTACATGTTTGACATTGGACTCTTTATCTTGTGAAAAGATAATCACGTCATCGACGTAGACATAGCAAAACTTGCCTATTTTTCCCGCAGTATGTCGTCGATGGTAAAAAATTAAAAATGCTGGCCGCGTTTTTTAGACCAAATGGGAGTCTACGAAATTCGTACTTCGCCCCATTTACTGAAAACGAAGTTTTCTCGCGGTCGCGCTCTGCGAGTATAATCTGGTGGTAGCCAGACTTGAGGTCTAGCGTTGAAAAATACTTGGCTTTGCCTAAGTTCCCCAGTATAAAGGGAATATTCGACATGGGGTATTTGTCGAGATCGTGCGCTCATTGAGCTTACGAAAGTCAATAACTAAACGCATGTTCCGATTACCCTCTTCGTCAGTGCCTTTCTTATCTACAAACCATATGGCGTTATTATAAGGGGAGACTGACTTTTGGATTATACCGTTTTTAAGCAGATCCTGAATTTCTTTGTTAACGAAATCAGCTGTTCCCATAGGATATAGATAGAGTTTGGTATAAATGGGTTCCTCGCCTGTTGTCCTGATGGTTGCGACCATCGAGGTATTGTAAGGTAAGGCTTTATTGGGGTTTTCGAATGCCTTTTTACTGCCCCTCAGTACTTCTAGGAATGCGTTCCTTACCGAAGGGGGTGCATCCGAACAATATATCATCGCACCGGCCGTTAATTCTTATTTCTGTAGCCGCGTATTTTTATACCTCCGGGGCGACGTTCATTGATTGTATTGATCAATGCTTGTTCTCTCTGTTGGTTCAGATCAGCTTGCTCAGCTAATGTCTGTTTGTGCAGAACAGCTTGCTCAGCTAAGGTGTTGCTGATAGCCGCCTGTACTAAGGAATTAACCTGCTCGATATTCATGCTGCCAGATACAAGAGAGTCTCTGGGTATGTTTTTATACCCTTAACCCATTGAAAATGGTGCAAAAGTATGTAACAGGCAGAAGGAAGCATCTCCGACTCCATAAAGTTATTATATATATTCCATATATTCTTGATCAGCATCAACAGCCGAGTCGATAAAGCCATGTCCGTCTGTCCGTCCGTATGTATGAACGCGTCAATCTCAGAAACTATAAAAGCTAGAGACTCCAGATTTGGTACATAAGCTCGCCTAATCCCCGCACAGTACAAGTAGTTTGAAAGATTAGACTAAATAATGACAATCTGTGAAAATTTTATTGAAATCGGTTGAGAAAAACTGGAGATATGGAAATATTTAAATTAAGAAGGTATGCACTATACGCGTATACACATACACTCACACATATTTGCAAGCAGAGACTGTACGCGTTAAGTATAGGGTTCAGGGTATGGTCTAGTCAAGATTTCTCGACTAGAGCCTTCTTACTTGTTCTATTTAAGCTGATATCCTCCTCCAGCGCTGTTATTCCCGGGTAGAACACTATTCTGCTTGGTTATGAGTCGCTGCCTGAAGAGCTCCTGCTGCTTCGGAAAATTAGCACTTTATTTTTATGGTCGTTTTTTTTTATACTGCTTCCCGAAGAAGCCGCGTGGGTATTATTATTTGATTTAAACACGTGTTGTGTGCCAACTAATATTTTAGTATAGTAGTTGGTCTTCTTTATGCTTGTGTTTGAAGCCGCGTGGGTATTATTATTTGAACTATCCACGAATTGGTTGCCAATCAATATGCGTTGGTGCATTAACTGGTCTTGCGAATACTTCTGTTTGAAGCAGCGTGGGTACTATTATTATATTTTTCCACGAGTTGGGCGCCAATTATTAATTTATTACACTCGGGTGTGTAATAGTATTGGTATATCACTAGAGTAATATGTTACTGCAGTAACAAATGCATTTTGTGAGTTAACTAAAATGAACTTTTATATTATTTATCTGACGGAACGTCTGGCTTTATTCATGAATTCTTTTAGACTAAATACAAGAGTACAATTATGATCCTTACGAAACCTAAGACAGAAGAAAACGCTAAGCCTCTCATGAAGTGCTGAGCCTTGCCTTTCCTTATCATAGCGGCCACACAAATATGTAGTGATTCAAGTGGTCATGGTGACATGGTTATCACTTCAACCGAACGTTAATGTGACGTGGTGTCATATTTTATTTAATTTATGAAATTGTTTTGTATACACACACTCATAATAATTGGGTGATGGCACGTCGATGTCTGTGTGCAAAAGTATGTATACCTAGTCAGTTTTGTATACACACAATATGCAATGATTGTGTGCTCAAGGTCGATGCCTGTGTGCAAATGCATGTATACCAAGTCATTTTCGTATAAACACAATATTCATGTATGAATGATTACTTTATTTCTGCGATACTTGCGTTACTTGGTTTCCACATCCTGTACAATATAATGGATCTTTGCGATTCTACCCTATAAATGTTAGTGCGTGTGAAATAGATTAGGTGCCCAATTTACAATATTTTAGTTTCAGTTATTGAACATTTTTCTATACTTTAAATATTTTCTTGGCCTTCTTGCATTCATGCCGTAATATTAACTTCATTGTGTGTGTTTTTGTTTCTTATTAATACAATTTACCTTATTTATAATTATAATTTGTATTCACTAAACTTAACAATCTTATTTAGAGGACATTTAATTTTAATATTATTTTTGTAGGTATTATTATTTTTTTGTTCTTTTCTATATGTTTTATTAATGGTTTTGTACCAAAGCTAGAGAATCCAGATTTGGTACATAGGCTCGCCCAATCCCTAGGCAGTACAAGTTTGTTTTAAATTTTCGATAACTCTTCCCGTTTCCGATATACACATGTGATCGATAACAACAAAATCTTGAATTTGGAAAACTTTTTGATGCAGTTTCAAATATTAGACTAAATAATGACAATAATGACAATCTTGAGAAACACCGGAGATATGGAGCATTGAAATTCAGAAAGTATGCACTATACGCGAACACACACATACTTGCAAGCACTGACTGTATTCGTAAAGTATAGGGTTAAGGGTATAGTAAAGTCGGGATTTCTCGACTAGAACCTTCTTACTTGTTTTTATAATTATTTACTAATTTTTTGGAATTTGCTTTGGACACTTGCATTAGTATTCGGCTAGGGCGTACTCACGTTTATTCCATCGATGTCAGCAGGCCTTAAGACGACGAGGTGTGTATCTGTGTGTGTGTATAAAAACACCAAACCGCGCATAGCTTTGAAATAAATTACATACAAAAATTTTAAGCATAAATTATCACTATTTAATATCTTCAAAATTTCAAACTAATTCTTCGTATAAGTAAGTCAACGATAAAAGCCGAGTAAGTTTTGTAAAATCTGTTTTCCGAAATTGACGAACTCGGCATAAATGTTTTCTACTGGGGCACCCGGTAGGGTAAACTGATCGACACCTCCAACGTTAGGTGGTATACATCTTCTGGATACGGTAAGGGTTGTGATCGGGTAAAGGATAAGGAGGATGGATCCAAAACAAAAACCAGATCAAGCAGTTTATTAAGAGAATTTGCGATATCATTGATTTGAATCAATGACTTCCAAAGTAAGTTAATCAAAAATTCATTCTGAGCCGCACACAGAGTTATCGGAGAAAGGCGGTATATAGAAGCAAGTAATTATAATACCAATACCATTAATATTCAACTTTACAGCAACAAATTCTATATCTATAGATTATTACTATTACTGTCTCCGAAGAATAATATACATCAACAGCAATAAGTTCACTACCGCCGCGAAGAGTACGGGCTTTTCTATATATACAGTATCTGTTGGATAGAATTTCAGAACTACGGATGTCTTGCCTTAACCGAGTTTCAGTAAAGGCAATGGCATTGAAAGGAAAAGAACGGCACAGCATAAAATTGACTGACTATGCCTAAAGTAAATAGGTTATCAGCAGCCATGAGATCTCAGAGAAATGGGTCTAGAAAACAGTTTAATGGGTAAATAGCTTAATAGGTCCAACTAGTTACACGACAATGACAATTAAGTGATACTTTGCATCGAACGAGGCGCGAACAAAGTCGGAACACTTAAAAGTACTCTGTTATGCCCTTTGGCCAGTAAGTTCTCGGTAGATTATATTCCAATAACAAAACAACATCACCTTATTTAATAGCATGCTCATCCTTTGACCACTTTCGATTACACACTAGGTATTTTCTGTACTGAACTTTCCACTTGCTCCAAAAAATGTCTGCTAATCTCTGAGCAGCCCTCAACATATTTAAATGTGTGTGTGAGTGGCTCGGAATCTAATACAAAACCGGTCGACTATTCATCATGAACTCGATCGCACAAAACAATGTCCCGTCGATATCGCTCCTTTAACATGTGGGACAAAAAATTCCTCCCATATGCGGACTGAAAATCCATTTGTAGTTCTTTGTCGGAAGACAAATCAGAAAACTGTCGCAAGACATGAATAAAGGCGTAAGCCGATCTTCGGATATTTCAAGGTTTACGGCTCGACTTGACATTCAAGTGAAAATAACCCCGTGTTTCGTGACATGACTACGATTGACCAAGACCTCTTTTGGGCCAAAATAATCAACTCCCACTCTCAAGAAAGGTCTGTCAGTTGGTTCCAATCTACACGTAGGCGATTGACCAATGATTGGTACTTTTGGTTTTGCTTTCTTATTCCCACAGAATTCACAATTTCGTACGCATTTCTTTACGGTGTTACGACAATAGCTATCTGTTTCACAGCCAATGTGATATTTATTTACATGAAAATCCTGAACGATCGAGCCTGTAATTAAATGTTCCTTAGGTAAAACAACTAGATTCTTTGAATCGAAATCAAATTGGTTGTCGTTTACAATCCATCTTCTGCTATAAATACTGGAAGAGAACTTAACTTACTTTTATTGTCAATGGGAAATTGTTTCGTTAAACAATTCATTTCCCGAGGGTAGCAATCCAGTTGAATCCCCTTGAAAATTAGTAACAAAGTATTCAGGAAACAATTATTTCTTAATATCATTTGATTACTTATGTCTTTTTAAATACCTCAGAATCCAAGCAGTGGTTCTGAGAAATCACATCCATTTGGAAAATCTTTTGGGGTCAGGTAATACTATAAAATTCTGGATGTCTATGGAAACATTTACATATTCAACTGTCACACATTCATTTACGGTTTGCTCAAATAGTTTGCCTTTTGGCCATTCAGAACTATCTTTATTCAAAAATAGCGGGCCTGTTAACCAAATACTTTTCGATGAGAAGTGAATATCTTTAATTTTAGTTGCTTCGTCTGCAGGATTTAAATCCGTTGGCACATATCGCCAATCAGAAACATTTGCCAATATCAATGAACTGTTCACTTCATTGCAATGTCAAATCTCAGATAAGCACAGGAAGCATATGCTAACCAGGACACATCACAAAACACATGTATGTACGATTGGCAGCTCTAGCAGCTGATGCCGATAACTATCTATAAGATCTAATATTAAGTTACAATAATCGATAGTATATCGTAGTATAAGCTCATCTCTAAAATATACAGAAGGAAGAGGTAACTGTACCGGCGAAGTGTTAAGACGTACAATTTAAGAACTTTGCAATTATGTCCGATGAATAAATGTTTTCACTTATTATTTTATAATTTAATCAACGAAGTCAAGAAGTTGTTTTATTTTTTTGTGGCTTTAAAAGTTCAGTCCTACAATTTGTTATGGTCGGCGATGGGCTATCGATGGTTTTGGTGGTCGAACGAGGGTTGGAGGGTCGAATAGGCCAAGAGATTCGATAGGTGTCGGCGCTTTTAAGAGGAAGAAAAAAAGGAAAAAAAAGGTGCTAGTCATGCACGGAGTG
>JAWNNV010000228.1:0-34084 GCA_035044485.1 Scaptomyza reducta | reverse complement strand
ACCGAAAACTCCCTCAAAGCCAAGCTGAGTCCTCATGAAGCCTGCCATGTCTTTCCTTCTCTCCAAACAGGACCAACATGGCCACTCTAGATTAGTAGTGCCCATCAAATCAATAACACGGCCGTTCAGACCAGCACATTTTTCATGTGCGACATTTGGGCACATCCAGCAGCCAATAAGAGCCATCTTTGTATTGGCGCGAACCTGGCAGCCCTTGTAACAACAGACTGACATTATATTTGCAAAACAAATTTATTAATTAAATAAAAGATGAAAAAATAGTTATCAAATAAGTAAATACTGCTCAAAAGGTTTAGGGCCACCCTAGGGTTAAAAATATGATTACGTTTGAAAATACTCACAAAAGCAAAACACAAACAAAACGTACCGGCGCGAGCGTAGCAACCGAGAGCAACAACAACGAAATAAACTAAACCGGGACCGACACCAACACAAAAGAGCACGTGAGAGCCAAAGGTCGTGACAGAACGGTTTAATGCACAGAGAGCGCGCACAGAAAAAAACTAGAAGAGCGCAAGTGCAAAAATACAAAAACAAAATATCAGCAGGCAACAAGCGAACTGAGCACAATAAGCAGTAAGCTTGGACTGCAAAATCGTTGTTGTTTTTGGGCACTTGGCAAATAAATGCAAATAAAGTATTTAAATTATTGTTCAATTTGGGATTTCAATACCGATGAAACCCAAAGTCACAAAACTTTTTATTTGCACAGAGTCGCGAAATTTTTAAGGAAAATAAAACGCACAAAAATAAAACAAAAGCGGGGAGCACAAAAAAAACACGTCCGTTGCTAAGCGAAGAGAGCACGAATATTGACCTATTATCTATAAATATTGTGAATTTTCGTTAATAAAATCAGTGTTTTAGTACAAAAGATATAGACTATTCACTCAGGACTCACTCTCCGTAAGTCCAACTAGTTACAAGTACTAGTTGCGACGCTTTACTAGTAGTCAGTTTATATGCTGACTGCTTCCCTTCATAAAATACACAAACAACAACTATCAGGTGGCAACAATAGCTTTGAGTTTTCTATTAGATTAAGCTTTTGGCAGATAATCGAACTGAATCTAATTATAAGAATCCAAAACGCCTAAAAACATAACATCATGTTTATCATAATCTGATGCTTCGGCCTGTGGCAATTCAAATCAGGAATCCTATAAGCACCATACATTAGGAAAAAGTAGACAAAATATATATGCTCTTTACAAACAAGGTGTGTATTCTACTATCTTTCTAAAACGTATGCCTTCAACTTTATCTCACAGTAGCCTTAAGCTTGACCTCCACAAATTATGTAACCAAAACAATTCCTGGTCTTTACCGAAAAAGGAGGCCACAGACAGTTGGTTCCAAAAACGTATGTACGGCTTCACCTAAAGACCGAGGCTCCACACAGTTGGTTCAAAAAGATAGACAGATGCCCCACACAGTTGGTTTAAAAAGAGATACAGATGCCCTACGCTGTCGGGCGCCAAATATTTATGTAACCTGAGCTAAAATTATCTGTAGACTTTACCCCACGTAGGGCGCAAATAATGTATGTAGCCTATGCTAAAATTTTCTTTAGACTTTACGCCACGTCTGGACGACAAAAATTTACATAATCTAGCCAACGTCTGCATGTACTGACCAGAGGTTAACGGATTGGTCAATCGCATTCGTCCAGTTAGTCGAGGAGGTATAGCGGAGTGGGACCCTATATTACCGTACCTCTTTCGGGGTGGGGTGGGTTTTGCTAATTCCTTGACTCTTGCTTACAAAATTTTATTAAGTATCCCTACGGAAACTAAAGAAAAAAAATTCACAAAATATCGTCAACAAAATAAAGAAAACAAAACAAAACGAGGCAGCTAGACGAGCTGTAACTCACAGACCGATATGCTTAAAAAAATGGGTGACTTCTCTTATTAACTGGCTTTTTTCCATAGCCTACCCAACCATGGAATTTACTAGCAGGATGTTTTTAAAGTCCCGAAAAAAATTAAGTTACTACTGTTACGTTACCTTGTCAATAGGACTAAATCAATTTAGTCATGCATACTCGAATTTATAACAAAATAGAAGAATAACAAATTCCGTTTCATTATACTCATGATAGGTGCTTAATTTATTTAACAAAGATTTCTCGGTAAGAATATATCATCATAAAAAAACAAACTTTTCCATATTGCTTAAAAAAAAAAAATATGGTAACATTTAAAAATAAGGTAACTTCAAATTTTAATACTTTAACTAATTTTAACAATGTATGCCTATAATACTTCTAACGAATACATATCGTTTAACTAGCAATAATTTGAATAACTATTTGGGTTATGATTACACTTTACTTTATGTGTGCGCTGCAAAAACAGTTAAGGAAACGACCCTGTTTAAATTAAATAAGAGAAGGGTCAGCAAACTGTTTTATTTATTTATTTTTTTCTTTTACTATTTACTTGTTCTGCAATTAGTTTTATTAACAAAAGTAATTTACTTCAAGGTGACCAACAAATATACAGCTGTGATTAGAACATGTCAAAAATAACAATAAAAGAGAATTGCTTCTTCATAGCTTTTATGTACTTACATATGTACTGCTCCGACGATGAAAGGCCTTCCAGCGAGAGAGTCCATCGTTGCTTTTGATGTTAGTTTTGTGTTTGTTTTTGTTACTTTAAATTATTTTGTCACTTTACACATTTTCTAATCAGCTGTCGTCTATATGCTTCTAATCGAATACAGAGAACGCAGATATACATATATATACATGTGCTCTACATACAGATTAAGAAAGAGCTAATTGGGTTATCGAAGAGGGGATCGTTTTCTCTTTGTTAATGTAATTTTGCACTGCACTTATTAACTGTATTAGCACATTAACATCTATAAACTAATACATTTTTTAGAAAAAAAAACTTATAACTTAAAGGCTTTATATATATAATTTTTTTAAACTGCTGATCTTCCTGGGTGTTGCCTTCTCTATGGACACGAAAAAAAAGAAGCTGCTCCGAGGCTTTTATGGACTGAGCAGGCCATAAGGGCGAAGAGCACGAAAATTGCGCTTGCTCTTGGCAGAACTGCGATTGAGTGCGGGGATGCACTGAACGAAATTCGGGACGGGATTTGGTCCAATAATATAATAGACCGATACTGCTAAACCTGCGTAGACAAACGCCTGGTGATGTAGTTGTGTTATTAAGGTTAAGGTCACTTATAGGTCATGGCCATTAGCTCATGTCTGCACGTGTTCTGGTCGATAACTTCGTATAGTTTTTGTTCTTAATTGTGGTTTAATTTGGCATTGTAGTGTATTTTATTATTAGCGATCGATCGTTTTATTTCCGCTTTTTTTTTTGCTTTTAATTTTTTTCTTCTCGGTGCACCAACTTGTGCGTCGCGATCACGTTGTTAAAATTTTTTCAGCTCGCGACTCGGCGGTCCGGCGTGACAATTAGCAGACTGATCAAAAAGAAGAGAGCGATCTCATACGCATGCACTTTTCATAGTCGTTCTTTCCAGAGCTTTCCATTGGAGAGTATGAAGTTAGCTGTGATTAAACTCCTAAGCTCTGGAAGCAATCTCACTACTGAGAGAAAAAGAGCATTGGAACATCAAAGCTGTTATCTATGCATTTTATCGCAGGCGAAAAATTTATCAAGAACAAATTGCGATAAAACTTTTAATGATGAAAATAACAAACGTTACACAGTTCCGATTAGAAATACTAGAAATTTTGTACCTATATCTCTTCAAACTTGTTATTCTAATTAACACCTTTCGGATTTTATGTGCTTTATATAACGATCTTTTCTACTTAATACATTCTGCCACTCCTACTTGCTCACTAAAAAAATAAGTGTTGTGTCATCTGTCTACATGTTCGCGATCTTCGTAACCGCACGCACGTTGCTCCCGCGCGTAAACAAGGCGGTGCTTGGTATCGTTGGGCCACTTGAATGTACTGTCTTTAGTACATCTACGTCCAAAACTAAAA
Source organism: Scaptomyza reducta (assembly GCA_035044485.1). Taxonomy (NCBI): domain Eukaryota; kingdom Metazoa; phylum Arthropoda; class Insecta; order Diptera; family Drosophilidae; genus Scaptomyza; species Scaptomyza reducta. The sequence goes on along the minus strand of JAWNNV010000228.1, from coordinate 30,078 downwards.
AAAAAACATAACATTTAGAATTTCTACAAACTAAAGAACTTATAAGAGAGCACATAAGAACAAACAATACCTTATTAATCATAAGTTTAACAACAGTAACCATATTGTCAATAGTAATAATAAGCTTCTTTGTTCAAATACATAAATTTACCAAAACAAATCATAATAAAATAAGAATAGTTCAGCAAGGACACCACCCGTCGAAAATGAAGACAAAGCAAATGTGAAAAGCGCCAACGACTTAAGAATAAGCCAATTCTAAAGGATGCGGAAAAGCCATTTTCTTAAGGATGGGGACGTGTCATATTCAGTATCATGTACGCACGTCACACTCACGCCTATCTTAAGTCCATACATACAGCATGCCAATACCCCATACGCACTCTCTATAAATAAAGACATCTCACACATAAGAATAAATCACATAAAATAACAAATAAGATTATTATAAGAGGTTTCTTTATCACATAAGCCACTAGCATAATTAGTGTTGCAAATGTAACTATAATACAGTGTAAGAAAATGGCAACTTCGTCAATGTAATAAACCGATCAGGCATCGTTTTAGACCGCCAAATTAGTTGAAAATCCAACATAAACTTATTTGTTAACGCTGAAGAACTGATCAGTTAGGAAATTGCAACAGGTTATGGGCCCAGTGATAAGCAAATAAGAACACGTGGATAATAAATTGCGAAGCTATGAAAAATGGAAGTCGCATTTATTAAGATTGAGTGCGGAGAACTAGTGGAAACTGCAGATGCGTGCCATATTAGGGAAAAACTAACTATGGCAGTATGTCGATGGAACGAAGATTTGCACAGAAAATGCTGCAGATCGAGCTGTATGGAAAACATATGATGATGTTGTCGATAATCCCATCGGAGTTGGCTATAATCGAAGATTGTAATTCGGCTAAGGTATGCTGGTTGAAATTGCAGGAGACATTTCAATCAAAAGGGCCAGTGCGAAAAGCAAGCCTGCTAAAACGAGTGACATTGCCACGAACGAATTAAGGCGCTTGTGCGCGCCAACATGTGAATGATTCTTTCGACGCAGTGAAAATATTAAAAGAAATTGGTGTCACGATTGGAAATTATTTGTTAGTAATTTTATTGCTATACAGCGAAATAGCAAATCAGAAAGTAGCGAAAAGTGCAGCGCGAGGACAGAAAATGTTTCAGCTGTGCTAAGATTGCACATTTGGCGCCAAATTGTCAAATCAACACAAAGAAGAAGAGTGAACAGAAAATGAACTGCAAAAATGTACAGAACAGAGCAGGTACAGCAGAAAACAATGAGCTTTCGATAAACGCGTTAGAGATGGCCTTTTCTGCCGATGAAAAAAATTGTTTGTGGTGCCTCGATAGTGGTTGCAAAGCACACATGAGTTCAAATAAGAACATGTTCACCGATATTGCGAAAGTCGAAAAGACTTTGCATTTGGCAAACGATACGACCACACGGATTAGTGGCATTGGTAATGTTAAAGTCGTATTTAAGAAGCAGCAGCAACGGGCTGACTTAACGCTGAAAAATGTGTTCTATGTATCGGATTTGCGCCAAACTTTCCAAAATCACAGACAATGGTTTTGAAGTTCATTTTCGGAAAAATTAAGCACTTGTTATGAAAAATAACGAAATTTGGCTACGTGCGCAAAGATACGGTAACTTGTACTACTTTAATGGCGAAAAGAATCAAGTGAATAGTATAATATAATATAAAAACGACCTTGATCTTTGGCATTATAGATTGGGACATCTGAATGAAAGCGATTTGAAATTTATGGCTAAAAGTGGTAAAGCCCACGGCATGAAAATATGCGAGAATGGAAAATTGTCGAAATGTGATATTTGCATAAGCGAAAAGCAAACTGCAAGCATTTATAAAAGTGGAGAAGAACTATTGCAAATAGTGCATAGCGATGTATGTGGCCCAATGAGAACACAATCCCTGAGAGGATGTAAATACTTCGCAACTTTTATAGATGACTATTCGCGCTATTGTGAAGTTCACTTTCTTAAACATAAGTCAGATTTTTTGGAAGCATTTAAAGTATATAAAGCTGCAGCTGAGAACTTCACGGGTAAGAAGATTAAAGTACTTCAGTCAGATAACGGGACTGAGTACTGGAACAAAGATTTCGACAAGTACATGGAGGTCAACGGAATCCAGAGACGCCTCACAACACCGTACACGCCACAGCAGAATGTGCCAAGTTAAGAAAGAATCGTACCCTGGTCGACATGGCACGCTGTATGATGAAGCAATCTGGTGCGCCTCCATCCTTCTGGGCAGAAGCAGTAAATACAGCAAGTTACATCAAAAACAGATGTGTAACGCGGGGTCTATCTGGTGATATCCCGCATACTTACTGGACGAAGAAAATTCCTACGTATATTCGGTACGTTAACTCGTCAGTTTAACTCATGTTACAATGTCGAACACTGGAAGACGGCAAAGCGTATTCTTCGGTATTTAAGCGGTACCAAACAACTCGGCCTATTATTCAAACGAACAAGTGAAGATCTGTACGGAGTTGTCGATGCTGACTGGGGCGCAAATTTGACTGACAGGCGATCATATTCTGGACAGGCTTATGTTAGCAGGTGCCGCTATAAGTTGGGAGGCACGGAAACAACGCACCGTTGCTTTGTCAAGAACAGAGTCTGAATACTTGGCAATGAGCGAACCAACCAAAGCAACCACTCAATCGAATTGGCAGAAGATATACTTTGAGAGGGCGTGTTGAAAATGTAACTATAATACAATGTATCAATCTTGCAACTCTGTGAATCGCGTCGTTGTTCCATTAAAAATCCAACATAAACTGCAGAGTATCGTATTCTTATTTAATAATGCTAAAGAACTGATCAGTAAGAAATTTACAAAGGCAACTTTTTACCAATTTAAAAAACAACACTAATAGTCTCATAAGGCTCTGTGAATGAAAATCTTTTGACCAAATGAAATTTGTTCGATCAAGTAATCGATGCGACAGCATTTGCCTTGCTGCAGTCAGGTTATGACATTCAATCCGGCGGTGACGTCTTCTTCTTTTTTTCAAGTAAGTGCTCAGTGGAAGTTCTCTTATTATTATTGTCATTTTTCTTTTTATTTTTAATGTAACCTCATTTGTCGTTTTTATTTACATTTTCATATATGTTTTCATATATGTTACCGTTATTACCACTGCCATCCTCGTCAGTGATGTCAATGTCGTCGTTTTCGTCAATAAAGCACTCAAGGCACTCAACATCTCCGTCAAGCAACGTCTCCTGTGCCGCAGCTGAAGTGAAAATGAGGCCGCAATCCATCCTCCGCACAGAGTTGCGGCCCTGGGTCATCTTCGTCATGAGTTTTTGGCGTCTCCGATTCATCGTCAATTTTAATAATATCCCACTCATAGTCCGGGACTATGATGGGCTGAATTGCTAATGGCTAGCCATATATTAATGACATCATTATTTCTCTACGTATTTGTACGCTAATATAACGCCTCAGCGTGTTTATTGCCAATGAGCCGCTGAGGTTGCAGCGGACGGATATGTTGCTGAAGCTGTTGAGCATAACGGGGCCTTTTCAGTCGCAACGGCTGTCTTGCCACCAGATTTATATGGCAAAACAGAGCATCAGCGAATCGGCTACTTGCCGTCTGGAACAGCTCATCAAAAGTTGAAGTGCTGTGCGTGTCCCTCAGCGCATCATTACGTGTGTACATCAACACATTCAGTACCGTGCGTAAATTTTGTTTTGAACCGTCTGAATTTGTCGCATCTACGTATCACACGCCAAAGCCCCTAATACTGCCAGGCCATACTGCCATATGGGCTTTATCATTCGTTTTATTGAGATGACTTTACAGTCGCTAGCCGGATATTCGGACCGAGCCAAGCCAATTTAATTTGTCGGCTCTTCTTCACACACAGGAGTTAGGTTAGTTTTCTGTCCAACACTACGCCAAGATATGAGTGCGAATTCTTTAATGTATTTATATTTATATATCACCTTCTGGCTCAGCTTGAAAAGTGATGCTTCGTTGTTCCGTACTGCTGTGTGGGAATTTGGAAGAATTCATAATCACTGTGTCGTCAGCATAAGTCAAAAGAAGCATGGTAGCATTGTAAGAGACGGACTGAGGCAGTGGCATGTCAGAGGCATTGATAGTGTAAAGGATTGGACCCAGTACACCAGCTGATATTTTGACTGTCCTGGAGTGGGAGCCATCACTGCTATTTACATACAAAATTCGTTCTTGCAGATAGCTCTCCAATCTTGGACAAGTTTCATGTAAGCAGTTTAATTAACTTGCGTAGCAGTCCGTCATGCCATACACGATCAAGAGCCTCTGAAATATCAAGAAACACACTATGAATTGCGTGACTCGAGCAAGCTGTTGCTCGGTCCCAAGCTCGCGCCGAAACCCGAACTGATAGCTGGGCATTGCTTCAAACAATCTTTGACAATACCGAGTAATGGGTCTGAAAGGTATTGCTAAGTGCATTTCTTTTTCCTCTTTCATCCCGCTTTTCGATCAGCACTTGGTGTGTTGAAGAATTTTGGAGAGAATCTCTCCTCCAACTGAGCGGCAAATGCCGGTAACTTTGTGCACGATAATCGCACCTTCAGCGGCCAGTCTGGTTTTGCTTGTGTTTTTATGTTTGGTGCTGATTCCGCGGTTCTATTCCTTCGAATAGTTTGTTAATTTTCATATTTTTCATCTTACTGATGGCCTTAGTAAGCTGATTTTGCGCAAACTGACGTCTTGCATCTGTTGTACGAGTAGCTACCAAGATTCGCTTTAGCCTCTGTTTATTTACACCGACGTGTATTCCCCCACCAAGAGTGTTTGGCATCAGGAACCGAGTTAATCATCAGCATCAGGAAAAAGTTTAATAAATTTGCTGAAGTGGTCTGTCCTCCACTTATAAACTGGCGGGCAAAAAATGGGTGCAATAATAACGCCATTATTTCTCTTATCCCCGGAAAAAATAAAGATGGGAGAGATTTGTAAAAATTTAGTACAGATAGATTCCAGTGCGGTGTGCTTGATATCAATTCTGACTAAAATACTAACACCACCACAACGAGAGCTACCTGAATTGAAGGCTACGCGTGCAGCTATTAAGTGATAAGATAAGCTGTGTTGACATTACTGTCAAGAATATTTGTTTTATTGCAGTCATATTTATATTCCTGTTCTGTGCTCTTAGTCTTGTGCGTGCCTTCTTAAAGGCCGAGCAATCCTTGTAGCAGCTAACATGCTGCCCATCGCAGTTGGCGCACTTATACACCTCCTGCCTGTGCGTTGTGCACGCCGTTGGCTGCAAATTTCATGCAGTTGAATGCGCTCCTACAATAATTTTTCGTGTGCCCAAATTGATGGCTCCTATGGCAGTGCACCAGGTCACGAGGCTTCGCTCTCTACTCTGATGGATTGGCTACCCAGCTTTTTTTTTGTCCCATTATACCCATGCCTCATATTTTTTACGAAATTAACTAAGAAGCTTAGCTCCTCATGCAGGGCGTCGAGCGGTGTAAATGGCGAATAATGACCAATGCAGCGTTATGAGTGGCAATATTTTGTTGTAAACTTGCTAACTTTAGGGTCGCTGGTAAATTTTTGTATGATAGAGAGGAAGGTAGAGCGTGGGAACTTTTAAGCTACGTTTTGGGTTGGGTGGTTGTTGATGGGCTTGAGGATTAGGAGAAATATGCTAATCAACATTTACCCTTTGCCTCCTATACTCCTGTTGGAGCTTAATATTCAGGTGTGGCTGTTTGAAGTCGTTGTATTTCTTGATCGTGTTGTTTTTGATTCTGCTGCTGGTGTCGTTTTTGGTGCGTAAGGTCCGTGCTAGTTTTGTGTTATTTTCAGTGTTAGTCTCTCTCTTATCTTTTTCTCTCTTATTTATATTTGGCGAAATTATTTTTTTCTCATAAGATACCTAAGTCCTCGTTCATTGTAAACACACTAACGCGTTTCCTTCTGAAATCGTTAGTGTTGTCCTTTAAATTTGTAAAATGTTCCCAAAAAATGGAAATATGAGACTAGTTAAAAAATATATACCGTCGACACGAGAACCGTCGGCTGCGGGCAAGTCTACATCTAGATAAAAAAGAGTTCAGGTGTTTTTCTTTCTTGTGACTTAGACGCTGCTAAGTATATACCACCGCCATTTCATTTTCAATAGAACGGTGAAAGCACATATAAAAGACATTTAATTATATGTGAAAAGAGCTAAAACAGAACGCGAGTGAAATAAAAGACAATTAATATTGAATTAATCGCGAAAATTTGTCAATATATATTTGAACAGGAGGAAGAAGAAACCATGGATGACCTGGAGTAGTGTCGCCGGAATGCACCGACGCAGGATTGAGAAGACATTGAAAATCTGGATACAACAATCGTAAATGCGCGTGAGTGCATAAATGTATTATCATTATTATCACCCGGCCTTGCGACGGGAGTGAGGCAGTGGACGCGTCGATCAACGAGTCGTGGTTCGACTCGGAGATCGGCTATATTGACACTGTCCAGCTCCGCTTCTCCGAAAGCCCTCTCCAAACGACGGTACGAGAATTCACATAAGAGGCCTAAAAAAAGTCCCAGTCATGAGTGAGATTGGGCTGCCATGTTCGCCGTCAAAATGCGCAAGCGCTCGCATTGGAAATGTTGCAAAGAAAGAAGAAGAACAAGTAAGAAGGCTCTAGTCGAGAAATCCCGACTAGACCATACCCTTAACCCGATACTTTACGCTTACAGTCAGTGCTTGCAAGTATGTGTGAGTGTGTGTATGTATTCGCGTATAGTGCATACCTTCTTAATTTCAATACTCCATATCTCCAGTGTTTCTCAACCGATTTGAATTAAATTTTCACAGATTGTCATTATTTAGTCTAATCTTTGAAACTGCCCCAAAAAGTTTTCCAAATTGAAGATTTTGTTGTTATCGATTACATGTGTATATCGGAAACGGGAAGAGTAATCGAAAATTTGAAACAAACTTGTACTGCCTAGGGATTAGGCGAGCTTATGTTTTAAATCTGGAGTCTGTAGCTCTTATAGTCTCTGAGATCGACGCGTTCATACATACGGACGGACAGACGGACAGACGGACGGACGGACAGACGGACATGGCTATATCGACTCGGCTGTTGATGCTGATCAAGAATATATATACTTTATGGGGTCGGAGATGCTTCCTTCTGCCTGTTACATACTTTTGCACAAAACCATTATACCCTTTTTACCCATTTTCAATGGGTTAAGGGTATAAAAATGGGGATGAGCGGAAATACAAACCGAAAGCGTACTCACTGTTAAACAGCTGCTAGAGCACTATGCTATATGCTAGCTCACACGCCAACTCTCTCTTCTTCTCTTCTTCTCTCCCTCAATTGCCATCAAGTGCGTCACAGAGTGACGCTTGCTGTCAAAACACAAAACGCAGAGTAAACAAGAGCAACGACAATAACACCAATACAAATACAGCAACTACATACACAACGCATACAGCTGATGACTCTGGAGTTGAAAAGGCTGAGTCAGCCTTACAAGCAGCAGCTAGGTGTGAAAACATATGGCAGCAAAAAATCTTTACTGCCCTCACCAAAAAAGGCAGATACACAACAAATACCAATATACGTTTGGTAAATGATTATTGACCGTGTACTTCTATAACCTAGGAGCTGAAAACTCTCGGTCAAATTAATTAAAAAAACAGGTTCTCGGGAAGGTCACTGAACATGTTTGAGGTAGAGGTGCAGCCGTTGGAAGATGGTAAGCACGAGCGAGTGCTTCAATTAAAGCAGCTCGGTAGCCAAACGATCTTGGGCAAGAGGCTGGCTAAGACACGCGACCCAGCGCAGTGCGAAAAGGTTGGGCATACTAAAAATTATTGCACGAGGACGTTCACCTCCATGAAATGTGCAGGTGAACACTACTCAACATCATGCAAAAAGCCAAGGCATGAGGAGCCCAAGTGCCAACTGTGGGAACAACCACGATTCCTGTAATTAAGGGTGCCCCGCAGAATAAAGAAAGAAAGAAAGAAAAAAATTGACGACTTATTAAAAGCAATAATTAACTTGTGAATAAAATTAATAAAAAAAATTCAGTGCCAGTAACATGTCAGTATCTTCTCCTAATAACTGTTACTACGCGTAAATTCAACACAATAACATTTTATGATGATGACGGCAGCAGCACAAGGTTGGCAATTACGACAAGTATGACAACGCCAGAAAAAAACTAAGAGTCACCAAACAAACGCGCATAATAGAATAAATCTCCACTAACTAAAATTGTTAATGATAGTGATTAAAAATTATAAAAACAACGTAAATAGATTAATAAGAACAACAGCATGATTTACACAGATTCCTTAAATTTTTCAGGTAGGGAGAAGAACAGCCTCACCAAGTTCTTCACAATCTACATGTCTTTAGCGGCTATGACTTTGGTTCTCCCATTTCCCGTACTGTCTACGACTTTTATTATTGTGAAGCGTGTCTAGAAGCATGGCTATTCAAAAGACCCCACCCCAATTTCCCTGAGTACGGCCGGAACCGAAAAGTAGACAGCGAATAGCCTAGACAGCAAATGCAAAATTACAAATTCACCGCTTCCAAACCGTTCGTACAAACTCGACGAAAATTGCACTGTCTGGTGAATGGGTGCTTAGGCTTCCAGCCCCACCCAATTTTGATTGGATTTCGGGTCATTTTGGTCCAAAAATAGACTTTCTTGCTGATACAGTGATGATGCTGGAGTGGTCTTCAACTACGAACTTGTTGGTGTGACACTACGCCCCTCACAGATATTCACAGTTCGGGCGGTGATTGGTCGGCAAAACAAAAAGCAAATTTTTAAACAAACGCATTATTGCAATTGCCCGGAATGATGACGCGCAGCCACCAATACCAACAGATGACTACATACCTGCGAATTAAATAATAGTCTTAATTAGTATTTAATGTTCTGTTTACATCACTTCTAACCATGACGACCAGACACCTGCGAAGTGTACGGCGCCACTATAAGTCCAAAGATGCGTTACGGATGACCTCTGTATCTGAAAATATAAAAAATTAGTTAATATTAGTATTCAATGCTGTTAAACGTGATATTGTCCCCTTCTATATATATGTTTGTTATCGACAACCACTTAGCTTACCAGCATTTGAGCGGCTACACATATACATGTTAAATGTTAAGTGCCAGCTGGATTTAAATGTTATACTATACTAAAACCGACACAGCATCAGACGCAAAGAAACCAGGCTGACCCGCTACATGGTAGTAGAGTCCCCTACTCTATTTACCCCTTGTCCATGCTGTTGGGGTTATTACCTGGTAGTTGGGACACAATTATATATTATCCGGCTCGAATGACCGGCTTGTTCACTTTCTTTAGTTGTCCGCATCCAAACTTCAAGATATATATCATATCAATGAATTAAAACATTTTCTGAGTTATATTAAACACTTACATTATTTATTATTGTGATTTGCTTTGATTATAAATTTCAAATATTAAAGATGCGGCCATTCGCTCTTAGGTCTGCGATCACAACCGATCGATTTGCTTTCTAGCTCTCGATAATAACAAAGTATCGATAGTTCATTTTAAGTTATTCAATACATCGAGTATGTTAGCTACTAAATACATTTTTCGATTACATATTTATAACTGAACTTAAATTTATACATATCTTTATCAACATTATCCTCTCAAGTATTGCATTCAGCAATACTTCACATTATTTTACTTGAAGTTTAATTAAGTTTGCAACTGATCTCTTATATATTCCTGTCTTTGTCTTAACATCTACTATTCTTATTTTTCCATCTCTAGCTGGATATGTTTTTGCAATTATGCCCTTTGGCCAGTAATTCTTCGGCAGATCAAATTCCAACAAAACAACAACATCACCTTCTTTAATAGCATTCTCATCTGCTAATCTCTGAGAAGCCCAAATAGTTTGCCTTTTGGCCATTCAGAACTATCTTTACTCAAAAATAGTGGGACTGTTAACCAAATACTTTTCAATGAGAAGTCAATATCTTTAATTTAAGTTGCGTCGTCTACAGGATTTAAATCCGTTAGCACATATCGTCAATCAGAAACATTTGTCAATTCCTGAATTTCACCCAACCGTTGCGCAACAAAAACTTCAAAAAGCTTGCTGCTCGATTTAAGACAATACAGAACAGTTTCCGCGTCAGTCCAGAAGTATGTCTTGTCAATCTGTAATTTTTATTTCCTTGCCTTTTAAGGGTCATATCAATAATTTGTAAACATATTTTATCGTCTATTGATATTGGTTTATCTCCTGCAGAAGTTAATTCACTTTCAACAGTCCAATAGGATTTTACGCGGTCGTGTATAATGCATAATTCGTCCCTGTCATTTTGTCTGTCATCATTATGCTCATTTACAAAGAACGTATGATATGTCTGATTTAGTTGTCTGTCTAAATTTATGTTTCCGTGTACAACCCACTCTAACAATTTTTTACTGCTTGCTAGACCCTTATATTCATTCATGTTTTAACTTTCGTGTAACTATTTAAGACCAATTGTCTTGACCTATAAGTATTTTCTGCTGAGCATTCTGGTACAAACATGAATTAAAGTTTTTCAAAAATTTCCAACGATCGGCTATATTATTTATTTCAACAGTCTGTGAGGGTAAGTCGAGAGCAGACACAGTTTTTACTTTACGCATCATATTGTTCTGTTTTCCTTTTATGCGTAAACTACTACTACTACACTACCCTTGAATCTTCCTGCTCATATGTCTCATTATTGGTCCATTGCATTCTTAGAGGCATGGTTGGTCTCCAACTTCCATTCATTAGGTAACTTGAGGTCAATTAGTGTAACTGTCAACGTCTAAGTTTCTAAATTTGTCACAAGAATTTACATAATGGTCATTTACGTTACAAAAATAACAGAATTTATTCACCTCTGGCTGAGACTATTCATAAGAAAGAGTCAGTGTTGATTCTTTGGATTTGTTTTGCCCAAAGCCTAAATATTGAGCGGCTTTAGCCTTTTTCCCAATCCATTTTTTGTAAAAGAAATATTTTCGGCTCATTACTGTTGGATTCTTAATAATACTGTATAAAGGAAATTCTCTGTGACAGAGGTAGTTTTTCAATCAATTCAGATATCAATGTTGGATTTCGTAAATGATCATTTTCCTCTAGTAACGACAAAGTATGAATTAAATTAGTAAGGAGATCATTTAACTTTATAAGCCTATCCATTTTATGGTCTTTTATTGTTGGGAAACTTTTTACTTGTTCTAGTATATGACGTATGATGTGAGCTGGATCACCAAATCGTTCTTTCAATATATTTTTTGCTTGAACTGATTCTTTGGCACGACCTGTCAATGCTTTTCTTAATCGGTTTATATTTTCATAATTAGTAAATTTACAGATTTCTGTACCGTTCGTGAGCTCCGTATAAAATATTGGTAAATCCATCGTATCGCCTGCAAGTGCTGGTAGTTCTTGTGAAATAGCTTGTCGTGCCAATAACGTTTGAATACAATTTAGATTGTTAGTATAATTGAATTCACCTTTTTGTATTGGCGGTTGTCCACTAACCGACTTACTTGTTTCATTAAATTTTTCATCGGGCTCTTCTTGTCCATAGTCGTCATCAGGATTAAAGTGTTCGTCTTCCAGTTGTGCCCATGCCAGTTGATGTTGCAGATTAAGATTGTTGTTGTTCTTGGAGCTGGTGTTGCTCCTTTAAAAACTGAATTTCATATTGAAGCTTTTGTACTCTTTGACCAGAGAGCTGTGATGTCACCGATTGTATGTCGTCGTCTTGCTGCGATGAAGCCGATGCCTGTTTAACACTGTAGTCGCACTGCGTAACAAATCGCTGCTCCAACTTCTTTGCTTTCAATGTATTTCGGTCTTGTACTAATGAATCACAGTATTGTCGTACTGCGCAGCAAAGTCATCCACCAAAGTACTTTCGTCTGCAGGGGTCTTCTGCTGTAGTCTTTTTGATTTTCTGCGTGGCGCCATGATCGCTGTCTATATGTGTGTCGGTGTCGGTGCGTATGTATACTTAGTCAGTTGTGTATACACACTCAGAACGTATACACGGAATATGCAAAACATGTGTGATCAATGCCGATGTCTGTATGCAAAAGCATGTACACCTGTCATTGCGTATACATACAATATGCAATTTGTATGCTTAGTCGGTTTGTCTGTTCTTATTCACCGTTATTGTCTGATGCGGTATTTTTACTGTTATCAATTTTTTCACCATGGACCATGTTGGGGTTATTACCTGGTAGTTGGGACACAATTATATATTATCCGGCTCGACTGACCGGGTTGTTCACTATCTTTAGTTGTCCGCATACAAACTCCAAGATATATTTTATATCAATGAATTAAAACATTTTCTGAGTTATATTAAACACTTATATTATTTATTTTTGTGAGATTCACAAAATCTGCTAGGATTATAAATTTAAAATATTAAGGATGCGTCCATTCGCTCTTAGGTCTGCGATCACAACTGATCGATTTGCTTTCTAGCTCTCGATAATAACAAATTATCGATAGTTCATTTTAAGTTATTCAATACATCGAGTATGTTAGCTAATAAATACATTCTTCGATTACATATTTATAACTAAATTTAAATTTATACATATCTTCATCAACAGCGTCCCTACGTTAATGAATAAACGTTAATTAAAATAAATATAAATAATATTGGATGAGGGAGGAGGAAAAAAATTTATATATAAAACAAGTCAGAAGGCTCTAGTCGAGAAATCCCGACTATACTATAGCGTGAACCCCATAATTTACGTGTACAGTGAGTGCTTAATTCCTTATTAATTATAATATAATATAATTATAATTATTTCAATAAGTTCAGGGTATACAAAATGAGGGCATCAAGATGTTTAATACTTATTTTGTGGTTGTTACAGTATATATACAAACAGAGCAATTTTTTTTATTATTTTTGCTACCAGGAAGAGAACAACTACTGAGTGGAAGAGAACAACCCCACCAACATTCAATTCACATTGTACTTTTGCCGATTAAATAAAACAGTTTATTCTGACTAAATAGTAAAAGCTAGGAAGCACTGAAAACTAAAATTAGATATACGGTTATGACACACATTTAAATATAGCTGCTTATAATTGACTCAAGCAAGATCAAGCTAATTCTGTATACAAACGCATAATAATTTTGTTTTAAAATGTGTATATAATAATTTTGTTATGAAATGTACATGCCTAGAAGGAAGCATTTTCGAGTCCTTGAAGTATATATATTCTGGATCAGCATCGAAAGCTGAATCGATAAAAATAATTCGTGTATATCGGAATTGGGAAGAGTTATCGATAATTTGATACAAAGCTTTTGCAGTACTAGTAAAGTGCATATAACAGAGCGCTATATTGCATATTGTCTAGCTTCTTATATATAGAACTTAAGACTGTTTTTCATTGGTTTCTTCTTCTGTCTTTAAATTTAATCTTCCAGTTAAAAAAAAAATATTGAGCTGTCAATGCACATTTGGTGACCTTTAGTATTAAGTATTTGACAACAGTTATGTTTGCGTGTATAGTAGGGGTAAGTATTCAGCACATAAACTGAATACTAAAATGCGTCGCAACTATATATATATATATGCACCTAAACATTCTCCCGGCCGTTGAGTCGGTGCTCAAGCATCATCTAGATCCAGAGTGAATCGTTTTGGGGACGCTGATGGCACGGGTGTGACTGCAGCCTCATTCCTTTTAGCTATTGGTTGCAAAGTCCAAAAGCGTTGCTTCCGTAATGCATAGGCAAGAAGCGGCGACATGATGATGTTGTACTGAAACTTATTTGGTCGGGCAGCTCTTGTTTGTTGAGTGCGTTAAATTTTAGCTGCAAGTCGTCCAGATCCTTATCAAGGATGTTGACACTGTGCCTTCAGCTTACATAATTCTATATAGTTGGATAACGTTGGATGATGTAACTGGTACCATTTGATCTGGTGGCAAATGGTCGCGTATCAGATTGAAATGTTCCTCTTATTTGATCAGGAGAAAAGACTTTTGGACTTATTGTACGGTGGCGAATTCCAGCTAGTACGTCCACTGTTTCTGATTGCATGCGTTGAAGGGTGGCTGCTAACAGTGCTAATTGGGTTGTTAACGCCAGGTAATTCTCTGTGAGATGAGCACCAGTGTATTTTCCTCTGGGTTGGCTAATGATAGCGACTTGCTGTTCAAGTAGTCTTAGCCGATTGTCTTGTCAGTAAAAATTCTGCGTGGGTTTTTACATTCTCTATCACCTGGGTCATTTTGTTAGCATAGTCCGAGTCTAATACTACAAATAGTCTATTCGCAATGTTACCCACTGCATAAAATGGGGACCGGCGTTTGCGTGTATAAATGGATTTACCATTTGTAATTCTTAATACAAGTGACGAAAGTGCTGTGATATGGAGTCACATATGTGATCATTATTTAATTCTGGGCATATGTTTTTAATCTCGTTTATGCCCGAGTTGAATGTTTTCACATCACGCCAGTATGGTTCTAATTCATAGTATATTACCATGGTCCAGTCGAATACTGCTCTTTTCGTTGTTCCTATTTTTTCGTAATAGATTCCAGGTGTCGAAATGTGTCACAGATACTGACTCTGTCAGAACGAAGGGTATCAATTGTAGCAGCGACGAGGTAATGGTTAACGACAGTGACTGTGCCCTCTTCCCGAATAATTATGTACAGTTGAATAACGTTGGATGATGTCACTGGTATCATTTGATCTGGCAGCAAATGATCCTGTATTTGATCCAATTGTTCCTTTAATTGATCGGGAGAAATCAATAAAGGGCTTATTATGCGAATTCCAGTAACTACTTCCACTATTTCTGATTGCATGCATTGAAGGCTGGCTGCTAACAGTGTTAATTGGGCTGTTAACGCTAGGTAAGTCTCTGTTAGACGTTCAGCAATGTATTTTCCTCTGGTTTGGCTTATAATAGCAACTTGCTGTTCAAGTAGTTTTAGTCGATTGTCAGATGCAGATTTTATCTTCTTGACAATGTTAATGCTTGAATCAAGAACGGAAGTTTGATTCTTAAGTAATGTCAGTAAAAATTCTTCGTATTCTCTATCACCTTGGTCATTTTATTAGCGTAGTTTGAGTCTAATACTCCGAATAGACTGTTCGCAATGTTACCCACTGCATCAAATGGGAAAAGGCGTTTTCGTGTATGTTGCATAAGTGAATTTGTCATTTGTAATTCATCATACAAGTAATGAAAGTGCTGAGATATGGAGACATATGGACATATGTGATTATTATTTAATCTGGGCATATGTGATTGAATTCGTTTATGCCCAATTTAAATGTTTTCATATCACGCCAGTATGGTTCCAATTCATAGTATATTAATATGGTCAAGTCGGATATTTCTCTCTTCGTTGTTCCAATTTTTTCATAAAAGATTCCAGGCTTCATATAGAACCGTGTTACAGATACTGAGTCTGTCATTACCAAGGGTAACATGAAGAGCTGGATTAGAAAAGACGAGGTTATGCTTGGCGACATTAGCCGTTTTCATTGGGGAGTTTTTTGGTCATCTCTTCTGGAAATAATGGTGCAAGCCTGGTTATGTTGCGCTTCTGAGGCAGTTTTAACGTCAACTACACGAACGTGATTATCCTGGCCTGGATATGTGTCCACGATCCGTCCTATTGGCCAACTCATCACATGTATGTTGTCTTCTTTGACTAGAACAAGCATACCTTCTTTGATATTGGAATTGACTGCCTTCCACTTATGTCTGGCTTGAAACTCTTGTAAATAATCCTCTCACCATAGCTTCCAAAATCCTTGCTTGAGTCTGGATACTAGTTCCCACCGTTTTAATAAGGATTTTTCGTTGCGGTCTGTGTTGACATCGGGGGGAGCAGTCAGCGTTTCACCAATCAGAAAATGTGCTGGGGTGAGGGCTCTGTTGTCCGTAGGGTCATTTACATTGGTGTAATCGGCCGAGAGTTCAAAAAAGCTTCAATTTCAATGATAACAGTGATTAGTTCTTCGAATGTTAGAGATTTGGTATTTGTCGTAGTAACCAGAAGTCGTTTTGCAGACTTCACCGCAGCTTCCCATAGGACTCCAAATGATGGAGCTCGTGGCTGTATAAATTGGAAAGCATCTTGTTTTTTGTTGCAGTGATTGATGATCTCTGCTTGAGTCTTCTCGCCAAATATTGATCCTTCCAGTTCCTTTAGTTGGTGGCATTGTCACAATGAATCGTTTGACATTTGCCGCGGCGGCTTAGGAAGCGAGGCAGGGCTCCTAAAAAGATATTTGTTGTCAGGTCGCTAACCAACTCGAGGTGACCCGCCTTTTGTAGAGAAGCAGCAGAATACGGCTATGTAAGCTTTATCTGGTCTTTTTCCACGAATTTTATGATGAATCCAGATTGGTCCGCAATAGTCTACGCCTGCAGTGAGAAACGGGCGTGTTGGTGTTACTCGATCGGCTGGCAAATTGCCCATAATTTGGTTTTTCAACTTGAGTTTTGCCTTGTTGCATGTTACACAGTTGTGAACGATGTTTCTTGACATAGTTTTGTCGTTCAGGATCCAATATTGTTGTCTGGCAGTTGCTCGTAAGGCTTGGGCACCGCAGTGCTTGTTGTCTTCATGCAGCTCTCGTAATATCATTTTCACTATTATCGTTGTAAGGCAGCAAAATATGGTACCCTACATTGTAAGGGAGTGGGGCTTGCTCCAATCTACCTCCAACTCGCAGAGGTCTTCTTTAGTCTACGGTATTGTGACGATTCAAACCTTTAAAGTCATTTGGGAACTCAGCTTGCTGTATCTTCTTCAAAATTAAATTCCGAGCATAGTCCAGTTCCTTTTTGGCAGAATCGCAACATGTAAGCTACAATGCGTTGTAGCTTGTGGAATAAGTTGCTGTGTCGGCAGGTATACAACTCTTCGCCTATTGTTGATTTAGTTGCAGCTAGGTTGATATGCTTTATTTTCCTTTCCAGGTTGCTCGGAGAGATGATGAGAGGGGCTATCCATTTCTCTGGAGTGCCATGCAAAAAGAGTGGTCCATAGGGCCATAGACTGTGCTCGTGTAATTTTCGTGCAGATATTCCTCTTGTTGGCAGATGAAATATGCCGCCAATTATTTTGACTTGTCACTGCCTCAATTTTTGCTATTCGACGTATGATATGTGGAAGACCACGAAAGAACAACAGTAGAATTCGACCAGAAGTATCCTGGTGGGCCCAATGTCTTAACATTGTAGTGTTACAGTGTTTATTCAAGCTTAATATCGCTTACTCCTCCTTTGGTATTCCTTGAAGAATTTGCTCATTGTTTGAGCACCATTTGCGTAATTTGAATCCGTTGGGGAGCAGTATTTTTCCCAATTCCTGTCGAATTTGGATTGCTTCTTGGATCGAGTCTGCTCCTGTGAGACAATCATATACGTAGAAATCATCCCTTAAGGTAGAAGATCCTAATGGTGATTTGCTTATATGAAGTGAGGCTAAGTGATTCAGAATGGAGCCGATGCTGTTCCATAGGTAACCGTTTTAAGTCGATATTACTTTAATTCCTCATTCGGATTATTTCTCCAAACTATCATCTGATAAAATTGGTTTTCTGGATTGATCCATATTTGGCGGTACATTTTTCTATGTCCGCAGTAAATACATACTTATGCGTTATGAACCTCAGTAGGATTGACATCAGATCGCTTTGCACAGTGGGTCCTACTTGCACGAGGTCATTTAAAGATTTTCTCGTCGACGTTTTGCATGATGCATCGAAGACTACTCTTAGCTTCGTGGATCTGTTCTCAGGTTTCAGCACACAGTGGTGAGGGATGAAATAATGTTTTGTTGGGAGGAGTTTCCCAGGAACAGTTTTCATGTGACCCAATTCTTCGTATTCGTTTATGAAGCCCACATATCTTTTCCATATTCCTGTCTCTGTCTTTTTTTCCAGTGCGAGAAACCTTTTTACTGCAATCTCCAGCGAGGGCCCCACGGATGAAGAATGTTCAGAAAACGGCAATTTTACGATGAATCTACCGTCAGCAGTGATCTGCAAGTTGTCAATAAAATATTTTTCACATTCCTTTTCAGTCTGTGTACGATGCTGCTTCCAAGTTGTCTAGTGTCCAGAATCGCTCCAATATTGTATTCGCTTCTTCTCCTGTAGCTACTGCACAAATGGCTGCTGACTTCCTTGATTCTTTTATTTTTCCAGCCACAACCCATCCCAATTTGGTCTTTTGCATGATTGGACCAGAGGGTATTATGTGTTGTTGTGGGAGCAATAGTGCATATGTGTTTCGCACCGATGAGCATGTCGATTTTGCCCGGTTTGTTAAATTGAGGATCTACCAAGGGTAGGGTTGCTGGCATGTTCCAATCTTTAACATTTATGCTTTGGGCTGGTTGATCCGTAATAATGTGCGGTATAATGAATGGTTCGATCCGCATTGTAAAATTGTTGTGTAATGACTTCACCAAAAGATTTACTCGAACTCTACTTGTTTTTAGTTGTCCACCGATTCCTTCAATTCGTAGTGAGGATTCGTTTGTTTTTACAGACAGAAATGAAGCGAGTCGTTCTGATATTACGTTGATTTGTGATCCAGAATCCAGTAAAGCTGAACATACAAAAGTTATCTATACGTGACTTAATGATATCTTATTTATGACGCTGCCTGTGACAACTGCAGGCCGCTCGACAGATGGTGTGAAAAACATATTCTAATCTCAACCCATGGATTGGGTGCATCTTGTGTGCTGTATGTCTGCGCTATCTGCAGCGTACGATAAATAGCTTATGATTTAAATGAGTGTTTTTACTGCTATGAACCTCAACAATAAGGAATGCGTTAAAAGCATTTGCTTTGAACTGCGATCCATTGGCGCTAACACAAACATCAGGTACCCCAACTGCATGAAAAATACTATGTTATAGATAATCTAATCTGCAGAAGTAAACTTTTTGAAAGGTTGTAGCCAATGGTATTTGGTAAAGTGATCAAGCACAATAAGAATACCAATATGTCCTCTTTTGCTAAGCGGATAGGGTACTAGTAGGTCAATATATAATCGCTGGAAGAGCCTACATGTTGGACTACCCATGGGCGGGCGTAGGGTATAGTTAGGTGCCTTCATTTGCTTACATATTTCGCACTGTCTTATGTATATTTGTATGTCACTTGCAAAACCTGGCTAAAAGAGATTTCGACATATTTTCTCAATACTTTTTTGCATATACTAAACCATCATGTGCTTGTTTTAGCACCGCTGATCTTTGTCTTGCTCCATCTCGCCGACATATGTTCTCTCTGTATATACAGATATGGTTCAACTATTTTTACACTCGGAAATTTATCTTTATTTGCCTTAAACTTTTTTTTAAGCTTTTCTTACTTTTCATCATTAAAAGAATCTGATTTTAGGTCTATGACTGGTTTTAACTCCAGGTTTGTTATTTCTAGCTCTACGAGACGAGATAACGCATCAGGAACAACATGTTCACTTCCTCTGCGACGGGAAATAGTAAACTTAAACTGTTGCAGTTTGAAATTCCACCGAGCCAATCTTTTTATGACATTTTGTTGGCGCATAAGGCAAACAAGATTCTAATGGTCAGTAACTACTTCAAATTCTTGAAGCTCAAGATAGCATCTGCACTTTTCTACTGCAAGGATTACCGCTATGTATTCACGTTCCGTAACGCTGTAGTTTTTTTGAGAACGGTTTAACTTTTTCGACATAAATGCGATCGGTTGCTCGTGCTCAATATCAGATAATTGAACTAATACAGCTCCGATTCCAACATCACTTGCGTCACAATGCAAAAAGAATTTCTTTGAAAAATCTGGATTTTTCAAAACAGGAGCAGTTGTTAGAATGGCCTTCAATTGATCCATTGCCACTTGGGCTTCAGGACTCCAAATGAACTTTTTCTTGTTTTCAACAATTCGGTAATTGGACAAGAAAGCTCTGCAAAGTTTTGTATAAAACGCCGGTACCAATTACAAACACCAAAAAACCACGAATCTGTTTAAGATTCAGTAGAAATTCCTCCACAGCCAATAATATAACCCAAATAATTGATACTCGTAACACAAAAGTCGGCCAGTCTGATCAGAACCGCTAAATGTGATTTAAAGTCTGCGGATACCATACAAAGATCGTCTATATAACCAAAAACCTAATATCTTAAATCAGGGGGTATGATATCGTCCATCAAACGCCACATTGTGAATGGTGCATTACTTAATCCAAATGGAATAACATTGAATTGATAAAGGGGTCTACGCGGAACAGTAAAACAAAGGCTTTGACTCCTCATCCAACTTCATTTACCAATAGGCATCTTTTAAATCGAGCTTCGAGATTAAATTTTTCTTGGGCAAACAAGCTAAAATTCCATTGATGCTGGGCAACGGATATGCATTATTTCCCGTAGCATCGTTAACTTTTCGAGCATCAAGACAGAGCCCTATTTTATTGCGCTTGAGAACTAATCTCATGGGTGAGCTCCAAGCACTAATTGAAGATTCAATAAATTCCAAAGAGAGCATTCGATCAATCTCCGTAAACAAAACCTTTAGACACGGGACTGACAGGGTTAAATCGTAGTTTTACTGGCTTTGCATCTCCGATGTCAATATGATGCAGAATTAAATTCGTGCGACCCAAGCCAGTATCACAGCTGGGAAATAATTTGTTCACTACTTTAAGCTGTTGCCTTTGCAATAAAGTTAAAGGATATATATCGTCTGAGATGTCAGTTGTCTGGGACAAATCTATAGAATGAATTATTTTAGGTGCAAGCTCAAAAGTTCTTTAGAAATATATGCCAAGAATTTCAGTTGAATTGAAAAAACCTGTGAAACTCCAAAAACCGTATGCGATCGACCATCAGCAGTTTTAACATATGACCCACATGGTGTAAACTCTGGGCATTCATTAAAATTTTCTTTCGTTAAAGTAGCTCCTATGCAACTGACATTTTATCCCGTATACAGTAATCCAAGTTCCTTAAACTAAAGAAAAGAGACTTCCGCATAACTTCTTAAATCATTCTTATTATTTACTATAGTAGACACCAATAATCTGAGGTTGTTTCTTATATTATCATAATAACCTCTAACTCGTACACCGTTTCTACTTGTTTTCACTATTTCATGGGGCCTTACTTCAGTTAAAATCGTAAGCCTAATTTTTGTACCCATTGAAAATGGGTAAGAATGGTATAATGGTTTTGTGCAAAAGTATGTAACAGACTGAAAGAAGCATCTCCGACCCCAAAAAGTATATATATTCTTGATCAGCATCAACAGTAGAGTTGATATAGCCATGTCCGTCTGTCCGTCCGTCCATCCTCTTTCCGTTTACGATATACAATTGTGATCGATAATAACAAAATCTTGAATTCAGAAATCTTTGAAATTTTATTGAAATCGGTTGAGAAACATCAGAAATTAAGAAAGTATGCTCACTCACACATACTTGGAAGCACTGACTGTACGCGTTAAGTTTGGGGTTCAGGGTATAGTCTAGTCGGAATTTATCGACTAGAGCCTTCTTACTTGTTATAATTTTGTAACCGATCAATATATGACTTTTTGTAAGTTTGCTGAGACGCGTCTTGTCTGCTTTGTGAGACTTGCGTTGGCTGAGCAATCTTGTTATATCCTTAACCCTTTGAAAATGGGTAAAAAGGGTATAATGGATTTGTGCAAAAGTATGTAACAGGCAGAAGGAAGCATCTCCGACCCCAAAAAGTATATATATTCTTGATCAGCATAAACAGCCGAGTCGATATAGCCATGTCCGTCTGTCCGTCTGTCCGTCCGTCCGTCTGTCCGTCCGTATGTATGAACGCGTCGATCTCAGAGACTATAAGAGCTAGAGACTCCAGATTTGGTATATAAGCTCGCCTAATCCCTAGGCAGTACAAGTTTGTTTTAAATTTTTGAAAACTCTTCCCGTTTCCGATATACACATGTAATCGATAACAACAAAATCTTCAATTTAGAACAAGTGAGAAGGCTCTAGTCGAGAAATCCCGACTAGACTATACCCTTAACCCTATAATTTACGCATACAGTCAGTGCTTGCAAGTATGTGTGAGTGGCTGCATGTATACGCGTATAGAGCATACCTTCTTAATTTCAATACTCCATATCTCCAGTGTTTCTCAGCCGATTTCAATAAAATTTTCACATGTTGTCTTTATTTAGTCTAATCTTTCAAACTGCATCAAAAAGTATTCTAAATTGAAGATTTTGTTGTTATCGATTACATGTGTATATCGGAAAAGGGAAGAGTTATCGAAAATCTAAAACAAACTTGTACTGCCTAGGGATTAGGCTAGCTTATATACCAAATCTGGAGTCTCTAGCTCTTATAGTCTCTGAGATCGACGCGTTCATACACACGGACGGACAGACGGACAGACGGACAACGGACAGACGGACAGACGGACGACGGACGGACGGACAGACGGACATGGCTATATCGACTCGGCTGTTGATGCTGATCAAGAATATATATACTTTATGGGGTCGGAGATGCTTCCTTCTGCCTGTTACATACTTTTGCACAAATCCATTATACCCTTTTTACCCATTTTCAATGGGTTAAGGGTATAAAAATGCTGTTTGAAAGATTAGACTAAACAAAGACAATCTGTGAAAATTTTATTGAAATCGGTTGAGAAACACTGGAGATATGGAGTATTGAAATTAAGAAGGTATGCCCTATACGCGTATACATACAGACACTCACACATACTTGCAAGCACTGACTGTATGCGTAAATTATAGGGTTAAGGGTATAGTCTAGTCGGGATTTCTCGACTAGAGCCTTCTTACTTGTTTTTATTTGTTGCTTATTGCAATTTTTATTTTCCTCATGCCCAATTCACTAACAAAATCGGTGCCCGACTGGTATTAATAAAGACACAGCTGATTTACATCGTGTTTTACCAACGATTATTCAAACGATACGAATGTATGTATAGTATTGAAATCGGTTGAGAAACAATGGAGATATGGAGTATTGAAGTTTGTAAAGTATGCACTATACGCGTATACATACATACACTCACACATACTTGCAAGCACTGACTGTATGCGTAAAGTATAGGGTTAAGGGTATAATCTAGTCGGGATTTCTCGACTAGAGCCTTCTTACTTGTTTTTATTTTCATTTATGTGAACTTTTATTTCGTCGGGGGCATCCTGGTGATGTTGAATGCACCGTATACGGTTTTCCGTTTTGCGACGGATGTATTTTTGAAATTGGGGCATATATACATTTGTACCCCATAACCATAACAAAATATGCGGCGCTCTGCTAAACAGTATTGCCACACGTGTCCTATGACGTCACAATTCCAACACACGAACTTTGCGTGCAAAGCGCGAACTGCTGCAATTTCACTTTCAATTTCTTCTTGATTATTATATTGAGGATCATTTATTTCCATTGCGTGTACCGTACGACGATATATGAGTACTTTTGCTTTTTACTTTCTACACATGAACCTATTCCACGAGTTTGAACATTCGAATTAGTTTTCTCAACTCACTAATAGGTCTGATTGGCTGATATAATAACTGTTGACGAGTTTCGGTTAAGAGATTATTTTTAAGAATTTCTAGAATTTCGTCTTCGTCTATTTGGACAGATGAGTTATCCATCAATGCTGCCACAGCATTCAAAAACATTGCAAACGTCTCTCCAGACTTTTGCTTTCGTTCACGAATACGTTCTTTGCCAAGAAAGTCCGATGTATAGTCTCCATACTGTTGTCTTAAGGACATACAAAAATCAGACCAGATAATACGAGATACTCCTTTGTGATATCTCCAAAGCCAATCTCGTGATTTGCCTGCAAACAATATATGAAAGTGTTTGCACAAGCCTAGAAAATCACTCTATCATATTCTGTATTAATGATTAATCTATACTTGCCTCTTTCGATATATAATTGGGTCGAAATACATCTGGCCTGCCTTGCCTTATAGAATTGGATTGTGCAGCAGCAGGAGTAGAATTATTACTGCTGTTCTGTACGTATCCTTGGAGGTTATGAGTCTGTGCTGGTTCTTCAGTTAGGGCACGTGCCAAACTGCTCTCGACATTACGTCGATTTTGCGACTGCGGCTTGCCTGCAGCTTCTCTTTGTCGCGTTGGCTAACAATTTTCTACCACTAATCTCTAGTCATTGCCTATGGTACACATGGTTGCAAGGTGTGCCGTGGCATAGTTCTGTATCTGTTTATACTTGAGAACAAACTGAACAGTTTTGTACGGCATCAGTACTTGGCTGTCGAGCTTGGACAGGAGAATGTCTTAGTAACATTTCTTAAAAAAAAAATTGTATTATATTTACCTTGTTATGTATTTTTTTCGTAAACATACACGTTATTAACTTAATCGGTCAATTTTAAATAAGAAGAAGCAATTTATTAACTGGGCTATTTCAACTAATTATTCAGATTAAAAAAATGGTTTATGCTCTTTATACCCTTAACCCATTAAAAATGGGTAAAAAGGGTATAATGGTTTTGTGCAAAAGTATGTAAGAGGCAGAAGGAAGCATCTCCGACCCCATTAAGTATATATATTCTTGATTAGCATCAACAGTCGATATAGATTTATGAACGCGTCGATCTCAGAGACTATAAGAGCTAGAGACTCCAGATTTTGTACATAAGCTCGCCTAGTCCCCGCGCAGTACAAGTTTTTCTTAAATTTTCGATAACTCTTCCCGTTTCCGATATACACATGTGATCGATAACAACAAAATCTTGAATTTAGAAAACTTTTTGATGCAGTTTGAAACATTAGACGAAATAATGATAATCTGTTAAAATTTTATTGAAATCAGTTGAGAAACACCGGATATATGAAGCATTGAAATTAAGAAAGTAAGCACTATATGCGTACACACTCACACACACATACTTGCAAGCACTGACTGTATTCGTAAAGTATAGGGTTAAGGGTATAGTCTAGTCGGGATTTCTCGACTAGAGCCTTCTTACTTGTTTTAGTTTTCAACAGTGTTTTCAAAAAGCGGTACAATTACTC
This sequence comes from Scaptomyza reducta, assembly GCA_035044485.1. Classification (NCBI taxonomy): domain Eukaryota; kingdom Metazoa; phylum Arthropoda; class Insecta; order Diptera; family Drosophilidae; genus Scaptomyza; species Scaptomyza reducta. The sequence continues at coordinate 4,903 of JAWNNV010000228.1, read as the reverse complement.
TCTCACATGATATGCAGATGCAGCCTAAATTCAATATTGCCTATAACCTTATAAACTAATAACCCATTTGATCCTATTAGCGAAATACTTTGGACTTTTGACTGTGTTTAACCAGTGCTAGTCTAGCTTCAACTAATTCAAGCACAGCTTGTGTCCAAAATTAAAAAAAAATTACTGAGCTAAGGTTATATGAGCATCACTTCAACTATCAGGTGGCAATAATAGCTTTGACTTTTCAATCTTAGACCCCATTAATTTAAGCTTTTGGCAGAAAATCTAACTGAATCTAATTATAATAATCCAAAACGCATAAAGAGATAACGTCATGTTTTTCAAAATCTGATGCTTCGGCCTGTGACAACTCAAATCAGGAATCCAACAAGCATAGATTAGGAAAAAGTAGACAAAAATATAAATGCTCTTTATAAAGGAGGTGTGTACTCTACTATCTCTCTGTAATGTAAGCCTTCAAACCTTCAAGCCTTCAAAAAGAGAGACAGATGACGCACACAGTTGGGCGCCATAAATTTCTGTAATGTTGCCAACGTCTGCATGTACTGACAAAGGTTAATGGGTTGGTCAATAGCATATAATAATATAATACCGTAGCTCTTTCGGGGTGGGGTGGGTTTTGCTAATTCCTGAACTCTCGCTTACAAAATTTTATTGAGGATCCCTACGGAAAGAAACAATTCGCAAAATATCGTCAAAAATATAAAAAAAAAGGAGGCAGCTAGACGAGCTGTGGTTCACGGAATTAAATTAAATTTATTTATTTAATAAAAAGATTATGCTAACATTTAAAAATAAGGTAACTTCAAATAACAATTGTTTTTCAGGGTAACTAATTTTAACAGCGTATACTTATAATGGTTCTAATGAATACACGTTGTTTAACTAGCAATAATTTTAATAACTATTTGGATTTTGATTACATTTTACTTCATGTCGGCGCCGCAAAAACATTTAAGGAAACGATCCCATTTAAATTAAATATGAGAAGGCTAAGCAAAACATGTTTTGTGTTTTTTTTTTATTGTGATTTTATTCCGACTCATTAATATGTCCAAAAAATGTTATTTATATTGTTTTTTTTTACTATTTACTTGTTGTTAATTTTTTTTTATTAACGAAATTAATTGATTTACTCTAATTGTAATTTAATTAAAGGTGACAAACATATACAGCTGTGATTAGAACATGTCTAAGTTGCTGTTTCATAGCTTTTATGTACTTAAATATGTACTGCTCCGACGATGAAAGGCCTTCCAGCGAGAGAGTCCATCATTGCTTTTGATGTTAGTTTTTTGTTTGTTTTTGTTACTTTAAATTATTTTGTCACTTTACACATTTTCTAATCAGCTGAAAGGGTATATGTTTCTAATACTTATGCATCTCTAACACAGAGAACGAAAATATAAAATACGTAGGTGTGCTTTACATACAGATTAAGAAAGAGCTACTTGGGTAAGTTAAGAAGGGATCGTTTGATATTTGTTAGTATAATTTTGCACTGCACTCATTACTGTATCTATAAACTATTAATTTTTTTTTAGAAAAAAACTTAAAAGGCTTTGCATATTTTGTTAAACTGCTGATCTTCCTGGGTTGTGTAAAAACGTTTATTCATCGGACATAAATTCTTAAATAGTACGTCTTAGCACTTCTCCGGTTCAGTTACCTCTCTTTAATAATTTATTATTAGACCTAATAGATAGTTATCGGTATCAGCTGCTAGAGCTACCAATCCTACATATATTATTATTATTATTATTATTCTACTTAGTTCCATTGTAACGTAATTGTTCCATTAGGGGGACCAAATGTTTGTTGATTATAAAAAAAAATTAAAAATTAATTTCAATTAGAGTGAACCAAATAATTTTCTTAGTTAGATGAGAATTAAATAAAAAAAAAAAAAAACGTAAGGAATAAAAATGAAAATGCATATCATATAAAACAAGTAAGAAGGCTCTAGTCGATAAATCCCGACTAGACTATACCCTTAACCCTATACTTAACGCATACAGTCAGTGCTTTCAAGTATCTGTGTGTATCAAGTGTGTGTATGTATACGCGTATAGTGCATACTTTCTTAACTTCAATTCAAATTCAAGATTTTCTTGTTATCGATTAAGAAAAACTTGTACTGCGCGGGGACTAGGCGAGCTTATGTACAAAATCTGGAGTCTCTAGCTCTTATAGTCTCTGACATCGACGCGTTCATACATACGGACGGCTATATCGACTCGGCTGTTGATGCTAATCAAGAATATATATACTTTATGGGGTCGGAGATGCTTCCTTCTGCCTGTTACATACTTTTGCACAAAACCATTATTATTAGTTATAAAAAAAACGTATTATTTGAAATTACTCCTTGGAACATGCGTTTACAATATTTTTTTTAGCAATATGGAAAAGGCTGTTGTGTATTTTCTGAAGGGAAGCAGTCAGCACACAAACTGACTACTAGTAAAGCGTCGCAACTAGCACTTGTAACTAGTTGGACTTACGGAGAGTGAGTCCTGAGTGAATAGTCTATGTCTGTTGTACTAAAACACTGATTTTATTAATGAAAAGTCACAATATTAATAGGTGAAAATAGCTTAGCTTATCATAGTTGTGGTGTCACTTAAATTGGGTTATTGTGTTCTCAGCAATTGCTTGCTAATGCAGAATAGCATATTTGGCAACTACTGGGTTGGTTGACCGCTGCTTTAATAACAAATATTGTGCAGTCAGCGGTATTCTGTGTAGTCAGCGACATTTTGTCGCTAAGAGTTTTTTTCTGGCATTTAGTATTGGTTACAAGTTAATTGTGTCAATAAATATATGGTAATGTGTATGATCTTGACATAGTTTTAATTGTGTTTATAATTGTGTGTTACATAATGTTTTCTTTGTTTGATTATTTCATTTTGTGTTAACTTATATGCACCTAAACATTTTCCCGGCCGTTGAATCGGTGATCAACCATCATCTAGATCCAGTGTAAATCGTCTTGAGGATGCTGATGGCACGGGTGTGATTGCAGCTTCTCATTCCTTGTAGCTGTTGGTTGCAAATTCCAGAAGCGTTGCCTTCGTAGTGCATAGGCAAGTAGCACAAATACGGATACCACTAACGCGGCATTTGGTCGGGCAGCTGTTTGTTGAGAGCGTTCAATTTTAGCTGCAAGTCAGATCTTTATCTTCTTGTACCTTGTTCTCGGATATGTTGAGTTTAGTCAGAGGTCCTTGACTGGTGTTTGGCTCGATTATGTTTCCAAAATGAGCATAGCCCTTTTCCACTTGACTTACAATGACGTTGAAAGTGCTGATGCTAATTTCGGAGGTGCGTGCAGTACAGCCTGCTGACAGCGACAGTAGTCCGGTGTCTTTTAGCTGTATAGTGGACGGTGTTCCGTTGCATACGGCTTGTAATTCCATTACAGAGTGCGTTGCAAAGATCCAGTTGTTAGGATGGCGTGTTTTTGTCCATACCATTTTGGTTGTTCTATGGGTTACTTGACACATCGTTGGGGTTTTGTTGTTGAAGAGTTGAAATTCACACCGATTATTAACGTATTGCATTGATGATCAAAGCATATGTATTCTTCATTTGGTAACGCACGGCAGTGGTGCAGATCATCCTTTGTGAGTCCCATGAATTGGTCCCTGTGCTTGTTTACAGCTATAATAGGTGTTTTGAGCTCAAATAGTCGCCAGCTTGTTGAGTCCCACATCGGAATTGGCACAATATTAAACAGTTCTAATATTGATGTTGACACAGCTTGCATAATTTTGTAGAGGTGGATAACTTCGGATGATGTCACTGGTACCATTTGATCTGGTGGCAAATGGTCCAGTATCTAATCCAATTGTTCCTTTAGTTGATCAGGAGAAATCAGTTTTGGACTTATTGTACGGTGGCGAGTTTCGGTTAGTACGTCCACTATTTCTGATTGCATGCGTTGAAGGGTGGCTGCTAACAGTGTTAATTGTGTTGTTAACTCCAGGCAATTCTCTGTGAGACGAGCACCAGTGTATTTTCCTCTGGTTTGGCTAATGATAGCGACTTGTTGTTATAGTCTTAGTCGTTTGTCAGATGCAGACCTTGTCTTCTTGACAATGTTAATGGTTGAGTCAAGTACTGAAGTTTGGTTTTTCAGTAATGTCAGTAAAAATTCTTCGTTGGTTTTTACCTTCTCTATCACATTCGTCATTTTGTTAGCATAGTCCGAGTCTAATACTCCAAATAGACTATTCGCAATGTTACCCACTGCATCAAATGGGACCGGCGATTGCGTGTATGTTGCATAAATGGATGTGCCATTTGTAATTCATCATACAAGTAATCACATTTGTGATCATTGTTTAATTCTGGGCATATGTATTTAAACGTTTATGCCCGAGTTGAATGTCTTCACAACACGCCAGTATGGTTCCAAATCATAGTATGTTACCATGGTCCATTCGTGTAATGCTCTCTTCGTTGTTCCTATTTTTCCGTAATAGATTCCAGGCTTGGTGTCAAATTGTGTCACAGATACTGACTCTGTCAGTACCAAGGGTATCATTAGTAGGAGGAGTTCGAGGAGCAGCGACGAGGTTATGGTTGGCGACATTAGCCGTTTGCGTTGAAGGTGTGGCGCATCATTCTTATCTGTTTCCTCGGTTTCCTTGATGGGGCGTTGTTTGGTCATCTCTTCTGGAAACAATGGTGCAATTCTGGTTATGGGGCGCTTGTAGGTAACTGAGGCAGTTTTAACATCAACCACGCAAATGTAGTTATCCTGGCCTGGATATGTGTTCACAATCCGTCCCATTGCCCAACTCATCACAGGTATGTTATCTTCCTTGACTATAACCAGCATGCCTTCCTTGATATTGGGATGGACTGCCTTCTACTTATGTCTGAC